>RJWH01000070.1:886241-1069224 GCA_004363575.1 Solenodon paradoxus | reverse complement strand
TGTTGTTCCAGATAAATTTCATTATATTGTGTTCTATGTCTTTGAAGAATGTCATTGGAATTTTAATGGGGATAGCATTGAATCTATATATTGCCTTGGGCAATATGGCCATTTTGATTATGCTCTGATCCATGTGTATGGAATATCTTTCCATTTCTTTGTGTCTTCTTCTATTTCTTATATCAGTGTCTTACAGTTCTCACAATATAGGTCTGTCACCTCTTTGATTAGGTTGATTCCAAGATATTTCTCTTTTTTTGGTGCTATTGTCAATGGTATTGTTTTCTTCGGTTCTCTTTCTGTATTTTCATTGTTGGCATACAGAAATGCAACAGATTTCTTAATATTCATTTTGTAACTGGCTACTTTACTATATTTGTTTATTATTTCTACCAGCTTTTTACTTGATTCTTTGGGGTTCTTATGTATATTATCGTGTCATCTGTGAAAAGTGTTAGTTTTCCTTCTTCTTTCCCTATTTGGATACCTTTTATATATTTTTCTTGTCTAATTGCATTGGCCAGGATCTCCAGCACGATATAGTAATATAGAATAGTAATGGTGAGAGTGACCATCCTTGTCTTGTCCCTGATCTTAGGGGAAATGTTTTCGGTTTTTCTCCATTGAGTACAATGTTGGCTGTATGTTTGTCATACACAGCCTTAATTATGTTGAAGTACATTCCTTCTATATCTGTTTTTGGAGGGTTTCTAATATAAAGGGTGTTGGATCTTCTCAAATGCTTTTTCTGCATCTATTGAGATGATCATGTGCTTCTTGTCCTTTTTCAGGGTATTACATTTATTGATTTGCTTATGTTGAACCATTCCTGCATCCCTGGAATAAATTCCACTTGATCATGGTGTATGATTCTTTATATAATGTTGAATTTGATTTGCTAATATTATGTTGAGAATATCTGCATCAGTATTCATGAAGGATATCAGTCTGTAGTTTTCTTTTTCGGTGCAGTCTTTTATCTGGTTTTGGAACCAGATAGTATTGGCGTTATAAAAAGTGTTTGGTAGTTTTCCTTCTACTTTTTGGTACAGTCTAAGGAGGATTAGAATTAATTCTTCTTTGAATACTTTGTAGAATTTGCTGGTGAAACCGCCTGGTCCAGGGCTTTTGTTTTGGGGAAGGTTTTTGATCACTGTTTCAATTTTCTTGCTTGTGATTGATCTGTTCCTGGTTTCTAGTTCTATGTTTTGGGATATTGTACCTTTCCATAAATGTGTCCATTTCTTCTAGGTTGTTTTGTTTATTGACATATAGTTGTATATAGTATAGCCCTCTATATTTCTGTTGTATCTGTTGTGATTATTCCCTTTTCATTTTTGATTCTATTTATTGTGTTTCTCTCTCTTCTTTTCTGTGAGTCTGGCTAATGGCCTGTCAAGTTTGTTTATTCTTTTGAAAAAACAACTTTCGTATTCATTGATTTTTTTGAATAGTCTTTCTGATAGATTTCTGACCTAGTCTTTATTATTTCTTTCCTTCTTTTGGATTTAGGCTTCTGTTTTTTTCTAGTTGCTTTAGGTGATGGCTTAGGTTTTTTATTTGTCGTTCTTCCTGTTTTCTGAGGTAGAATCATATTGCTATAAATTTCCCTCTCATTACTGCTTTTGCTGCATCCTGTAGATTCTGATATATCATTTCTTAATTTTCATTTGATTCCAGATATCTTTTAATTTTTTCCTTAATTTCCTCTTTTACCCATTGGTTGCTCAACAATATGTTGTTTATTCTCCGCTGTTTTGGTTTCCCATCTTTCTCCTGCTCTTTTGGATTTGGCATTAGCTTGGGGTACCATTTTCTATCCATCCACCTTAAGCCTTTGCTTGTCTCTTGACCTAAGATGAATTTCCTGTAGACAACATAGAGTGGGTTATGTTTCTTAATCCTTTTAGCAACTCTGTGCCTTTAGATTGGTGAGTTAAATCCATTTACATTTAAAGTGATTATTGACATTTGAGAACTTGCTATTGCCATTTTGGTTTTTGTTTTCTAGTTGATCTATTTGTTACTTTGTTATATTTTTGTAAAGTTTTTCCTCTTTGATTTAGCTAGTAGGGCCTCTTAACATTTCTTGTAGATGAGGTCTTATGGTTGCAAACTCTCTTAGCTTTTGCTTGTTGGGAAAAACCTTCATTTCTCCCTTATATTTGAAAGAGTTTTGCAGGATATAGTATTCTTGGCTGGCATTTTTTGTCCTGAAGTATTTTGAAGATATTTTTCCATTCTCTTCTAGCCTGTAGAGTTTCTGCTGAGAAGTCTGAAGTTAGTCTGATAGGAGTACCTTTGTATGTTACCTGCTTTTTTTCCCAGACTACCTTTAGAATTATTTCTTGCTTTGGATTTTTGGTGGTTTCACAATTATGTGTCTTTGTGTAGTTGTTTTTTTTTGTTTGTTTGTTTGTTTTAAATGGAGGAGTAGCTGGCACCATTGGTTAGTTTGGCTCAGGCTTGTGGCTTCCTGTTCTATCTGAATTTACACTGCTAGAGGTTAGGGAGACTGCCTGTGCTCTTTTGAAAAGGAGTGAGGCAACAAGGGAATCACTGCTGCTTCTAACCCCTGGTGTTTGAAGGCAAAGGCTGTTTACTTTTATTGCCACTGTCTCCCATTTCTACAGTTCCCTTTTGTTAGCAAGAGTTGCAGGCAGCATTCACCATGGCCCCTCCCCATGTAGTTTGACTCAGGCTTGCAGCTCTCTGCTATGAGTTCACACTGCTAGAGATCAGCAGGGCTGCCCCTGTAGTCTGTGCTGGGAGAAGAGAGACTCAGCAGCTGGATTCTACTGTCTCAAATCCCAGCTGGGTGGACTGTTTTGTACTCATTAAAATGTTCGTGTGTCCCACACAGCCCCAGCTACTCTCTTGTAGGGGAAGGTAGATCACATCCACACCAGGGAGCTCTCCTTTCTGAGGGCTCCCCTTTGCTGCTGTATTCTCTGTTAAATCCCTGCACCCTCACCCACTTGTAGAGGCAGCTGTTAGTCATCTTCTGTTCTCCAAGTTGTTCTGGTCAATATTGAAGCAGGAAAATCTCTTTTTCTGTGTTGGCTCCAAAAAACTGAGTTTTTTTCCCTGTGTGCCGTCTCCATGCCTGCTCTACGTAGACCCCATCTTTGAAATATGAAAATTTATGTAACTATTTTAAACTTATCTGCTAGAATCTAAGTATAGTAGTTTCTTGATACCAACCTCATTTATTGTAAACATACACTTACAGCTGACACCCTCTGGAAGCCTAGTGGACATGTCCTCTGCCTCTGGTCTAGTGCAACATGCATAGATCCTTAGGACTGGGCTTTCTGGGGATGTAACACTGTGGTTTATGGGGCTGTGTATTCAAGATCGGCAAATAGTTTCTTCTTCCTCTGTCTTCCTGCTTGCCTACCTCTGCTCCCTTATTTCTTCCTATACTTTCACTTAAAAAAATGGATAGCAATTGGGAGTTTTAAATTATTCTTTTTACTGCTTGAAGTTGTATTTCTGTTCTGTTTAACCTATAGAATTTTATACAAATTCAGTATGTTTTAGAACTGAATTAATCATGCTTTGGTTGCTAAGTTAATTGTATTTATGTACTAATGTACATAAATTGAAGGTTTATTTTTTGAATTTCATGTAATGCTAAGGCTCAGTGTTTTAATTTTTCTTCTGAATTGAATTATCATTATAATTATTAATATGTAGCTGATTTATACTTTAGAACTACATTTGGAAAATATGAAAAGAATATATGGCTGCAAATTCATGAGACAGTTTATTACATGAAGAGTTGTTAAAAAGTCCCAATTTATAAATTTTGGATGAATATAACTTACTCATATTCATTAATTATTGATTCATTATGTCCCCTTGGCTCCATCTTCAGGTTTTTTTGTTTTTGAAATTATGAAGTGGATTTCCAGGAACAAAAATTAAAGAAGAATGCTATTCCTACTACCCCCACATCTGTAGTATTTCCCTTCCCTGGCTGAAGTAGTTTGGGACTGAAGAGGGAAATTTATTTGCAAAGCAGGGGATCTTTTAAATATTCAGGGGGCCTAATTAAAAGTAAACTTTTTAAAAAATCAAACCAATTTTAGTTCCATTCCTTTTCCATTTTTCTACAATATCATCTACCTTAGATGTGTTCATCTCATACTCACACAGGTCTTGTTCTGTACCAGAGACTCATTCCTTTTCAGTAGCATTTAACTGTCCTCTCACATTATTAGTTTTCATAGGATAGTACTGGAAACTGACAGATTTTGCTTGTTTTGGGGTTGCTTTTCTTTTGTCTGCTCAGCTCTGAATCTAAAGATTATAAGAAATTACATTGACAATAAGATTATAAGAAATTATGTTGAGAATTTTGTTTGTTAGCTCTTAAGAATTCTTATTTGTTATACTGTTCTTGATTTAGAGGAATTTTGTTCAAACTTTAAATAGCAAATTTGGTCTAGAAGGCAAGTGTATATCATCTTGACATTTTGTAGACAATTTCACTTTTATGTATAAGTTCTGGGTGAACACTTGAAATGCATTATTTCTAAATTTTTTATCTTATCTTGTATAGTTAGGGAAGTTGTGGATCAACATCTTAAGGGTTTAGTAACTGGAACAAAGACTCTATTAAATAGAATGTTGCCTTTTAGTTGTAAAACTTTCCTTAAACTTATACACTTAACTTACTGAAAGAGCATGTAGGAATAAAAAATAGAGAGGAAAGGAATACAAGTTGAACTATTTTTAACATTTTATTTCTTTATTTTAGTTTATAAGTTTTATTAAAGTAACATTGCTTTATAGCATTATATTGGTATAACTTATTTATCATTTGTCAATCTAGAACCACAATACTGCTTTAAATTTTCAGACCAATTCTATCCTTCATCATATAATTGACCCCTGTTAATACTATATGTAGGCTATAATTTAAGTTTACTGATAAACCAGTAGGCATAAATTTAATAACCTTAGACTTAAAATTTTAAATTTAGATGAGATTAAATGCTTTTTGGCATATACATATGTACTTCACATTCCATAATTTATGAACATAAATTTGCATACATATATTTAAAGTACATATATTAAAATAGAAACATTAATTTTAAACAAAAAGTGATTGAATCATTTTTCAAATTAATTTTTCAGAAACATTCATGTATTATTCATGAATAATTTCTACAAAATTCTACCTCACAATAATCTAGAATATATATAACATGACTGCTACTACCTTATGGATATATGTTATCTATCTCCTGTTCTTTACTATTACAGGCAGTACTATAGATAATTATGAGCCACACTTTTTCTTGTTCTTGTGAGATTAGCACACTAGTCTAGGAGTCTGGAAGTAGAATTACTGCCTCAAAGGGCTTGCACATTTAGATACTGTTCCACCAAAACTAAAAGACTAAATAAGCTTATACTCATTTTTGCACACATTTATGAAAGTAGTTTCTTAATTTTTGTGGTGTTTTAAAATTCATAAAATTAATTATGTGATGGTATTGTATGATCAAAGAATATGAAGGAGTATTTGAAGTCACACTGCTGTCATCATTATTTTAAAATGAAAAATCTAGAACCCCAAAAGAATGTTATTTCTCTAAAGCTATGAATAATAAGACAGAATTCAGACACATCCCATTACTGATTACTATAAAGTTCAATATGCTTTACAGTAGAAAATTGTCCCAGTTAAAAGGACTGGCAATCTTATTTTAGTATGACCGTCTTGTTGTAACAAGCTTTTATGTTTAATATGTATACCGCAAAATAATGTCACCTTTTTGATATGTAACATATTAAAGTCAATAACTACTTTTTAAAAAGCAGATATTCTAAATATTATTTTATAAGTCATTTGATGTTTCAAAACCGATCGGAAAGTCATTACAACTAATCAAAATTCTCTTTCCTGTTAGCTATAATAAAAATGGATATCACAAATTAGCCAAATATATGCATTGTATGAGAAAAACAAAGATTAACTTTATGTGACCTTTGGATTAGAGGACTGTTGCTTTTGGACTGAGTAAATATTTGGGATATGCATACATTTTGTGGCCTCATGGTGTTTTTTAAAAAGTACAAATTCAGAATACTAAGATTTGGTCCCTCACTTTGACTCCTGTGTCCCTCTGTCAAGTCACTCAAATCTTCTCTGTATGTAATGCAAGGAGTGAATAATCTCTAAGAGCATATAAATTCTCAATGTATGAATCACAACTTGCAAATCTGCATGGAAAATAAGTAAATGCAATAATAGGAAAATATACACAAATCTATTGAACAATATGAAACTAGTTCCCAATGTCTGCTCCAGGTAAGATTATCTGCTTAATATCTCTCTTTATCCCTCCCATTCAATAAAGTTTTATACGTAAATCTTTAGATTATAGTTGAATTATAGCAATTTAATGCAGTATTAGTGCAAATAGATTGTAAATATTAATTGTGAATTTTGAAAAAAAAAGTAGTATATATTTGTCAGTGATGATGACATTGGGAATGCTTTGAAATAGCACAGAAATCTAGAGTTCAAACTCATTGACAACTGAAAAAACAAAATGTAAAAATAGTCATACATGGGTGCTTTGAAAATAATGATTTTATTATGAAGTATTTAAGAGAAATCTTTAGGAAACCTGAAAATTTGGAAAGCTATCTCCCAACTTGGCCTATGAAAGCCAAGAAAGAAAATAATGGTATCATATTATCATAATGTGATCTTGACAGAGAATGTAGGCAAACAGACACAATGATTCATTTGCTTTTTATTTTAATGAGTAATGTGCTAATTTTAGTGATATGAATTCAGTAGTTAGATTTATTCTACTTAAGTAATACACTGTTTCTAACTCTTGTTTTTAAAGTAACCTAATTTTATTAATAATATCACTTATTTTCATGCTTAACTATTTTCTTCCTGTTTAGGGACTAATTATTTTTTGTTAGTTTCTTAAGGTGAAAAGCAGGGCATTGATTTCAGACATTTGTTCTTTTCTAATGAAAGTGTTTAATACTGTAAATGTCCTTCTAGATACTACTTTAGCTACATCCTACAAATGTTAATGTGTTTTAATTTTTATCCAGTTCAACATAAGTTTTAAATTTTGCGTGATTTCTTTTTGATCCATTGGCTATTCAGAGGTATATTTTTAAAATTTCCAAACATGTAAGCATTTTAAAGATACCTTTTTTGTTGTTCATTTTGATGAGGTGTGGAGTAAGCTGACACATACTGATGAGACTCTGGGTTGGTCCAGAAAGAATTCTTGGAGAGAGAATCGGTCAGGAACACCCAGCAAGTTTATTAAAAGCTGAAATAACGATCTGAGGTGCCCTGTGGGACTGGAAAGGTTACAGTAAGAGGATGCACATGTGTGCTTGTGGGACCTAAGATGCCCACATCTCATTCAAACAAGAAGAAGAGTTAAGGACTTTAGGGACATCTCCAGGTAATGAGAGAAATGGCAGAGTCTCTAGGGGTGTGTCCTAGATGCAGGTTGCTAAGCTGAGATCCCCTCTTGGGGTCTCTTAGGTTTTTTCAGTTAGTCCACTATTCATACATCTACCCACTGCCCTGTAGATTTCAAGTTAAACTGTCCCTGCATCCAATTATAGTTTAATTGGAATTTATTAAGAAAATATTCCTTGTGACCTTAATCCTTTGCAATTTTTTATACCTGCTTTATCATTTTATTTATTATTATGTTATTTATATGCCACTATATGGAATGTCTCAGTGAATGTTCCAGTGCATTCAAACATAATTTGCATTCCCTCGATGTTGGATAGAGTGCTACACAAACACCATTTAGTTTCAGTTGGTTGACAGTGGTGTTCACATATTTAATATACCTACTGATTTTCCATCTACTTGCTCTGTTGATTAGAAAAGAATGTTGAACTCTTAAACTATACTTCTAGATTTATATGTCTCTGCAGTTCATACATTTTTGTTTCATGTATATTACAGCTTTTTGCTTAGTTTTTAGTTGTACTTTTAGACTCTTTAAAATTATATTTTATTTAATGTGAAATACCATAAATCGTTATTATTACAAGAATTAAAAGTTTTGTTCAGCTGTATGTGATATAATTAAAATTTAACATTGTTTAAATTTAAGGTATATGATGTAATGGTTTGTTAAATATTTATATTGTGAAAAGTTCACCACAATAAATTGTATAATCCTATATAATTACATTTTATGATGAAAACTTAAAACTCTACTAAATTATTAATTTTAAATCGTATAATAGAATATTATTAATAATGACCAAGTACTATAATGTTGTACATTATATCCCCAGAACTTATTCATCTTACAACTGAAAATTTGTGCCCTTTGTCAACCTTTACCCATTCCCTAACATCCCTACTCTATCGTTGACTGTCATCAATCTGCTCTCTCTTTCTTTGCAGTTTTTTTTTGGGGGGAGGTGGTTGTTTTTGTTTATTTGGGTTTTTTTTAGATTCTGCGTAAAAGGGAGACCATATGATAGATTTCTTTCTCTATCTGATTTGTTTTACTTAGCGTAATTCCCTTAAGGTCCATCCTTGGTGTTGCAATGGCAGAATTTCCTTATTTTTATAACTGAAATATTCATATATATACATATGTACATGTATATATAACATTTTATTCATCTGTTAATGGAAACTTAATTTTTTTAAATTTTGGCTATTCTGATTAATGCTGCAGTAATTCAGGGATACAAATATCTCTTCAAGATAGTGATTTCATTTTCCTTACGTAGCTAGTTACAAGTAGGGTTGCTGGATCATAAGGGTATTTTTTTCCCATTATAATTCCATCATGAATACATACTGAAGTTCTGTTTTTCAAGGTGAAACTTTAATGGCATCATTTCTTCAGTATATGTTAGAAAACTTTTGGTATCCATTTAAATGGATTTGATATCTTTTTTCAGCACCAGTTGTTTTTAATAATAATTTTTATTATTTTGTTTGCATTGCTATATTAATTTTAGGATCTTAAAACTGTATCTCAGTCAATGAGTATTTCATACCACACTTACTACCAGAGTTCTAATATCCTTTACTCCCACCTTGTTTCCTTTTTCCATTCCTCCCCTGCTTATCCCCTCGAATCCATTGTCTTGTGTCCTGTGAATTTTGTTTGGTTTATCTATTCATTTTTCTCATTTCATTGTGTCCCACATTTCAATGAAGTCATTCTACATTTCTCTTTTTTCTTTCTGACTTATTTTGTTTAACATAATCCCTTCTAGTTCCATCCAATTTGTTGCGTAGAATCCCATTGAATTTCTTTATCCAATCATCTGTTGATGGCATTTAGGGTGCTTCCATGACTTGGCTTTTGTGAACAGTGCTGTTATGAACATAGAGGTACAGATATTTTGTCTAATTAAAGAGTTTGTATTCCTTGGGTATATGCCTTTTACTAGGGTTGCTGATCAAATGATAAATCCATCTTTATTTTTTGAGGAATCTCCATAATGTTTTCCAAAGAGGTTGCATTAATTTGTGTACTCATGAGTAGTGGAAGAGGGTTCTTTTTTATCCATACCCCCTCCAACACTTGCTGTTTATGGTCTTTTTGATGTAGCCATCTCACTGTTGTAAGGTGGTATCTCATTGTGGGTATTATTTGCATTTCTCTGATAAGTGATATAGAACATTTTTTCAGGTGTCTGTAGGCCATCTATTAGATATGTATCTCTTTGGATATGTATCTAATCAGTTCTGCCCATTTTTGAGTGGGTCATTTGCTTTTTTGTTATTGAGGTTTATGAGCTTGGAGATTAAGTTTTTATCTGATACATACACACAAACATGCATACATGTGTGTATATATATATATGTATATACATACAGTGAATATAATCTTAAAAGTTAGTGAGTTTTCTTTCTGTTTCAGTGGTGGTGTCTTTATCTGTGTTTAAGCTTTGCATTTTGATGTAGTCCCAATTATTTAATTTCACTATGGTTTCTTTTGTCATAGCTGTTTCTTCCCTGAAGATAACTTTAAGATTGACTTTGTGGAGCATTTTTCCCACATTTTCTTCTAATTATTTTATGGTTTTGAATCTTATGCCTACACATACTTCATTTTGAGTCTTTTGTGGTGCTAAGGAGTAATCTAGTTTTGTTTTTGTTGTTTTTTGCAAGGTTCTGTCCAGTTTTCTGCCATTTTTTGAATAGACTTTTCTTCCTCAATTGTATGCTCTTGATTCCTTTGTCAAAGATTAACTGTCCATATAAACGTAGCTTTATTTCTGGGCTCTCAATTTTATTCCACTGCTCTGTGTATCTGTTTTTATTCCAGTAAGATACTTTGTGATGATGATCACTCTGTAGTTTAGTTTGAAGTCAGCAAGTGTGATTTCTCTGCTGTTTCTGTTTTTATTTTATTTTTTTATTGTTTGTATCCCCCACCCCCACCCCAGGATAGCTTTGGTCATTGAAGACCTTTTGTGGTTCCATACAAAGGTTAGTATTGTTTGTTCCATTTCCTTGAAAAATGTCCCTGCAATTTTGATGGGAATTTCATTAAATCTATATATTGCTTTAGAATGGCCATTTTAGCTAAGTTAATTATTCTAATCCATGAGCATGGAATGTTCATCTATTTCTGTGTCTTCTGTTTATTTCGTTAAAGTCTTATAGTTTTCATTGTAGAGGTCTTTCACCTCCTTTGTAAAGTTTATTCCCAGGCATTTGATCTTTTTTCGTGATATTATGAATCTGATTTCTTTCGTAATTTATTTTTCTTGTGCTTCATTGTTTGTATGCAGGAATACTACTGATTTTTATATGCTGATTTTATATCCTGCCACTTTGCCACATTCATTTATTATTTCCAGCAGTTCTTTGGTGGTGTCTTTAGGATTTTTCAAGTTTAATATATCATCCGCAAATAATGATAGTTTTATTTCTTATTTTCAAATTTGGATTACTTTAATGTGCTTCTTTTGCCTTTTTACTCTGACCAAGACTTCAGAAACATGTGAATATTAATGATTATCTTGTTCCAGATCTTAGGGGAAAGGTTTTTAACTTTTCACCACTGAGTATGATGTTGACTATGAGTCTGCATATTATTTTTACTATGTTGAGGTATAACACCAGTTATTCTTATATAATCAAGATATACTTATTCAACCATGATATGGAATATTTTTTGATGTACTAGAAAGAAATCAAAGCAAATCAAACTTTTCGAAAAAGATTCCCTGGGATTTGTTTAGTCTATTTGTTAAGAATATGTGTAATTTTTCTACTAAAATTTCATGTTAGTGAATAGTAAAGTCTACTTAGCTTTTGGTACAATTGTTGCAGTGTAAAAATCAGAAGAAAATGTATTGAGATTAATGTTTATTTTTTTCATTGTGGCCATAAATAAGATATGTAAAATAATCCTTTCAAATTCATAATAGCTTTTTTCTCTTCTCTTATTCATCTCTGCCCATTTAAATAATGGGATCTTTAGGAAATAAATATATGTAAAGCATCTAGTGAGAGAACTGACATGATTGAATGTGGATGATATCTTACCAATGGTATGTAATGAAAGGTTAAATGAATCAGGCTGCTAATTCTATGTCCAACAAGAAGTTAATATGTGTCATAGTTACAGTCTTTGAATTCTAGAATGAACAGCAGAAGGTAAACAAAAGATCTTCCTATTGGTCCTTTACATTTGGAAATTATTGGAAAATTATTTTTTATATGGAAGCACCAAGAAATTAACTTTGTTAACACTTTTAATACGTTCATCATGCAGATTTCTTGTTACCTTCTAGTTAACTTTTCCACCTGATTTTCCATTTTCTCTCTCTTCCCAGGAAAACGGTTGGTGTTTTTTGCTGTGGACCCGACTCAGTTTCGAAGACTCTTCATAAATTGAGTAACTGTAGCAATTCATATGGGACAAGATTTGAATACAATAAAGAATCTTTCAGCTAAACACCTTTGAGGTGAACCAGGACTCTAAAGAAGAAATGAGTGCAATTTCTAAGACTTTGGAACTCAGCTGAATCAAACAACTGTGTCATGCCAAAGAGTAACACAGCTTTCATATTTATGATTATTTAAAACAGAAATGTAGCAAATATGTCAAGATGACAGGTCACATTATGTGTTTAATGTGGAAAGCAAAAAGACCCTGAAGAATATTTGATGTGATGATTCACTTTGAAATGCTGAAATTAAAAGCAACCTATTCGATGCACACTTGATTTTATAGCAGACTCAAGAACTCCCTAGTGAGGAGCTGCACTTGCCCACTGTTAGGCTGATAGTGTTGCTCCTCTTTAAATTGTTTTTGGTTGAACAGATGCAAGGTTGAACAAAATTAAAAATTCAATGACACTCATATTGCATCTTTTACTCTTCTATGTGTATATAAACAGTGTAACTTTGATTTGGAAGAGATTCAGGAAAACACATTAGATGCTTGAAAATGCAACATTAGACTTTGTATTGCTATGGGTACTTTATGTCAATATCTAATCTTCCTCACTACTTATATTGGATGTCAGTAGACTTTATAGTGAATGAACTTTTTGCAAATATTGATAGAGGATCTGTTTTTGCATTTTTATTCTTTTTTCCTCTGTCTATGGAAATTTGCCTTCCTTTGGCATGCATTACATACAATTATTTGATAAGTCCTTTTCATTCACAACTTATTTAATCAATTACTGTTGTATTATGACTAGGAAAGTATCAGAACTGTAAGTTATAAAGGAATACATAGACATAATTATTTTTCACTTTTCAGCACTTATCTTTGCTACTTTTATTTACTTTTTCCTGTTATAATTTATCTTAGTATTTAGCCTCTGAAGATGCCCTGCATATTGTCACTTTGAGACCAAAGGGCATTGTGTCTGTCAATGGGCACTGAGATACAAAATTTCTCTGTTTCTCTCAGGTGTCACATTGGTTTATGGAGACATTAAAAATGTAGCCACTTTCCTAACAGGATGCCTCTGTATTGTTGCTTTATAAGCAAAAGGAACTGCTTCATTCATTATTTGAATTTAAGATCAGAATCTGGAATATTACTCTTGTACTGTCTGCTATTCTATTTCAACAGGGAATTGCTTAAAGTTGCCATTGAGACTATCCTGTGTGATTCTATCAGTTTATGGTCATTATGGTCTGTGCCCAGAGATAAATTCTATTTTACTACTTTAAGAATTAGGACATTTTTGCAATTTAGTGGTTTTCATTTTTAGGCTTGTATCATTTGCTATCAAAGCACACTGCTGAAATCTGCAGCACAGCTTGTTTTGCTTTCGTTAAAATTTTGTATGATATACAGATGTTATAGTTGTTTTTGCTCTTAATTCACTGACAGCAATCACATATGTTAACCCATCCAGCACTGAATGCTCATAAATATATTACTTATAGATATTTCTTCCTCTCCTTAAAATGTTTCTTCTTCCTTCTATGGAAGGATGGTGAGTCAGGAAAATATATGGGAACAGTGCAATGTTCGGGCAGATTTAGTTTTGAAGGCATATTTATTGCTAATACTTTGTAAATTTAAAAAAGTTCTCATAACACATAACAGAAAGAATGAATAAAAATAAACTGGAGTTTTTGCACACTTAGTGTGCAATACTGATTCATCACTATGTTATTAAAATGCTCCTAATTTCAATAAAATAGATAGAAAATATTTCAAAAGAAGAATGATCTTTCCATATATGACTACTGTTCTAGATGACTATTCCTTTCCATTTTATATTCCACTTACTATTCAAACATTAAGATTAAACATCAGCAGTTTTTGTGTCTGTGATATTAGGTAATCATTTTAAATGAATACGAGAACTTTGTTTTGTTTAAAGTATTATTCCCTGGGGCTAATTTTTATCATGCAGTTCTTAAAACTGTAATTTTAGTGGCAATAAATGTTAAAATTGAAATGGTTTCCTTAAAATTTCTATAAACTCACTTTACCTTTGCAACAGATAAAGTAAGCAGAATTTCTCTATAAGATACTCAAGTTTGAAAACTAGAATTTCTTTGAATGCACTCTAGCTATAGAGCCTCGGGGATTTTAGTTCCAGGGCTACCAATGTCATTGGGTGATCGTGTGACTGTGAAAAATGACTTCTTATTCTGGGATAAAGATATCTTATGTGTTCTAAACCAATAACTGTCAATCTTTTTAGAGTATGCAATGTATTATAAATAATTTTTAGCAGTTAACAAGTATCTCCAAAAGCAAGATGCGAGAACAAAATGTTTCTCATCACAAGTCTTTTAATTATAATTTTCTCTGATATTTTTAAAACTATAAATTTTCTATAGATTATAGTAACAAATTATAACTCTGTGAATATAGTAAATTATTTTTATAAGTTCCATTATCTTTTAATCTTCTTAGATTTCCCGCTTTATGAAAATAATGATTTGTATTTACGTATAAGTAAAAGTTTAAAAATCAGCTATATATAAGCATACACAAACGTGCATACATACATACCAAGCATATCACACATACATTTGGGGCACTTGTTTATTTTAGATTGAAAATGAACTGATAGTTTTTTTCATTTTAGTTAGCTTAAAATGCCAGTCAGGTGATTGTGATAGTACAGGCACTTAAAAGAAAGAAAAACACTATAGACAAAGCATAGCTGAACTCATCTAATCTGCAGCCATGTTATTTATTCCCCAACTCGACCTGTGTTTACCTGTATCATTCACAACAGGTAATGTTTTTTAATTATAAAATTTTCTTAAAGAGGTTTACTAGAAGCAAATTAGATTTTCGTCAACAGATATTGCTTTTGCTGAAGAATGTTCATTATATTAAAGAGAAAATAACTTAAAAAATAATATTTTGTTTTCCTTAAGATGGTTTAACTGTGTGGAATACTGATTTTTCTAAACAAACCTGAAACACATTTTAAAATTTTTAAATGTTATCCATGATAAACAGTTCCTCTTTTTTATACTCTCTAGGGTTCTTTTATATCCAATTATAGTATAGAAACAAAGTGCAGAAGTTAGGGGTCTTATTTTGCAGTTGAGAAAACAGATGTTCAAAGGGAGATGGCAACTTGCCTCAAGTCATCCATTGATAACTTGTTCTCTATGCACATGATCAGCTTGTGCTTCTTGTTGAGGAGGAAAGTCTATTTATTTATTTATTTATTTATTTTTATAAATTAGCGAGAGGAAAGAAATGAAATGAAGCATAATGGGGTTGGCATGCACTTTAACCACCACAGAACAATGAGAATTCACTATTTCCTTCTGTTTAAATGCCCCCTCCAATATATTCTACATTCTGCAGTAGTTTTGTGTAGCAGAAACTGGAGTTCAGATTTCCTAATCTCTGCTCCTGGAAGGTTCTTTCCACCTCTCTGTGACATATACATTATGACAGATCTAGTCCTGATAGTTTGATTCTCCATATAACTCTGGTGGTAGATGGAAAATAAAGTACTAAGTGTTCATTCCAGATTCAGATACAGAAAATCACACTATTCTTCCTGATAGATAGATAGATATAGATAGATATATGTATGTATGTATGTATGTATCTGATGTCAGTTTTAAATTATAACAGTTGTGCTAGAAGAATTGTGTTCTCCAGAACATCGTTTTGGAGGAATACATAAGAACATAGTTTCTAGGAAATGCTAATGTTGTATTTTTAATTTAGATTCATAAACAAGTCACAATTTTACTAGCTTTTTAACCACCAAACAAATGTGAATATTCAGCAAATGACTATTTTTCTCTGTTCCCATGACCATAAAGTACTGCTTGTCCAGGACAAGAAACTAGTGGGACAGTCACAGAACAATGAAAACTCACTGTTTCCTTCTGTTCAGATATCGCCTCCATTACCCAAAGTCCTTTATTTCATTCTGCAGTATTCCCTAAGACAGAGTTGCAAAAGCTAGCTAGAGAAAGGTTTCTGAAGAAAAACATCAGAAAACATAATATTTAGTTCCAAAGGGTCCAACAAGAGAGAAGAGAGAAAAATAAAAGCTTAAATCATTTAAAAATAGCAGAAGGTTAAACAATGTTATTTTAGAATAGAGACCAGTAGTTATTTTTTCCTGATTGTACAAAATTTTAGTTTTCATCTGTATAAAATATTTATATTATTGTATAGAATATAAAAAAATTTTATTTTACACTGCAGGAAAATCACCATTAATCTTAACATAGAGTGTTTTAACTAAAATTTAAAAATTGGTAAGGGCAAAAAAAGTCCTCACAGTAACAAAACAGCAGGATACAAAACGAGAATCAAATTTAAGCAAAACTGACATATTAAGTCATAATGAGGCTTGTTTTTTATGGAAAGGTGCAAGCAGGAATAAAGGTGAGTAGGCAGGCAGGCAGAGAGAGGAGAAAGAAGTATCTTTATTTTTATTTAGTTGTTAGCACTGGTTGCTTACCACCTCCAGCCCCCTCCCCCACACCCTGGACCTGGGACTGGAAGCCAGGGTATGTCACATGCTTCTTAGGAGGCAATTGACCTATCTGCTGTACCACCAGGGTGCCCCGTGATACTTTTCTTACTAGACGCTCACTTACGTGGGAATAATTTTACTCTGGTTTGCAAAAATATAAAAGAATGTGATTGCTTTGTTTCTGGGAAGACTTTCACTTGTTCATTGCCTTGTGAATTTTAACAGAAGCTTTACCTTGGATTAGATTATATGTAGCTTCTCTAAGAATTTAATCATTGATGAGCTGACCTAGAGACAACCCAGACATTTAAATGAGACTAGTACTACATCAGTGCTCTAATAAAGAAGAGGAAGCTTCCATACTTGCTTCAGCTGCATGCATCACATTAAAGTTCTGTCATCACAAGGTCATATTGCTCAGTTCTTATACTTTTACATAGGGAATGAAACCTTTCTAAAAAAAATGCAGACATTCTCTTTGTTCTATTACAGCAGTGTTAACTGTTTGCCTGTATCTTTTCACATTCTTTTGAAGGTACTTGTTAATTTAGAATGACATGATTAATTTTAGTGTTAAGAAATCTCCACAGTGCATAAAATGGGGCCTTGCTTGCTGCTTGCCTGCATAGGTAAAGGCATATATATATATATATATGCAGAGAGAGAGAGAGAGAGAGAGAGAGAGAGAGAGAGAGAGAGTCAGTGTATATATAAAATCAGCTCTAACACATTAACTAGGGAGGGAACAATTATTAATCTGAAAGATTTTTCTCTCTAGCTCAGTCTCAAAGGCATGTAAAGTAGCTTGCCACACATATCACTCTTATAAAGGAGCAAGACCTGTGTTACATCCTGTGCTCTGTGGTTAGACATGCACAGTTTATTCTCCAGTCTCCCAGGAAATATCTAGTTCAGGAAGTAGCAGCTCTTGAGTCAGTCTGACATCTTTAACAACATAATTCTGTGGCCACCAGGTTTACACCCGATGATGATTATCTGCTTACCTAATGACCTCTTTTCATTAAAATTTGATTTCAATTAAGAGATGAGAAAAGTAGAAATCACATTAAAAAGTGGGAATAATTGGTTGTGGTTCTGTTCTTCCCTGAGTATTTGCAAGTGTCATCATCTTATCTAGCCCCCTCCATTTCTGGAGTGAGGAGAACCCTGAATTAGCAATTAGAAGAATTGCAACCTTTATTCCGGAAAAGTGTTAGACCTTAAACATAAATATAGGTATAATATCTACTTTTGCCTAACTTACAGTGCAGTGGGGCAAGAATTTGGGACAGAGGAGGAAAAGTATTATGAGAGGCAAATTTCCTGGGCAAATATTCCTTAGTAGGTTTTTTAATATCTAAGTAAAAATAAAACATTTCTTAGAAGGTGAAAATATTATGTGTCAGAGTCCATTGTCACTGAAAGAGTTAGTGTTCAATTGAGTTTTCTTGGTAGCTAGGGGAATAACCACAGATTAGTGGCACCACGATCTGTCTCTGTTTTCCTGAGATGCCCATAAACAAAATTACCTGATAGATCCAGTTTCGCCACATTTTAAATTCCTCTGAACTAATTTGGTCAGACCCAATATGCTGTAGTGACCTGTGTCAACTGATGGAGGTAATATAAGTTGTATTGCTTATTTAAGTATAAATGAAAGAAATGGATGTTTATGAGGTACACTCATGAATTAAAACCAAAACCTGTATCTTAGAACTAGAAAAAAATTCTATAACAGAAAAAGCACTGCATTGTAACTATTTTTTCCAAAAGGAAATAAAATAAATGTATATTTCTCTTAATCTTACCAAAGATATTCCATATTATATATTTTCATCAAAACACATTTTATAGATATTATATTAAGCATGTATGTGTATCTGAACATGAGTGCATGTATGTGTGTATGTAGTTTTATGAATTGGAAGAAAATTTGCCTACATGAAATTATTTTAAGAATATTGTTTAATAACACTTTCCAGTTTGATAAAAATCATTCAGTGGTGGCAGGTCATGGTATAAAAAATGTAAGTCCCCTATCAAAATGTGGGATGATCAGCACTCCAGGTGTGGCATTTGATTCTTGTCTGGTGTAATGGAAGTGTGAGTTTAGACAGAGCTGGAGATTCAATACTTGTAAAGAAATGGAAGAATTGCTTTCAATTTTCTATGTAACTTTATTGCTATTAAGTTGCATTTGTAGAAGAAAAACTTCATTGTTTTGGAATAAGACAGTGTTTAAAAGAAAGACAAAGTTTGGCCAAATATAGAATTCTTTTCACTATAAACTAATGATACCACTTCAGTCATAGTAAGAATTCTTTCCTGGATTTTGAGAACAGGTTAATATTGTTTTCATACCAATGTGACCAAATGATCAGACTTGTTTTATATACAAAGATAATAAAAAGTTAAGAAATATTTCTTTGAAAATGTGAAAGTGGTCTAATTTTAAGCTTCTCTACACTTTTGTAATTTTCATTTCAGCAGGATGTAAGATTGGGATTTCAGTCTTTTAAGTTGAATATGCTGGATTTGGGACTTTGTTTTAGTTTTGATTTATTTTTTTAGAGGTTTCAATTTTTGTAATTACACTTACTAAAGCATTGAAAAACACAATTTTAAGATGTCAAAATTATATTTTTTCTGAACAGAAATTAATAAAATATATGTCCATTGTGAAGTAAGTGTTGTGTTTTATGGCTTTTTGAATATCAATCTGAAAATTATGTGATTACCCATCAGAAATATTCAGACCATACTTTTTTTTTCTTAAATTCATTCCGTTGTATGTTTCTGTGTTGGTTATGAACCTATAATTTTACAGTGGATAGGGAAAGTAAAACTGATTCAGCATACATGATTGTGTTCAACTTTATTTCATAAGATATGCCTCATAAGGTATACAAAATTGGAAGTCCTCCTTGCATAGACAGGATCAAAAGATACGTGCTTCCTAAAATAATTCTATCCATGTTTCTAAATGTGCGCTCTCTCTTAAATTATTATTCATATTTTCTTTAATATAAAAGCCTTTTTTTAGTCAAATTAGATGCCTCGATACTCTTAATTTGTGGAGTTTTTAGAGATGATGATTTATTTGTAGGGTTTAAGCATTTTAATTCATGACGGTACTATATTTTTCTCAGTCGAGTCTTCCCCTTAGCAGTCCAAGAGAGTTATTTTCAGATTTCAAAGAATATGCTTTGCAAAGGTGGTGTCTTACTTCCTGTATCTTAATAAGCTATCATACTTTCTGTATTGAGGATTTCGTTAAGTCATATTCCAATGCATTTGATGGGCAAGATCAGCAGTTATCTGCTTGCATTCCGTGCATTATTTGCCTTGTAACACAATGGGATCCTGAGTGCATGCATTAATAGCATTAGTGTTGTAAAATTACTCAGCAGCAGCAGCAGCCAATCAGAGAACACCCAGACAATTGGGAAGACATGGTTTTGCAGAGTAAGCAAATCAAGGAAACTTTGATACAATACAAATCTCAATTTTGAAGATTAAAAAATTCCTCTAAAATACCTTCTCTTATTCATACTGATTAACCCCTGCTGTCAGAAATGCATTTTGCCAGACCTACCAAAAAAAAGATTTAACCGTAATAGTTTCTCATCAGGCTTTTTATTAGGCAATTAAATCTATGAGGTATCTTTTTAAGTGGCTTGTGTGGCAGAGGCCCTGTCTCAACTTTCAGATAAATGTGTCAAGATGTAAGCAAACATCCAAAATTCAGTTTTGCATTTCAGATATAGACCTAAAATATTTTGTGAAAAATACTTTTGACTTAGAGTGGCTATTTATTGTGACAGCTTCCAAAATCACCTTATGTTCATTTTAACAAAATTATCTCTGATATTAAGTTTCAGGTTTCTTCTGACAAATTACTTTGGTGGGAGGTTTTGATTAGCAAAAAATAGTCAGATTTCATGTTTTAAAAATAACTGATTTCCTTGGATGCCTTTTATACTGGAGGTGAGAAGTTGTTCATTATTTAAGTCCTAAATGGATTACGTAGGCAATAAAACATTTTGGTCTTCTAAAGAAGAAGGAAACTATGTCTAATAATGTGCTGCAAGAATGTAGGCTTTGTTAAGTGTTGTCTTTTGAAGCAGTTGCCCTACCCATTAACCTTTGTATATCAATTACCCATTAACCTTTGTATATCAATAACAGGGAATTCACTTCAAATTAGATTAGTAGGGAGCATTGTCATGCTCTGAAGTTGAACTATGACTATTCTGTTTTTAGTTGTCTAATTTTAGATGTCACACTTATATGTCAACCCAGCTTTAACTTGAAAATTTTATCAGGATTCTCAGGCATGGTTTGTGGGGATTTTCTTTGTTTTTCTATTGTTGTTTCCCACTGTTATTTCTCAAACCAGCTTTAGCCCTTAGAACCTACAGGTCTCATGCAACACTGAGCATAACCTATGTGCTTGGATCCTTGGATTAATTGAGGCTCTGGATCTGTTTCCCATTCAGCTCCTGAATTAACCCCTAGTTCTGAGTTTCCCTTTGCTTTGAGGGTTATGGGAGCCATCAACACAATCCCTGTCCTGCCATGGCCCTTCAGGGACCAGGGTCACTGTAGCTTCCCATGGCAGTACAGCACAAAACAGATGTCCTAAAGAAGGGTTATAGGAGAGGTTTATTTGCACATGAAGTAATACTCAAGTATAGTGGAGTCTTGCTGCTTGTGGGAGTTATGTTCTATAAAGATGCCAAATACACTGAACTAATGAATAATAAACCATTGCTACCAATCAGGATCCTGTCAGCATCTGATCATATTTTTTATCAGCTAATTAATGCAAAGCTTTGTTTATGTGTGTTTCTATTTAAAGACACATTAATTAATATATAAGGTTAAATGATGAACATAACTTACTGACAACAGCCCTAGAACCTGTGCCTGAATGAAGTTCATCTAGCATATGTATATTCTCCATAAGGCACAAGACAGCCTTCATGCACTTAGGAACTCTAAAAACAACAGCATTATACCCAGAGGCCCTTTTAAACAGCAAAATAATCAACAAAAATCAGTGACATGTGACACTAAAGAGACCACAAATAGAACACTTCTTTTAGAATATGAAGGCTGAAGCAAGAAGACAAAGCAACTCTTGTTTGACCTCAGCTGGAAATGTAGGGCTCAAGTGACAAGTTTTTCTATGATATTCTGTAGCTGTGTGGTATATACAAATTACTTTGAAATTGCAACAAGTATTGATTTGGGGGATTACAAAAATACTTAGCAGCAGGTGAATTACAGTTAAGGAACCCATAAACAACAAGCTCAGCAGTGTCTACTTTCCTGGACAAGGAGAAGATTCTGTACCCTTGGTGTAGCTTCAGTCTTTATTCCTCTGACTATTGATTCTGAACTAACTTGAAATATCTGAATGGAAGAGAGATGCTGCTCCATCCTGATATGCCTCTATTGCTATCCTTTTCCTTCTTCCACTTCAAGAATAGAGATTATTAATTTGATTGAATAAAGTACAGAATTTGTATTGGCTCATATTTAGTAGTAGGTGTGGTTAATGTGTATAGAGAGTGAATGTATTTGGTTTCAGAACAAAAGTTCACATACCAACTTTGTTCTCCTGCTTGCAATATTAGCTCTTGGATGGTATCTGTGGACTTCAATTTCAGGAGGGACCGCACCACCCTAATGGATAATGATGGTGCAATATAACTAAATCTTTGTGCAAATTATAGGTTTATGCTGAACACCTGCTTTCCTTCAGAAAAATGTGGAAATTTGGTAAGTTCTAGATAGAGGGCCAAATCCTCTATTGTGGTCAAACCCAATAAAAACCATGGACACTGAGTGAGTCTTTTAAAAACTCCCTTGCAGACAATATTTCACAATGGTTATCACAACTTGTTGCTGATTATATTAGTACATATATAACTCCTCCAATAGAAGATTCTTGAAAGTTTGTGCCTGATTTTCTCTGAACTTCATATACTTTTTCCCTTTGCTGATTTTGTTTTGTATTATTTGATATAATCAATCTTATCTAAGAGTACACGCATTTGCTACGACCTATGAATCCTAGAGATTCACCAACCTCAGGCCATACCGTGTACCTCAAATGCAGCCTGTTTGCTTCTAGTTACCTTGTTCTCTCACTGTAAGTCCATGTGCGTGGGATGAAAACTTCTCCCTTATCTTCAGCTCTTTAATCTATTTCGTTTATTCTATGCATATGGCTTGAACTTTAAAACAGGTTGCTAGCTTTGCTGCATCCTTTTTCTCTTTCCTTTCTCTTCTTTAGCTGAAAAACTAAGGTCAATAGTGAATGTATTTGGAGTCATTCTTTATTAATAATTTCAGGCTCCACTTGGGAATATTGACTCAGGCATAAACCTAGCTTTATCAGAGAACCCCAAATTTGTATTAGACACTGACCCAGTTGCTACGACCACTTTATATCCCCTTTGCATGTTATTTACTATATATGTTGTTCATATAACACCTGACAAAGAAAGAAGATATGCCTAAAACAAAATAAATAATTGGCAAAGTAGGATTCAAAAATCCTTTGATTCCTTTGGCTAAATATCCTTAAAATACCAAGCAAATCTCTATTTTTTCTCCTTTTTTTATATACTCTTTCCAACCTGTTCCCATCTTTTCCTTAAGTGAATTATAAATGTGGTCTATGTTGGTATGATTAACTATTCTATAAGGAATACATTTTTCTCTGTTATCTTTCCTGCTTTCTCCAGTCTATTCTTTCTGTTGACTCTTATACATCCAATCATCACATATAGAACAGGTTGCACTCCCAAGAAAAACAAATTTAAGTTGGTCAACGATTTTTCATTACACTGTTGAAAACAGTGACCAGTTTTCCCACCATCTGTTTTTGGTTACCACAATACAGAAGAATCACTAGAATCACTGTCTCTGAGAGAATGTGACAAGTTTTATACTTCAAGAAAGTGGTGATGATTCCATTGCTTGCCAAGTGTCACATGTTTAGTACTATACTTTACCAAGGAGCCTCTAGGTTTCTACAAGATGAAGGTTAATCATTTGTTTCAACGAAGTTCACAGATTGGTATTTTTCTGACCTAGGAAATTTAAAAATTGACCATATGGACAGTGGTTACAATTCCTTTTCAGATAATTTTCCTGAATTTTGGAGTCCTACTGCTTAAGTTAAAATCCTTCCTCACTAATGTGAACTGTTATCTTCAGCAATTAAAAAAAGTTGTCAGCTTTTATCTTCTTAACTATACAATGAGAATTGCATAAGTCTATAGATTTGAAGTATGTAGGGGCACAAATCAACAATGCTATCAAGATAATTTTCAGAGTTTGAGAAAATGATTATGAAAGTCATGGAAACAATATGATATTAAAAGTCCTGGTGCTACATATTTATTAGTTTGTGACTTCTAGGCAGGTTTCTTTGCTTTTTACATTTCTTCTTTATTAAAATTCAATAATATGTCTATGTTTTGGGTTTATATGAAAACTAACCTTTACGTAATAAGTATATAGCGTTATTCTAATATATAATAGATGAAAAGTAACTAATTATTATTGAAGAAATTAGGTCAACCTGTTCAAATAGTTCTATTAAGTAGTATACCATAGCTAATTTGTTTATTTTTCTGTATTATGAACTTATTGGTGGAAGTGTTTTTTAAAACTGCTCTAAGGTAATTACTTTTAAAAAAAATTGTAGCTATTTGTTTGCATGTCCCCTTCATTAATTGTTTATTTCACCAATGAAGTGCAGAGTCTTGTCTTAGTCTTCTTTTATTGCTGGAGCCTAGTAAAATATCTTATTTTCAATAGTTTCTTAGTGACTGTTTGCTAAATTATGTCTAATTCTCATTGTGTTATTGTTATTAAGGATAATTATGGGTGTTACAAGAGTTATAAGCATAAAAAGAATCTTATCACCATCCTCATGAAAAAGATTGTACAAAATATGAAAATGAATCAGTTAACATCAATAGATTTATTTTCAGTTCTTATACATTCATTATTTTACTTTAGGGAAAAGGTGATACCACATTTTAAAACTTGAATATTAACTGATTCTTCTTCTGTGTTACTTATGCTGCCAAATCCTGTTAACTATGCTTATTTGAGGTTTCTGCCATCTGCCCTTTTCTCATCCCATAATTACATTCTGATACAATATCAATTTAGAAATAATTTTAATATGAATGATTAATTCATTAGCTGAGAGTAGAGTTGCATTAAATTCAAGATTGCTCTGATAATACAATGGGATTTTTCCATGTGTACTTGAAAATATTTTTTCATAAAAATACATCAGAAGCTGGAATTCTAGGCCCCCGTTTTTAAAACAATATAAATGGCTATACCTAAAATTCTTCATCAAATTTTATAGGATGCTCATCCCAGTGATATGTGGCCATTAGAGGACCAGGAGAACTGGATTTATTTTATTTATTGATTTATTTTTGAATTATTTATTTTACAGAGGCTAAGGTTCTATTATCAAGGGAAACAAACAATATTTTCAAACACACTCTTTTATGTCTTGCCTTCAAAATCTGATCATGACATATCTACAGATTAGTGTAAATGTCATTTGTTCCTTGAAATTTCCTTGATGTTACATCCAACTTCAAGCACACACACACACACACACACACACACACACACACACACACACACACTTTCCAAAAAGCTATACCAACATGGTATATTAAAAAATCCATGAACTTTGGAGTCATGAATAGGTTTATATCCCAAACCCACAATAACAGGACTGCTTTAGGTATGTCACTTACCCCAGCTATACTAATTTTCTTGACTTTCAAATGAGGAAAATACTAAGCTCAGGACATTTTAGTGACAATGGAATGAGATCAAAGGTATGAAATGTCTGGATTGTGACATGACATATGGTAAAAATTTTCCCTAAATATTAATAACATCAAATCTTCTGATTTCTAAAATTCTTCTCCAATAATTCTAAGATAATCTTGCATAATTTGTGAGTGTAAGAAATTCATACATTTGTATTTTAAGGGTAGAACTTTGTTTCCTCATAATTCCTAGCCTTGGAAAACCCAAATCCAGCTCATGATTCATTCAGTGTTTTACAAGAATTCTGGTGGGTTGTGTTATAAAGTGCCCACAGCCTGAGGTAGGAGTTGAATATCAAAAAAGCATATAGCAATGTAAACAAAAGAAATACTAACACAATGAAAGAGAGCAGTTATATAGCAAGAAAGATAAATCATGTATTTTCTACAAGTAAAAAGGGATTTCAAACATGATACATACACATACACACAGATACAGAATTGAAAGCAGTGACTCAGAGTATACTGATGTTCACAGCAATGTTATTTACAATAATAAATATGGACCCAACTTAAGTGTTCAGTAGATAAGTGGAAAAACAAAATGTGGTATACACACACAACAGCATATTATTCAACCATAAAAAGAATGAAATACTGATACATACTACAAGATGGATGAATCTTGAAAACATTATGTGAAATAGATCAGACACAAATGGTCAAATATTGTATGATGACATTTATATGAAGTACCTAAAGACAGACAAATTTATAGAAACAGAGTAGAAATTGCAAGTGATAGAATGAAGGGTCAATGGGAAGTTAATGGTTAATGAGCATGTAGTTTTTGTTTGGAATGATGAAAACATTCTGGAAATGGATAGTGTAGATAGTGGCACAATGTTTTAAAGACACTTAAGACTACTGGATTAAGTACTTACAATGGCAAATATATGTACATTTCAACACAATAAAAACAATAAAGCAAATGATTTAGAGATAAAGAATTGTTCTGTTTTTATAAATTATTCCACTATTATCTATCATTAATGGCTTTTTAAATTATGACATTTTGCTGTGGAATTCGAATGTTTGTGTTCACCACCTGCATCTAAAACTGTATCTTTTAGAGACTCAAACAAATTTATCTTGTCATTGTGCTTTCAATTTCTGCTGAAAAAATTTTCTATGAGTACTTCTCAGGATCACCATTTTCATAAACTTTAGCTCTTCCTCCACCCACCTCCCATTTATGAAAAATAATTAAGAGTATTATCTAGTTTAATGAAATCTTGAATTTTTTCGGAACTATCAGCTGATGTGAGTGAGGATGAGCTGAGACACACTGATGAGATCCAGAAAGAACTTGTAGAGACAGCCATTTATTTTGGAACACACAGCAAGTTTATTAAAAGCAGAAACAGTGAGTTTAAGCTCTCTGTGGGCCAGGAAACTTACACTGAGGAAATACACACATGTGTGTACCACACGTCTGCCCATATTTCACACTCAGGCAAGATGGAGTCTTGAATATATATGATGCATGTGGGCTTCTCCTTTTCAGGGTTTGTTCAGGTTATCTGGAGTTAAAAAACAGCCTGAGTATCTAGGGATGTGTCCTAGACCCAAGTTGTGGAGGGGTCCTTGCCCTTTGGGGGATCCTTGCTCTTAAAATCTCAAGTTTTGCCAGTTAATTTTCTGCTCATGCATCTGCGTATTGCCCTACAGATTTTAAGCTATGCTGTACCTGAATCATCAGCAACCTGAGGTTAGAGATCATCATATTTTATTGTGGAAAATGTGTTTATTCTATTTTAGTTCTTTATTTGAGGAGATTAGCATTTGTTGAATTTCACCTTCATTCTTCCATTTAATATTATTCACATGCTTTACTAGGGACCAATCACTAAAAATACAATGTCTGGAAATCAGAAAATATTTTGTCTTTATGGAGCTTATAGTTTAGTGGAGGAGAATACAAGGGAAATTAAATGTACACAAAAAGTATGAAATGTCAAAATTTTTATTTAAAATTTTGCTTAAACTAATAAAAATTCTTATTTAAAATTTGCTTTAATTCTAAATAAAAATTGTCTATTTAAAGAAGTATGAAATGACAATTTGCAGTGAATGGTATGAAATAATAAATATTTGATGAGAGCTTATGAGAGAAAGATCTGAGTTAGATCAGAAGGCTATATTGAGAAAGTAGCAATGAAGAAAAGATCTAAGTATTAGAATTTGGATCAAGAGTGGAATGAAGTCAGAGGGATAGCCTAAGGTGGGGAGAGAAATGAGAAAACATTTAAAAGTTTTATTGCTGGGGTAAATTGGGGTCTGGCAAGGACACAATTCAAGAAAGAATTCTTGAGGCATTAAGAAGTACATTTTATTGATTATTAGAGAAAAAAGGCAGGAGAAATGGCATGAGGGATAAAAATCTCATGGACAGGGAGAACTGCACTGATTGCTATGAAATTACTAAATACACACCTTTTCTTTAGCCTCATGAATAGCTATTGATAAGAAGGGAGTTATTTTAAGCATCAAAGACCAGACCATTGTTTCAGGTGGTTCCAGGTGAGATAGGCAAAAGGACATTCTGAGAGATCTCTCAGTTTATTTTTAAAAGCCTCTGCTGCCAAATTTTCATGCCGCTTTTTTGTTCCATCCTGTCAGAGGCTCTCCATCCTCCAGGTCTATCTGGCCCCATGTTGCTTTTGAAAGCTGAGATTGTAGATAATAACTTGCCCCACCAGTAAGGCTATAGCATTGCAATCAAGATGCACAAGGCATGCAATAGAAGTGAAAAGGCAGGCAGACATTAAAACAAAGAGCCCATTGGAGGATTTAGAATTTAACCATAGAGAAATGCTAAACTTCTGACATGTTACAACCATACTTTGAAACCATCACTTCAATTATTATATAGATTATAAAGGTAGAATCCAACTAAGAGGCAATAGTTTTAACCACAGCTCATGATGATCAGACTATAACTAAAATAAGGATATTACTGTTATATCAAGGGAAGATTCAAATGAAGTGGAAACATTCTAAACTTATTTGAAATAAAAATCAAGAGTACCATTCACAGATTTGAGGTGGAGGATAAAAGAGGACGATATTTGTGTAAGTCAGGAAGAGGAACTAATTTTTGAAGCATATTGAGTTCACTTTTAAGTGTAAAGTTTTAGGTCCTCTAGGGTACTTAAATAAATTAAATAATTAGCAGTTGGATATATCCATCACAAACTCTGAAATGTTGGACTAAAGATGCAAACTAGAGAATTATCACCAACCGTGAATGTTTTAGAAAAGAAGATTCAAAATAAAAGCATCCATGCATACTAGGCACTGTATTTTGGAGCAGATTGTACCTTTAGGGTCAAAGAATCCATTTCACCAGCTACTGTCATTGTAGGATGCCTTTCTTCAGGAACTATGCTCACAGAGGGGAATCTTGCCCAAATATATACCTCCTCTCCTGAGGCTGTTTACAATGACTATACATCTACATAATGAAAAAACAAAAGTTGCAGTTCACTGCCTTGATGTGGAACTATACTAAGGACTATCTCAGCTTGAGCTAGCAGTAGAGTCAACTGGGAAACCACTTGAACACAGAAGTTCATGTCAAAAGTGGTCTTAGGAAGCAGCCTCTGAAAAAAAAAATTAAGATTCTGGATTGGTTACTAGTTAACTGACAATGAAAGCTCTATCAATAATTGTGGTTGGAGAATGGATAGCTGCTAGCTAGCTATCCAATATTTACTCTTTGGTCCAATATTTGGTCCAATATTTACATTTTTTGAAAAAAATAAAAAGAACAGTGTCATTATAGCATGAAAATTGCCATCGACATCCATTGAATATATATACCACAACTTCTTTTTCCAGTCATACGTTGATGGACTTTTAGGCTGTTTCTATGTCTTGGCTATTATAAATTATACTGATTTAAACATTGGAGTGCAGATATTTTTTTTTCTCACTAGAGTATTTTGCATTCTTGGGGTGGATGCCTAGAAAATCATTCCCTTTACAACAACCTCAATGGAAATGGGTAGTATCATTTCAAGAAAAAAAGAAAGAAAAAAGGAAGTACAAGGTGGTTTCACTAATGTATAGAATATAATGAAACAAAACAAATGAATAAATAAACCCCAACAAAATTCATAGGATGCTAGACTGTGACTTACAAGGAGGTTAAAGTGGGGAAAGAAGAAAGGCGAGAACAAGGAGGTATAAAGGGCACTAGAACTCTGATGGTGGGTGTGGCATGAAATACACACACACTAAGGTGTGATTTAAATATCCTAAAATTCATATAGCACTGTAAACAAAAGAAAGGAATTAATCATAGATAGGGGGCAATTGTTATGTATCTCATTACTGACAGGAGTAGTCTGCTAATAGAGTAGAGTGCACCTGTAAACAAAGCAAAAGTTAGAGGTTTGGGAAGTTCAAGTCAAATGATTCTCGTTAAGTGCTACTGACACACTGAAAAACAAAATGAAGGTTGAGAATAATTAAGGTGAACAGTGAAAGCCAGTTGACTTCAATTTTAAGGTATATTGTGGAATCTCCTGAACAGAATTGAAAGAAAGCTCATCTCCAGGACTTTAATTATATGGGGAACTAACTCGCTACAAAGTTTAGATTTTCAAATTTATGAAGCCTAATACCTGATGATTGGGGCTCTTGTTAGAATTAAGTTGGATCTTGAGTCGAGATGTGGGTTGATTTCATGAAACGTGAGCCCCAAGTTTCCCTTTAACCCCCTGGGTTGCAGGAAAAGAGATCTTCTACTCCCCGTTAAAGGTCATAGTCTCCTCTAGTTTGAAAATAATGCCAAATTTGGTTTGCGAAACTACACTAGATTTTCTCAGTGTCTACCCACCAACTCTCTTCATTGGCATCGGACCAATAATTAGGATCAAGTGACAATAAAAACTGCTTAAGGAAATGCTAGGTCAGTTAAAAGTGTACGTGGAGATTATATATACCAAAGGGCTATAAGATATATACTCAGGAAAACCTGAAAGTTTGTGTATATATGTGTTTATGTGTATATATATATATGTGTGTGTGTGTGTGTGTGTGTGTGTGTATTGGATAAGAAAAAAATATCAAAATGAGAGCATTGTCCATGATTCAGAACTTAATATCCTTGATAGAATTCCAGAAGATAGTGCTAATGTGCTGTTAGGATCACCTGGAAATCTGAGAAAATGATCGCCCATGCTGAGGGAGAGAACGTCTATGGATGATGGAGGAAGATTAAAAAGCCATGCCGGAATGAATATAATAGATAATAGATAAGTAGGAAAGCCACTTTCATCTACCAAATAATAGAAAATGGCTGGTGAAAAAGACACTAGTAGTATTGAGAAGTTCACCTGCCTGTGCTCTGTAAATCAGAACTAATGTAGAAATGCAATTTTAAACCTGAGATTTCTGTTCCCTAGTGGAGTATTTGTTAGGTCAATTGCCTCCAAAGGAGTGGAGGCCATATAACCCTGGGTTCAAGTTCCAGGTCCAGTGTGAACTAAATAAAAATAAAATAAAGTGCTTCTTCTTCCTCTTTTACTCTTCCTGCCTTGCCAGCCTACTCAAGTTTATCCCTACCAGCATCTTTTCTTTATAAAAAGCTAAAAATGGGATCACTAATTCCAGGAGAGATCATAGGCCACTAACATTGTTCAGCAAAGATCATGTGGCAGTGAGTACATGATCATGGATCCATTGGTTCAATCATATATCAATCACACCAACTAAAATGTGCCATTTGATAGGAAGTGAATAAGTACAGTAACTGTTCCCTGAAAATAACTCGAAGTAAGGAAGATCTGGTCTCCTTACCATGTGTGAAGGCTTTTTCTAAATCAACTTGGCTATGCTAAACTGGTCTACTGAATTTCTTTTATAGAATGGAAAACAAACAAAAAATTATCTCACAAGAATTAGGGAAAGTATTTTGTAGTACACACATATTTTCTCTAGATATTCAGTCAAATATATCTAGGTGCTGCTGTGAAGGGTTTTTGCAAATACGATCAAGTCCTCAATTAATTGATTTTAAATTAATCAAAAGGGGGAATATTATGGATGGGGCTGACTTAATCAGTTGGAAAAGTGTTTGTTTTAAAAAGGCTTTAGGCGAAGGCAGTCAAGTGGTACCTAGTAGCATGTGCTGGATCTCCTCTCTACATAACAACTAAAACTCACCTATTCTTCAGACACACATGGAATGCAAGGACTGATTAGTGCTTTCAGATACAGCAGCAATAATCTCCAACACAAGGGGAGGCAAAGGCATCGTGGTTCAGAGCTACATCATGAATTCAGAGCTCCCAATTTGGGGGAAAAGCAGAAGAGAGAGTGGAAATGCAAGAAGACTCAAGCCTCCCAGGAGTCACTCTGCGGGTAAAGGGACATGAATCCAGGGCAGAGGACCTTGGCACAAATCAGAGGGAGGACCAGCACCCCAGTGGTGTGAGCACAAGATCCCATCCAAAGAATATTACACAGGGTGCCACCTTAACCAATAAGGCAGCTAGAAGAATTCCCCCACACTCACCCATGCCTACCATAATTCTTCAAAGAAGTAGGACCTGCCCACCAGAAATACTGCCCTCATGTTTAAAGGAAAAAGAATCCCAGATGGAAGGAACAATCAATTCTACCCACAGTGCCACACTGTGGATGGAGGCAAAACTGCAGTCAGATCGCTGACTATGGGTCAGTGACAAGATGATCATTATTGTTCAGAGTTGGGACACTGAGGGAAGGCTCTCCGTACCCCACACAAACTCCAATCCTGCAGGCTGAAATCTTGGGTCCCAGTGGAGGATCCACAAAGGAATGTCAACAAATCCACCCACTGGTGATGCCAGAAAACTCAAAAAATTCCAGTGTTCAAACCAAGATCCAGGCTTCTCTGATCCAAGTTAATACCCTACACAATATCATCACTTAGGGAAATCTAACCCACAAAATAAAAATAAATTCTTAACAAACAGAATGAAGACACAGAGAAATATACATGAAATAATGGATCCTATTAAAACTCCAGGGGAAAATTTGACTATAATAGACTTGTGTAAATTACCTAAGGATGGCTTTAGGTCAACAGTGATAAACACACTAATAAATCCAGAAAGCAATGGAGGAAGAGAAAGAGAACAACAAAAAAGAGAGAGATGAAATGAAACGAGATATCAAAGAAATGAAACAAATTGTAGCTGAATTTAAGAACTCAACATTGTTAATCAAGACTATGATGGGTAAAGCCTCTAATAGATTAGCGATCTAGAAGATAGGGCAGATGAATGCACTCAAGCAAAACAACAAAAAGCTAAAAGAGGGAAGGAAATTAAGAAAGCATTCTCGACCTATGAGATTATATCCAAATAAACAGCATTCTCATCACAGGAGTCCCAGAAGAAGAGGATAGAGAAAAGGGGGTAGAAATAAAGAAGATAAAAGACCTATACAATGAAAACTACAAGTGTGTCTTAAAAGAAATAGAAGAGGATACAGGAGATGGAAAGACATTCCTTGCTCATGGTTGGGAAGAGTAAAAACCATTAAAACGGTCATCTTACCTAAAGCAATGTACATATTTAATGCAATCTACATTTAACCCACAAGCTTATTTCTAGGCAAAAAAACAAAAACAAAAAATCTTAGAACAATTCTTCAAATTTGTATGGAAAAATAAAGAATCCCAAATAGCCAATTCAATTTTGAGAAATAAAGAAAGAATCTGGAGTTATTATACTCCAGATTTTGAGTTATACTACAAAGTGTTAGTGATCTGAAGAGTATAGTACTGGAATAATAACAGAGGCATGGATCAATGGAATAGAACCAAACCTCCAGAAACTGACCCAGTCACATACAATCAGTTAATTTATGACAAAGGAGTCAAAAGCATATGATGGAGAAAGAAAATTCTCTTCAATAAATGTTTGGGTAGCTGGATAGCCACATGTAAAAGAGTGAAACTAGATGACTGTCTAACAACTTTCACAAAAACGAACACAAAATTAACTGGAGAATTGGATGTAAGATGGAAAACAATAAAATCCTTGAAAAACAGCATAGGAAACACATTCCATGACAACACCTTAGAGAGATCTTTGAGGACTCAGAAGCGGCATAAAGGGAAACAAAAAGTAATCAACTGGGAGTGCATCAAACTAAAAAGTTTCTTCACAGCAAAAGAGTACATTAACAAAGCATCAAGAAAAACTACCAACTGTGAGAAGATATTTATTTTTCACATTTTTGACATTAGCTTAATATCTAAAATATGCAAAGACCTCATAAAACTCAATAACAAAAACAGGCAAGTCAATCAAAAGATGGGAAGAGGAATTGGAGAGATGTTTTTCCAAAGAGGATATGCAATGGCCCACAGGAAAGTGAACAGATATTCCTTCTAGCTGGTTATCAGGGAGATGTAAATCAAAACAACAATGAGATATTACCTTACACCTGAGAAACTACCTTTATCTAAATGTCTGGAAACAATGTTGGTGAGGATGGAGAAAAGAGAACACTTTTACAATGTTGGTGGGAGTACAAATTGATGCAACCCTTATAGAAAAGATTATGGAGATTCCTCAAAATGCTGACTATAAAATTCCATAAGATCCTGCCATCCTACTTTTGGGTATTCACCCAAAAGATACAAAAACATTCAAAGAAATTTATGCACCCCCATGTTAATCACAATAGCTAAGAATTAGAAACAACCTAAGTGGCCAACATCATGTGTGTGGGGAAAAAAAGATGTTATATATATACAATGGAATATACAACCCTTAGAAGAAATGAAATCTTGCTTTTTAAATCAATATGAATGGATCTAGAGGGGATTATTCTAAGTGAAACAAGCCAAAGAAATAAAGATAGGTACATAATGCTTTCACCTTATTTTGGTATATGTGATCTTTATTAAGTTGTGGTATGTAATTATACCCCATTTTATGCACGGTTTTTATCATAAATGGGTGTTGAATCTTGTCAACAGCTTTCTCTGCATCTGTTGATATGATAATGTGGTTTTTCTCCTTGCTCTTGTTGACATGATGTATAACATTAATGGATTTATGTATGTTGGCCATCCTTGCACCCTGAGAATTAATCATACCTGGTCATGATGGATTATCTTTTTAAAAATTGATTTATTTGTATTGTAATTATTCTACACATTAAAATATTTTCGTATGTATAGTTTTCCCATTCTTAAATATGCTTCAACACACCGTGACCTCCACTAAATCACCAAGTGTTTTTCCCATTGACCATTGGGCTGCATCACCATTTGCCCTTACCTTGCCCATTCCCTTTTGGTAACCTCAGTTTCATTGCAAATGTCTCAGGGTTGGGTATGTTTCCTCTGTTCCTTTGTTTTGGCTATTCACATTCCACCAATAAGTGAGATCAACTGGTATCTATCTTTCTTCTTTTGACTTGTTTCACTTAGCATAATCCCATCTAGTCCCATGCATGTTGATTCAAATGACAGGGTTTCATCTCTTCTAAGGGCTGTGTAGTATTTCACTGCATATATGTACCACATCTTCTTAGTCCATCGGTCTAATGTTGGGCACTTGGGTAGTTTCCAGCTCTTAGCTATTATGAATAGCTAATAAACATGGGGATGCATACATCTCTGTGGATGGGTGCTTTTGTGTCTTTTGGATAGATGTCCAGAAGTGGAATGACAGGATCATAAGGAATTTCCATCTTTAGTGTTTTGAGGAATCTCCAAACTGTTTTGCATAGTGTTTGTACCACTTTGCACTCCCACCAACAGTGCAAAAGTGCTTCTTTTTCTCCACATCCTCACCAGAGTTTTTATTTCCAGGCTTTTGGATAATAGCCAGTCTTTCAGGTGGAAGGTATTGCTCATTTAATTTTCATTTCCCTGATAGCCAGAGATGGGAACATAATTTCAAGTTCCTATTGGGCATCTGCATATCCTCTTCAGAAAAGTGTCTCTCCAATTCCTCCTCCCATTTTTTTGATTGGATTGCCTGTTCTTCTATTGTTGAAGTTTATGAGTTCTTTTTATGTTTTAGATATTAAGCCTTTGTCAGGAATATCGAATCAAATATATTCTCCCAGTTAGTAGGTTTCCTTTTCATATATGGTGATGTTTTATTTTGTTGTGAAGAAGCTCCTTAGTTTGATGTAGTCCCAGTTGTTTGTTTTTCTTTTTGATTCTGCTGATGGTGGAGTTGAGTCCCCAAAGACTTCTGTAAGACTGATGTCATGGAAAGTTTTTCTATGTTGTCTTCTAAGAGTTTTATGGTTCTGGTCTTATGTCCAAATCTCTGATCCATTTTGAGTTAATTTTTGTGAATGGTGTTAAAGAGTGATCTAGCTTCACTCTTTTACATGCGGCTGTCCAGTTTTTCCAACACCATTTGTAGGAGAGACTTACCTGTTTCCATCCATAGAATGCTTCTGGCCCCTTTGTCATAGATTAACTGGCTGAATGTGAATAAGTCAGTTTCTGGTGACACAGTTCTATCTTACTGATCTGTGCCTGTGTTATTATTCCAGTATCATATCGTTTGATCACTACTGCTTTGTAATATAGTCCAAAATCAGGAAGTGTAGTCCCTCCAGATTCATTCTTTTTTTCTAATAATTGCTTTGGCTATTTGGGGTCTTTTGTTGTTCCATGCAAATTTTTAAGATTTCTTTGTTCTTTTTCCTGGAACATATGCCTGTGGGATTTTAGTAGGGATTGCATTAAACCTATATATTACTTTGGGTAAGATGATCATTTTAATGCTAACGATTTTTCCCAGACATAAACAGAGGATGTCTTTCCATGTCTTTTTGTCCTCTATTTCTTTAAAGAAAGACTTATAGTTTTCATTGTATAGGTCTATTACTTCCTTTATTAGATATATGCTCAGGTATTGCATTTGTTTAACTTCTATTTTAAATGGTATGGGTTTTGTGATTTCGTTTTTTTCTAGTACATTGTTTGCATATAAAAATGCAACAGATTTTTGTGTATTGATTTTGTAGCCTGCCACTTTACTGTGTTCATTGAGGAGTTCTAGAAGTTTTTTGATAGATTTTGGGCATTTTTAATATATATATAATCGTGTCATCTACAAATAATGAGAGTTTTGCTTACTCCTTTCCAATTTGGATTTCTTTTATTTCCTTTTCTTGCCTATTTGCTCTGTCTGAGACCTCCAGATAAATGTTAAATAACAGTGGTTACAGTGGACAACCTTGCCTTGTTCCTAACCTTAGAGGAAATGCTTTCAATTTTTGGCCAGTGACTGACGCTGGCTGTGGGTTTTTCATATATGGCCTTTATTATGTTGAGGCATGAACTTTCTATTTTATGAAGTCTTTTTTTTTATCATAAATGGGTGTTGGATCTTGTCAAATTCTTTCTTAGCATCTATTGATATGATCATATGGTTCTTTGCTCTTATCAATGTTGTATGACATTAATAGATTTACATATTTTGAGCCATCCTTGCATCCCTGGGATGAATCCCACTTGTTCATGATGGATGATCTTTTTGATGCTTTGTTGAATTCGGTTTGCTAATATTTTGTTGAGAATTCCGCATCTATTTTCATTAGAGATATTAGTCTGTAATTTTATTTCTTGGTGACATCTCTGTCAGCTTTTGGTATCAGTTTAATGTTAGCCTCATGAAAGTATTTGGGAGAGTTCCCTGTTCCTTGATATTTTGAAAGAGCTTAAGAAGAATAGGTGATAATTCTTCTCTGAATATTTGATAGAAGTTATTGGAGAAGCAGCTGATCCTGGGCTTTTATTTTGGGGGAGATCCTAGATTACTTCTTCTATTTCTTTGCTTGTGATTGTTCAGTTCTTATTTTCCAGTTCTTCTGGGTTCAGTCTTGGTGCACTATACTTTTCTAGAAATCTGTCCATCTCCTTAAGGTTGTCCACTTTGTTGGCGTAGAGCTGTTCACAGTAGTCCCTTATGATGTTTTTAATTTCTGTGTCTCTGTTGCAACTTCTCCCCTTTCATAAATGAATTTATGTCAATTTTATGTTTCAAAGAACCAATTTTTGTTTTCATTCACCTTCTGAATTGTCTTTTTGTTTTCTATTTCATTTATTTCTGCTTGAATTTTGATTATTTCCCTCTTTTGCTGATTTTTGGCTTTAGTTGATTTTTTCTAGTTGTTTTAAATGTAGTTATTTGTTTTCAATTTTTCTTATTTCTTGAGAAAGGCTGGTTTGTAATGAACTTTCCCCTTAGTACTACTTTTGCTGCATTCCATAGATTCTGTTAGCTCATGTTCTCATTTTTGTTCATCTGTAAGTATTTTTTTAAGTTCCTCTTGATTTCCTCTTTTACCCAAGAGTCCTTCAGGAGAATATTGTTGAGTTTCCAAATAGTTTGAGGTCTTCCAGCTCTTATTTTGCGGGTGATACCAAGTTTTAGGTCATTGTGGTCAGAGACAATGCTTGGTATGACTTCAATCTTTGTAAGTTTATTGAAAGATGTTTTGTGTACCAGTATGTGATCTATCCCTGAGAATGTTGCATGGGGCTTGAGAAGATGGTGAAATCCATAGTCGTTGGGTAAAGTGATCAGTATATGTCTATTAAACCTAAGGGATATCATCTGGATGGTAAAATGTTGGTCTTAATGGAGCATGATAAACAAGTGCAAGAACACTAAGAATCTTAGATGGCAAGTTATACCAACAAAAAAAGAATGCAGATGTTTTGTTTAGGAGAGGTCTGTACTTACAGGACCCATCCTTCTTTTTTGTCTCACTCGACCACCTCATGTATTTAAGGTATTTCTCTGTAACATACAGGTACCATTCTCTATACCATTAAGTATGGTATACATGATAGTCTAAAAAAAATTCAAAGTAGAAAGTGAACCCAAAAAGGAGACTGCCTCAAGAAGCCAGCTGGCAGGAAGCCCAAATTAGACTTGTCCATGTACTAGCTATCTGACTCAGTCTTCAATGGCAGACTCTCCAACCATCCTTGTATCTCCAAAGATTATATTTCTTGTTGTTATTTATTTAGTTAGTTATCTATTTATTAAGATATTTGTTATCCCAGGAAGGGAACATCCATTTGACTGGGGTCAAACATATGCCCACATTTGGCTTTTCCTAAGAGTAGTAGAAGAAGTAAGAATTTGCCCTGGACTTCCCTAGGAAAATAATGTGAACACTAGGAATAATTTTCCAAATAAAATTCACATGTATTATGGTAATGGATTAAGGTTACCCCATTGACTTGGGAAATAATCTTGGAAAAAACAATGGCGAACAAGTGACCAAGACATGGAAAAATGTCAACTAGATTCACCTCACTCTCTCAGGAAATAAAAATGAAATAAAATAAAACAAGAGCTGAAGAATTAAATCCCAGAAAGAAGTTCTGGAGGGAATTTCCTTTCCCAAAGAGATATTAACACCAGGGCATAATTTGATTTTCTCTCATGCCTGTGATTCAGCACCTGAGGAGTTGACATTGCATAAATTACAAGAGACTCTCACTAGCCTGTGACCTCATACTTATAAGTACCCTGTGGAAAAATAGTCTTGAAAGAGTGGGGGCGGGCAGGGGTCAATTACCAGGTGTCAGAAAGAAGTCATGAAAGGACTTCCTAGAGAACAGAACTAAGTATAATGGTCTGTTGTGGCTGTTTTCCCAAACCTTAGACTCTGGCAAGATTCCACAGTGCACCCTCATCCACCTGGATCTAGTATGATCTTTCTAGAAATGTAGTTAATCTTCTTACACACCTGAATGCCAGTCAATTGTTCTTAAAGACAGAAGGGTCCATATTTCCTGTCATTATCTGGCCACCTGCTATGCTTTTCAGTTAGGCCTCCTCTAAATATTCTCCAATACTCTCTGTGAATTTAGTAGAATCAAAGCTAATCTGCTCAGATTGACTTTCCATCAAGGGATAGTTTTGTAATGTGTGGTGATCAGAAAAGCATAAGCATATTCCCTTTTTCACTCTCAGAGGTGTCCATTCTGCTTAGCGCTCCTTGACAAATCTCCTGCTTGCAAATTTCTGCCTTTGTTTCTTAGGGAACCCCAACTAAAACATCTCCAATATTTGAGGTACAGCTGAGCCTGTAAAGGATGCTGAGAATGAAAAGCCAAAAAGACAGAATAAAAATCACAAGATTTTCTCCCAGAAGTCATAGGAAAAAACTTAAGAGAAGAACTGGAAATTTATAATGGTGCCCAAGAATCAAGTAAAAAGAGCACGCGAATGTCTTGTGGGAAGCATACATCAGTGATCTAGGTATAAAGAAGTTTAGTGAAGAGGTGTGGAGAAAAGACAGATTGGAGAAGGCTGTGTAATAAATAGAAGACTAAATAGAGGTCTCAAAGTTAAGACAGTACTGTTAAGAAACTTGAAGGTAAACAAGTAGTAGGAAATAGCCGAGGAGAAATGTGGTTTCGATCTTCTTTTAGGAATGAGCATATCTAAATGCTCAAGTGCTAAGGCCCCTATAGAGTGGGAATAATTAAGATACAGGAAATAATGAGGCAAACTTATGACATAAAGGTGCCAGGATGTTTAGAAGGGTTGAGATCCTAAGCTTGCAGAGATATGCATCCTGTCAGTTTTATATACCTCATTAATATAATTCAATATTGCAACTTTATCAGTAGTTCTTAATCCATATATAGTTGTAAATAATAGTATCTATATCTATAATTCTAACTGTACCAAAGCACTTTCATCTTAATAAACTGGCAAAATGATAGAATAGCAAGACTCCTAATAAACTGCATTTTTATCATTGTTAAGGTGGAATTCTCTTTTATAACTTTATACTTATGATTATCTTTCTTCAGTGATTCTGTATTCTTGATTTGGTTTAGGATAGGGGCTAAAAATATTTTCAACAAATGACCAGATCATAAATAATTTATACTTTGAGGATCATTTGGGTTTTTATTCTTTTTGCAACTATTGAATTCTATTGTAGTAGTATGAAAATAGTGAAAGAGGTTATGTAACAAATAAATGATTATGACTATTTTTCCAAGAAACCTTAATTTACACAAATAGGTGGCTGTCAGAAATTAGCCCAGGAACCATAGTTTGTCAATCAATGCTTACTAATTTTATTCATGCTATAATTTTGTTGATACTATTCATCATTTTAACTAATGGGTAAACTTGGTTCAAGTCGGTGATCAGTTAGTTTCTCTTTGAAATCTTCTCTATGCCTCTTGGTCATATAAAATTTATATAACAGTATTAATTATAGTACTTCTATATGACCTGTAATATTCCTTTATAATAATACTTATTTTATGTGACTTACAATGTAGCAATGGAAAAGATCAGAGGAGAAAATGAAGCACAAAAACCACACTATAAAACAATGCCATAGAATATACTTTAGAATTATAATAAAATTTCCAAGTTTCTTGAAATAGCAGTCATGTAATTTTAGTACTTTATTGAGAAAACCATGGAATCAAGGTGGTGATGATTATGTCAATGACGTTGTTGCACAGGCACATGGAGTCTCCAGAGAAATGAGCATTTTATTTTATGCTGAAGTGCCTTGATAAATAGAGACAGAGGTGGGGAGGGGCTCTATACAGATTTCTGTCAGTAGTAATGAGAATTCCTTGGGTGGACTTTTATTCAAAATGCTCTATAAAATGGTTTAGAAATACTATTTGGACTAGAATTTTGCCTTCAAATTCAATCTAGTTAAGTAAATATTTTGTGGGGTCCAACATACCTTATCCTTATTTAAATGAATTAGACACACCCACACAGATGTGTTCTGAGATCAGACTATAGGCAACCACAATCACTATTACTGCTTCTCCAGAATCTTCTACAGATCATAATTCAAATTTCTTCTTCACTTCTTGATTTCAGTTTACTGATTCCAATTCTCAACTACATTGAAGAAAGTCTTCAGATGCCATTGCTACTTTATTATTTACATGTTTTTTAATGCATGATAGAGTCTAAAATCCCCAATTTAAAGTTCATAGCTCTCCTTTGTTCCATAAATATGCTGCCCCCATTCCTTGTCAGACTTCTCGCTACTAGATATGAGAATTTAGGCAAGCTTGCCAATAATAACCTTATGGGAGTTATACTTCTAACTAATGGGAATTAGAAAATGAATATTGTCCTAGAACTGAATTTATTGCTATTAGCATTTTCTGAGACCCAATGACATTTCAGCAATAATTATAATTTATGTTTATTTTAGAAAAAGATTCACCAAATCATTTGACCAATGTTTATAATAAAATGATTTTTGTTATTCTTTTAAATTTAGGCTGAGGCTAAGTAAAATGTAACCACTTAAGATGCTGTGATATGAATTTTAGGGAGATCTTCTAGGTAAAGCCATTTTCAAGAGCTCAAAATTTTCAGTCAATTTAAATACATTCATAATCAATCTGAATACTAATCTTCAAATTTTACAGAAATGTTGAATAATTTGCCTGAAAATACCATGCAGGTCAATGGGTTTCATCTTAAATACTTACCAAGAAATTTGAAGACTCGGGTGCCAGACCCTGGCAGGTTTCTGGGAACCCAGATCGTACATATTTGTCTTTAAAGCATTGTTTCTTAAGGAGTTAATATTATGGTGGTGGAGGGCAATGGAATTTTGGCGGTGGTGATGAGATTGGCACAATTGAAAGGCAATGTTCAGAGGTGATGCTAGAAATATAATTCAAGCAGTCAAAGTGAATTACATATTCAAAAACACTGAGTAAAGATATATAAACTCATCATAAGGCAACTGCAAAGACTGTGGAAACCGGGACATAACAAATGAGTTTGGACCAGAGGGTGGCAGAATCTGGTGAGACACCCTGAAATGCCATAGCCAAGGCACAGTGACTTATTCTAGAGCATTTTTGACCTTACTTCTGAACAAAGGTTCATCGTTAGCACTGAACTAATATAAATAAGCATTACTATAGACTAAATGCTTAAATCTTGTTTATATAATTCAAGTCAGATTAACCATGAAACCTACATGTAAAAAATTCTAATGACAGCCACATACTATTTTCTGAGAATGTCAATCTTAGTTTCACAAAGTTCTACTACTTGACTGTTTTTCCATGTCTTGAACCAAAACGAGTCCCCTATAACTTCCACCCACTAGTCCTTATCTTTTATGCTAAACATAGCTATAATATAAATAGAATCTTAGTGGAACTATTTTTAGAAATTTAATGGGACTCAAAATTTCAAGTAGCAGGATTATCTGAACAACCTAATTTAAGGTCTTAACAGACAAAATAAAAATGCTCTTTTTCTAGAAAAGTTTGAAATGCATTTTGAAACAATAATGTAAATTATGTGGGAATATTCTCTCTGAGAAAAAGAGAAGTATGTTTCTCAAGTACAAAGGAGTCAGTCTTAAATGCACTACTATTTTATTAGAATAAAAGAATAAGTAAACAATAATAAAAGAAACAGGTCATTTGACAAATGGGATAAAGAAATAAAAAATACCCCCATATTTTATAAGAATATTTTAATTCAATTACAAGTAGCAGTTACTCATTACCATTACTCATTACCTTTTCACAGGAGTATGGGTTTATGGAACACTGTTAAAGGGATGAGCAAAAACAGCCAGCAAGGCAAGCACAGGTGTATCTGAACTGGAGGAGGATATACTTTGTATAATATTACAATTTGGAGAATGGTCTTCACAGACAGATACCAGGAATTCCTGTTACAGCAACACATGGAGTCTTGAACATCACATGATATAGAGGGAGTTCAGGTTTTTAGTCCTTACTCTACAGCCCAAACTTTTTATAAATGACTCTGATACATTAAGTTGTGGTAATCGTCATTTTCCTTGAGAAGTGGTTGCTTTTCTTCTGGGAGCTGCTTCCTCTTGAGACGACATAACAGGCTAGTGAGCCCTCCCATAGCAGCAGTGAGGACAGCTCCCGTTGCAGCTGCCCCAATGAGCCATGGCCAGATACGACTTGCCTGTTCTAAGTAGGCCTTAATGTGATCTTGAAAAAAGTCTGGGTCTGAAATGGATAGATATCACAATATTTTCATTGCCACCATCATCATTATTGCCACCACCAGCACCACCACTGCCACCATCACCACCATCATCTATTTGCATAGTCAGATGCTTGGAGTCAGATGCTTGGGTTTGAATATCAGCGATACTACTAGCTCTAAGAAAGTTGTGACTGTTGCACCTGCCATTCCTAAACCTAAGTTTTTTCATAAGGTAATTGAAGAAACAATACCACTTTGTTGTAATGTATTAAAGTTTCTAGATAATATATGAGTTATAAGTTATACAGTCCCTGATATATAGTTGCACGAATCAAATATCAGCTATTATTTTCACAGTCCTGCTGATTTTATAGCAATTTTTATTATCTATAAAGCTTTGTGATGCCACTATCCAGGGTTTTCATTATTTGATAAACCTTAACAGATTATAGTGTTGGTAAATGTTCATTAATTTTAGAAGACTCAAGAGCCCCAATCATTAGAACAATCACTATATTCACATAGATCAGAATTTTTCACTTTAAATAGCACATTTTAATTGAGCATATTTTTAAAATAATTCTAGGTGATAAAAGCCTATTTTTAGCACTCTTAAATTGCTTTAAATCACAAAAGACATAAGAACACTGACTACTACTGTCTATGAAAATCTTTCTACCTCTGAAATCATCCAGTTTTATTAACCTGAGACACACATTGCAGAAATAATGTACTTACCGGATCTCTTACCATATTGTGGAATTATTCCATGAAGTTAAGTTTGCCCTCTTCCACCTTCATGCGCTCCTCAAGAATATTACTTATATTCACTCAATCAGCCTTCAGCATCTCATACATCACAGGATTTGCCCTTCCTCTATACAATACTTTTCACACTATATACGTCAACGTTTTCTACTAAACTAGCTCATTGAGAGGCAAGATTGTGTTTTAATCTTTTATTTAATCCTGAAATCTAGATGATGACTAAGACCCATATGAGAGGATCAAAGAATTTACTAATTGAATGTTGAATGTGTTATTGTACTTGGAATTGATGGTGCAGAATGCTCAAGATGGTAGCTATGTATTGAGAAGAGGAGAGCTATGCAAAGAATGTCATTAATAAAAAAAAGTTACCATGTTTTAATAAAGTAACAAATATAATTTATAGTTTTATTTAATAATTTGGTCTAAATATTGATAGGTACTTTGAAATGGGTCAAAAGATAAGTATTAACTTAAAAGAAAAATAATGTAAGCAAGGAAATATAATCACAGAATAGAATTTGGTTTAAATGGGCATGGTATTTAAATACAAAAATAATGAAAATCATAGCTCAAGCACAGATTTAACCTCAAGTACTATTTTACCGAAAAAAATCAAGGAGAGAAAAGGAAAATTGCAGTAGAGTGAAAATAATTCCTTATATGTGAAGAGAAGCAGAAATAAACTTGATGAATTAAAACATAGTCCTATTTGTCTATTAATTAGAAATATGAGGCAATTACTAGAATAAATAACTAAAATTTGGGTCAGTTAGATTAGGAGCATAGGACTGGAGAAGTAGGTTGTGATAGGAGGCAGAACTTTTCCTATATGCCTTGGAGTCCTTTATGTCTCATAAAATAATATGCATATATCATTTGGCAAAGTGAAATTAATTAAATTATGTAGTTGATAACATTTAAATACAAGCAAAATACGAGAAAAAAACAGAAATTATAGGTGATTTTTATTTTGTATTTAACTCTTTTTTAATATTCCATAATCTAAAATGAATGCATTTTATATACATGTTAAGGTACTGTGTTATTAAAAAAAGTCCCTGAAGTAACCGGTAAGTGATATGAACATGTATTTATGGAATCCTAAGTCAGATACTATACATTAAAAAATAGAGAGATTACTCAAGATGGTGACCTGGTAGGATTCATGTCTCATTTCTTTCCCACAGAACAACTAGGGATCACCTATTTTACAGACACAAATGCTGACGAAAAGCAGGACCAGAAACTAAAGAGACAATGAGAGCAATAACTACCATAAAAGGTGGGCAAAAATGTCAAAACTTAGAGCAACGTATTGGATTCAGGATTGCCAACCTTGTAGGGAAAATGTCTATGAACGATAGGGTGGCGACTGAACCTAGCAGAGAGCCCACCTGTGGGACCAGAAATGAACCTGGGGGAGAGAGTTTTGGTGCAATTTAGAAGGAGGACCAGCAATCCAGTGGACTGAGCAGAAGCTCCAGAGGGGAAATTATGCAAGGTGTTGCAATAACCAGAAGATACCCAGGGGAATTCCCCCACTCCAACAATATTGAACTGGAGCCACAGGACTCAAAGACCAGAAATCTCACCCACAAGGTTAAGGAAGAAGACAGTCTTCCAAAAGGGAGGACTCTGCAACAGCTATTCACTAGTGCTATCCTTTGGGAAGAGGTAAAACTACAGCCTGATTGCTAATTATGGACCAATGACAAGGTGGTCATTACCGTTCAGACCTCTGACACTGAGGAAAGGCTCTGACTCCCCCATACAAACTCCAACTCCAGGGTCTGCCTAAGAATGTCAACAAATCCAATCAGTGGTGATGCCACAAAACTCAAGTATTCCCAGTGTTCAAAGCAATATCCAGGCTTATCTAGTGAAAGTTTATACCCTACATAACTCACTCACTGCAGGGAAGCCTAACACACAGCAACATAAACAGAATATGAATCAACGTGAAGACACCAAGAAATTTTCAATAAATTATGGAACCAATTGAAACTCCAGGGGAATATCTGAACACAACAGATGTACACAAACTACCTGAGCATGAATTTAGGGCAACAGTGATAAACTTATGGAAATCAAGAAAACAATAAAGAAATAAAAAGAAAATATCAAAAAGGAGAGAAACAATGAAGCAATGTGTCAAAGAAAAGAACACAATAACTGAACTAAAGAATTCAATTGTAAGGATTCAAGAGTAGGATGCTGAAGCAGATAGGGAAGCCAGCAGATAGGGAAGAGGAATGAACCTAGCACAGAGGAAAAGGAATGAAAAGAAATGAAGACAGCATTTGAACCTATGGGGTAACATTAAAAGGAATGACATTCACATCATAGGGGTTCCAGGGGAAGAGTGAGAATAGGGGGAAGAAACTCTGTGAAGAAATAATAGCTGAAAATTTCCCTAATCTAAATAATGAAAGAAACCTCAGGAAGCTCAAAGAGTTCCAAATTAAAAAACAAAAACAAAAACAAAAAACCAAATACACCTACGCCTTGACACATTATCATCAAAATGTCAAAAATACAATATAAAAATCTTAAATACAGCTAGAGAACAAGTCACATACAAAGGGGCTCCTTTAGGATTGTCAGAATTTTAAAGTTTAAAATTCAACTGATATTCTAGAGACCAGAGAGAATGGCATGATATATTTAACGCGCTGAATGAAAATAGTTTTAAACCTATAATTCTATACCCTACAACGTTATTATCATTCAGAACTGAAGGAATAGGTCTTCTGATAAGCAAAAGTTAAAGGAATTCATTATCACAATATTAGCTCTAAAAACTCCTAAAGGAAACTCTATAAAGTGTAAAGAAATCCCACTTAAAAGCAATAAGACAGCAATATATAAAAAGTAGGAAAGAGGAGAAGTAAAATGTGGATGGATAGAATGAGCAGAAGACTAATCTACTTTCAAATAAAAAATAGAAATAAACATGGAATTCTAGATGGTAACCTCAGGGTAACCTCAAAATATGTCTCCAAGATAAAAGCAGAGAAGAAAACAATCAAAATATAACTACCCTGAACACACCTAAGAAGAACAAAATCACTATCTGTAACAACAAGAGAAAAATTACAAAATGGTAACAGAGAGTCACATATCAATAATCACCCTAAAGAGTCACGTATTATTAATCACCCTAAATGTAGATGGATTGAACTCATTGATGAGACAACACAGAGTGGTGAAATGGATTAAAAAGTATAACCAAACCTTTGCTAAATTCAGGAACCTCAATTTCTTTCAAAAGATAAACATATGTTCAAGGTCAGTGGTTGGAAAGACAATCCTACATTTGGCCACAAAAAATGCTGGAACAGTCATACTTATATAAGATAAAGTAGACGTCCAACTAAAAAGCATTACAAAAGATGGAGGTAGACATTATATGATTATTAAAGGGTCAATCCAGAGAGAAGATATAACACTTATTAACATATACACACCAAATGAAGTAGCATTAAAATATATTATCAAATTTATTAGAACTGATGGGAGACATTGACAGCACCATAATGATAGTAGACTTCAATGCTCCACTTACAACAATTGACGTATCAACCAATCAGAATAATAACAGGGAAACATCAGCCTTAAACAACAATTTGGAACAGTAAGTTCTAATAGACATACATCAAACACTTCATCCGACAATGAGAGAATTCACTTTCTTCTTGAGTGCACATGGATCATTCTCAAGGATAGATTATATGTGGGACACAAAACATCTCTCAACAAATTTACAAAGCTTGATATCATACAAAGCATCTTTGACCAGAATGGCATAAAACTAGAAATCAACCACTGAAAGAAAACTGGAGGACCCCCAAATCACTGGAGACTAAACAATATGATTCTGAATGACTCTTGGGTAAAAGAAAAATCAAAGAGAAAAAATACTGAGACAAATGAGAATGAAGATATGAGCTACAAGAAGCTATGAGAATGCAGCAAAAGCAGTTCTAAAGGCAAGTTCATTGCAATTCAGGCCTACCTCAGGAAGTAGGAAAAACCCAAATAAATAATCTAAACCTAAATTTAAAATATCTAGGGAAAGAACAATTAAAGGAAAAATCTATAGATGAAATGAAATAATAAATATTCAAGTAGAGATAAACACAATAGAAAACAAAACAAAAATCTAGATCAATGAAAGCAACAGTTGGTTCTTTGAAAAAATAAACAAAATTGATATGCCATTATCTAGACTCACAAAGAAAGTCTATGACTGGAATCAGAAATGAAAGTAGAGAAGTTACAGATATCACAGAAATGCAAAACAACCTATGTGACTACTATGAACAGTTTTATGCCAATAAAATTGACAAATTTGAAGACACTGAAAATTTTAGAAAAATGAAATCTATCAAGATTGAACTTTAAAGAATTGGAAGACCAGAACAGAACAATCACAAGCAATGAGAAACTGAAGAGGTAATCAAAGTCTACTTAAAAATAAAAGCCCTCATCCGGATAGTCTTTCTAATGAGTTCTATCAAAACTTCAGAGAACAATTAATACCTATTCTTCTGAAATTCTTCCAAAGTATTGAACAACAGGGAACTTCCAAACAGTTTCTATGGACTAACATCATACTGATACCAAAAGTTGATAGAGACGTCACCAAGAAAGATAATTACAGACCAATATCTGCAGTAAACAAAGATGCTGAAATTCTCACATAATATTAGCAAATTGAATCCAACAATGCATCAAAAGATCATCCTTCATGACCAAATGAGATTTATCCCAAGGATGCAAAAATGGTTCAACATACATAAATCTTATAATGCAATACACTATATAAGCAAAGAGCAAGGAGAAAAAGCACATGATATCAATAGACATAGAGTAAACATTAGACAAAATTCAACACCCATTTGTGATTTTAAAAAGCCTGCATAATATGATAATAGAAGATACATATGTCAATGTAATAAAGGTTATATATGATAAATCCACAACCAACATAGAGTCAAAGGCAAAATATTGAAAGCATTTCCTCTAAGGTTAGGAACAAGGAGAGGTTGTCCACTTTCACCACTGTTATTTAACATTGCTCTAGAGGTCTTAGTCTGAACAATTAGGCAAGAAAATAAAATAAAGGAACCTAAAATGGAAAGGAGGAAGTAAAATTCTCATTATTTGCAGACAACATGATTATACATATTGAAAATCCCGAAAACTCTATCAAAAAACTTCCAGAACTCATCAGTGAACACAGCAAAGTGTCAGGCTACAAATTCAATGCACAAAAGTCTGTTGCATTTTTATATGCAAACAGCATGTTAGAAGAAAATGAAATCACAAAAATCACACCATTTAAAATGGAAGTTAAACAAATGAAATACCTGTGCAGATATCTAATAGATCTATACAATGAAAATTACAAGACTTTCTTTAAAGAAATAGAGGAGGACACTAAAATGGAGAGGCATCCTCTGCTTGTGTCTCGGAAAAATCGTTATTATTAAAATAGTCATCTTACCCAAAGCAACATATAGGTTTAATGCAATCCCTACTAAAACCACACAGGCTTATTTCCAGTAAAAAGAACAAAAAATCTTAAAAATTTGCATGGAACAACAAAAGACCCCAAATAGCCAAAGCAATCATTAGAAAAAAGAATGAATCTGGAGGGACTACGCTTCCTGATTTTAGACTATATTACAAAGCAATAGTGATCAAATGATATGGTACTGGAATAATAACAGAGGCACAGATCAGTAGAATAGAACTGTGTCACCAGAAAACTGACCCACTCACATAGTCAGTTAATCTATGACAAAAGAGCCAAAAGCATTCAATGGATGGAAAAAAGGAAAGTCTCTCCTACAAATGGTGTTGGAAAAACTGGACAGCCGCATGTAAAAGAGTGAAGCTAGATCACTCTCTAACACCATTCACAAAAATTAGTTAAAATGGATCAGAGACTTGGATATACGACCAGAAACCATAAAACCCTTAGAAGACAACATAGAAAAAACTTTCCATGACATCAAATCTTAGAGAAGCCTTTGGGGACTCAACTCCACCATCAGCAGAACCAAAAAGAAAAACAGACAACTGGGACTACATCAAACTAAGAAGCTTCTTCACAACAAAATAAACACCACCAAAAACAAAAAGGAAACCTACTAACTGGGAGAGGATATGTGCATTCAATATTCCCAACAAAGGCTTAATATCTAAAACATAAAAAGAACTCATAAACTTCAACAACAGAACAGGCAATCCAATCAAAAAAATGGGAGGAGGAATTGGACAGACACATTTCTGAAGAGGATATGCAGTTGGCCAACAGGAACATGAAATTATTTCCTATCTTTGGCTATCAGGGAAATGAAAATTAAATGAGCAATAACCTTCCACCTGAAAGACTGGCTATTATCCAAAAGTCTGGAAATAACAATCTCTGGTGAGGATGTGGAGAAAAAGAAGCACTTTTGCACTGTTGGTGGGAGTGCAAATTGGTACAAACCCCATGCAAAACAGTTTGGAGTTTCCTCAAAACACTAAAGATGGAAATCCTTTATGATCCCATCATTCCTCTTCTGAGCACCCATGAGATACAAAAGCACCCATCTACAGAGATACATGCAACTTCATGTTTATTTCTGCCCTATTCATAATAGGTAAGAACTGGAAATTACCTAAGTGCTCAACATCAGTAAATGATGAAGAATATGTGGTACATATACACATAGAATACTGCATAGCTCTTAGAAGAGATGAAACCCTGTCATTTGAATTAACATGGATGGATCTAGAGGGGATTATGCTAAGTGAAGCAAGTCAAAAGAAGAAAGATAGATAATAGATGACATCACTCATAGGTGAAATGCAAATAGACAAAACAAAGGAACAGATGAACCATAACCAACCCTGAAACATTTGCAACAGACTTGAGGTTATCAAAAGGAAATGGGATGGGAGGGAGCAAATAGTGGTGGAGCTCACTGGTCAATGGGGTGGAACACTTGGTAATTTGGTGGAGGTCATGGTGTGTTGAAATATATGTAAGAAATGGGGAACCTATACATAGGAAACTATTCTAATGTTTAGAATAATTTCTATAATAAAATAAATTAAAAAATAAGAATACAGCTAGTTGAATGCGAAAAGTTATTTTCACATCATACATTTGATATGGGGTTAATTTTCAAGATCTATAAAATCTCATAAACCTCAACAGAACAAAGCAATCTACCTAATCAAATATTGACAGACTATCAGAATACAGACACTTCTCCGAGGAAAGTACACAGATCAACAATAGGCATATATAAAAATGCTCATCATCACTAATTATTAGGGAGACACATATCAAACTTACAATGAGATATCACTTGACATCTGTGAGAATGGTCTATCCAAAGTCTAGAAACAGTGATGGTGTGGGGGAAAAGTTGTTCTTATATATTATTTGTGGGAATGCAAACTCATACAAACACTTTGGAAAATAGTATAGTCATTTCTCAAAAAATTTAAAACAGAACTACTAATGCATAATTAGCATTTTCACTTCTAGATATCTGAAGAATATGAAGCAACTTATTAGAAAAGAAATATGCATTCCTATGTTCACTGCAGCACTATTTACAATAGCCAAGTTATGGGATTTGTGGATGACTGGATAAAGAAGAAAATAAGATTACATATATATATATATATATATATATATACATATATGTGTATAGATATATATGCTTGGTGTGTGTATAGAGAGACTACTATTCAGCTGTAAAAAGATAGATAAAAAAGAAATCTTGCCATTTGTGACATGAATGGAGCTAGAGGTGATTTTGCTAAGTGATATGTACCAGAAAGAGAATAATGTTAGATAATATCCTTCATATGAGGAATATAAGAAACAAAACAATTAGCAGATAAAACTAAGAAAAATAAACGCTTGAACTCTGAAAACAGAGAAGAGGTTATCAGAAACAGGATGGGAGGCAAGAACAAAGGGTCAAGGGGTTCCAAAATGGGCAGTGGGAGAGTGCTATTAGAACATGATAATAGGTGTTGTGTGGTATTTTACAGTGAAGCGTGTACCTGCACTCCTAAAACTTAAACAGTGTAGTAAGTCAATTTTACCTAAATTAAAAAAAAAATTTCCCCCTTCAATCCTATTTTTATCAGTTATGCAGCTCAAATATCTCTTCTGCTTTCTCAAAGGATTTCTTTCCTGTTTGTGACACTTGACACAATTGCCTATGCACTATAATAATTGATATGTATAGATGTCATTTTTTTTAGACTTGATCACAAACTTTACAGGAGGTCTTATATGTTATTTGTTTTACTTTCATTCTTGTATTCATTCAAGTACTCATTCATACAACAATGTTCCAGAGACACAATAACTACCAGGCGGTTATTCAGGCACTGCCAGTAAAAAAATCAGAGGTACTAGCCTGAAGGAAATAATAACTGGAAGAAGAAACTGACAGGTAAACAAATTAAGAGTAATGGTGTTTGAATAAAAGTTTATAAAATATACAACGGGATCATGGATGAAAGACTTCCACACTTGTCTGAGCAGTCAGTGAAAACATCTCAGAAAACTATTCCACTTAGAAGAATGAATTAGAACTTGAGTGTATCATGCCAAGTCACGTCAGCAAAGGCACACAAGCACACAGATATGCACAAAACCAAGCATAGTGGACAAATCTGTGAACAATACATAACTTAACAAATTTCATTTGCAGAGTGAGACACTTCAGTTACTGTGAGCATGTTTTCTCCAGACATTTTACAAACCAACTATCCAGTTCTTTTGGAATATATTGGCATAAAGGAGCTTTCAACAGAGTATTACCATACAAAAAACAGGAATTTATCTATACACAACATTGAGGACACAAACTTTCATTGTGAAAGCTTTTTGGTCTTGCCTTTTAATAAGTTATGTATGCAACAGAATAACCTACCTACCGGTTTTAAAAAACATCACTAAATTTGATTAGAAAAAAATATTTGACAAATGTCAATATCAGCTGGTTTTTATAGAAAATATGTGATTATAAACATGAATACCTGAATGATGAACAAGGAACACTTGAACTAAACTATATCAAGAAATTTTAAAGAATTTTAGTATACTTTACATTTAGCAATAATAGTGATAAATTTTAAAGTACCTGAAAGTGCAACAGAAGCAGAAGTAGAATAATTTATTAAATAGCAAATAAGTAGTTGCTCTTGCTTATTTTAAGTCAAATTTGTTGAAATGTAACTAGATTCACAACTATATGAAAAGTATTGGAAATAGATAAACATTTCAAATCTATTTTTCTATTTAAAATTTAATTAGAAATAAATAATAAATTTAAACCATTAATATGAATTTTCAACTTCCTATCCCTTCCTTATCCATGAGGATCTTTTTTTTTGTTTTTTCAGGACAAAGTACTCATTTGGACATTAGTGAAAGGACAATGATGTAGAAAATTTGTGTGGAAGAGGTATAAAGACTAATGAGAACTCTCTTCTTTGAAACAATGGAAAGTTAATTTGAAATTCAGTATTTGTCTCGTATTAGCTTTGTAGCTTAGAATTACTCACTCGACATTAGGATTCTCTATTTACTTATTTACAAAACAGAATAAAAATCATTATTACATGGGACGATGAAAATTAGCAGAGATAACAGTTTAAATGTCGATGCCTCTCACCTACAGTATCTGCAGGCCAGACATCTCTTCTGAGTTTCAAGGCTGTACATTCAACATCCCCAGAAGCATATTAAGCCTGATGTTTCACAATGCCACATATTACTGTGTATGAAATACAACCATTAAATTCTCTCTGTCTGGTCCTGCTCCTGTTTTTGCTCTCAGTGAATTGTACTATCATTCATGAATCTCACAGACTAGAAAGCATAAAGATATCCTTAACATCTTCATCTTCACCTGGAATGTAAATCATTTTCCAAGTTCTGTTAATTTTCTTTTCAAAATAGTATTAGCTGTGTTCATGTGTTCTGCTTCCCCTCCTAGCAAAATGTTTGCAATCCAAACTACCTTCACCTCCTCCCTGGTGTCTTGTTAATAGCATTTTCACTGGCTTCGCTGAATTTGCTTTGTAATAACAACAAAATATTCAGCATGCTGCAGCATAAATAACCATTTGCAAATTCAAATTTGACCATGATTTATTTGAAATTCAAGGATGACTTTCATTATTTTAATAATGTGCCCAAAATCCAAAATCAAGATGTGATTTTCAACTATTTTTTTTCCTATCACACTGTTATTCTCTGAGATGTCTCCACACTGACCCCTAGATATAGGATCATCCCTAAATAAATGACTAATTAGGTAAGTATTTAAAGTATTTTTCTTCTGTTTGAATATAAAGTTGAAGAAAAGGACTAGGATATTTATCATTGTATTCATAGTATTTATTACTATGCCTTCTTCAAGGTAGTTGTTAAATTTGCATGTAAAAGAATTTTAAAGATAATACAAAAAATAATTAGCATAACAAAATATTTGAAAATGCTTGAAAAATATAAATTATGATTTTAAAGTGTTCATAGCTGAGGTGGAGAAGGGAAATAGATATATAGACAAATTAGCATGCTACTCTGTGTATAAAATAATTTCATAACTGATAATTTGACAAATGGAGAAATAGGATCAGAATTTAGGCAGCGAGAATACTGTATTGAAGAGCATGAGCCCATGTAAAATTCTGGCATATTCTGGAAATGGAAATAATGGGAAAATTATAAAATTCAAAGTGGTGAATCTTTTAAAAAATTATTACTAATATGCTGTTTTCTTTATTGTACTGTGGATATTTATTGAAGGAAAGGAAGTATATTACTTGAAACTGTCCTTTCTTTTGACTCACATACTTAACACCCCTCCACCATTTTCAAAATTCATTGTTCTTAGTGATCTCAGAGTTTTCAAAGAACATCGAGTTTGTGCCAGTCATTTTATTTCCATAGGTTATGATCTTCAGATAAAGCAAAACAGGTCAGTCAAACGTTTGCCTCTTTACCTAAAAGTACTCCAAAAAAATAGGGCATAATTGATAAAATGTAGGTTCTGTTTTCTGAGATTGCGGTTCTGCTATCACATACTACCTATATGGGATGGAACAACTTATTTTTATTATTTAAGTTTCTGTTTTCTCATTCATGAATAGAAAAAGGCAATAATAGCATCTGCTCTTAGAGTAGTTGTGAAGACTAAATGAAATAATGAACATTTAGTTCTTAGTACATAGACATATTCAAGTATGTATTAGCTATTATAAAATAACTTACTTCCTAGGGTTATTTTCCACTGCTCATATTACTCATATAGGATAATGTATCATTTCATAACTATGGTATACAATTTACACCTCTATTTTTCCTTTTTTCTCTTAGTTTAGGATATTCCCTGACCCTTTACTTTCTTGGTCATTCTATATGTCTTGTTTTTCTTGGTTGAACTCTTCAGAAGTCATTGTGTCCTCTATGTTCATGTAGATTTCATTTATGACTCTTTATTGCACTTAATAGAGTTTCATACACAATTCATACACAACTGTCTGACTTTGGTTGTGAATTTAGGTTCCTTGAAATCTGGGAAAATGTCAGTTATATATGAGTTACAAAGTCTAGCACCAGAGGCAGGGTTTTGGTAAATGTCACTTATTTGTTCATTGTATTTTAATCATTATGTATATTCATGAATTTTCAATAAATATAAATATAAATGCTCACTGAATACCTTTTACTCATAATCATGTTATTTTACTGTTTTTGGCTCTTGACCTTATGTTTTAAAGTAGAAGCATAGTGTGGTAAAATAGAGGACCTCATTGTGTTGCTATCTGGCTCCTCCAAATATTTGTGTTTGATATTGAGAAATTCTCTGAATATCAGTGCTACTACATCTTTCTAGATAGTAACATTTACATAAATACAATTGATTAATAATGCATGTATACAATTTGCAGGTAGCAGAGCCCTGAATAAGGAGAGTTATTACCATCCACTCCTCATTTACCAAGAAGATACATATTTCTACTTAGGAATATTGTTTAAAACCCATATCTAATTACAATATATGTATTTATATTGCCAAGTTAATCAAGGTCATAACAATTACTATTGTGACAACTATTATTATTATATTAATTGGGCTTAAAATCAAGGTTCCCATTAATTTTCTTGCCAGGGTTATCAGCAAAAAGTTCTTAACAATAATTCCAAAAATACTACATGTCTATCCTGTGTCATATCACACAAGAGTCTTTAACTTCTCAGTCATTTAATAATTACAACAACTCTTTGAGGTATTCTGATGATAATATTTCTGGTTGAGAGTGAGATCTGAGAATTAAAGTAAAAATTTCCAAGGAAACAAGGCTGTCAGTTTAGTTATATCTCTAAAGTATTTTTTCTTATTTAATTCCAGTATATTTTTCATGGTAGCCATGCACAAAATGCTGTATAGTAAACAGAATGGATATGAATGGAAAGATCCTAGCAACTTGGTTCATGTAATAATCAATTGGTGCTAAGGATTGTAATGTATTTTCCCAATTTAAAGGGTATTTTAAAAACATAATTTTTTATACTTTCTTGAAATTAATTATATGAAAAAATTGAGGTTTACCTGATTCTTGTAGGTAGCTATAATCATATCCCAGATCTCTAGATGAAATAAAGAAATCACCATTTCTGTAGAGTGGAATAAAAGGGACCATGTAGGATTCCCGGTTATGTCCAAGGGGGGCATTGGCTTCCGGATAAATTTCTTGAAGAGGACGGTGTCTTCGGAGCCATTGTTCAAAAATACTGCAAAGGAAAGAAAAGATTATTCAGCCCAAGAAACATATTGTTTGTGAGATAAATGTTTGATATTCTTAAAGTAAAATAAGGAGGTATATCATAAAATCCCAAAATATGTGAAGATGCCAAATATATTTTTTGTACTTTGAAAATATTTTGTAGAGCAACATTTTTATGCTGTAAGGCTTTGATAAAGCCTATGAATTTAAAAAATATTAGAAGATAACTTTGAAAAATAAATTTCTTAGGAAATAAAAGTTGCATGACAAATTTAGACCATTTAGATAGCTACAGATCAAGGGTAATTATTAGTTGACACTTGTGTCACAGCTGTAAGTTAAAATTATGTTTAATTTCTCAAAGAAAGTTATCCTGAAGAAATAACATACAACTAAATTGGAATCAGTATTAGAACTTGGTCATTTTTTTATTCAGGTGAGGCTTTCAATTATTTTAACCTCCTTGCTAGATTTGATAAAATGCATATTTGATGAATCTGGGTGGGAGAAGAGTTCACCTCCCATGACAGAGGATAAAAATATTGAACTTAGTTTCCTAACTTTTCCTGAAGCTAGTGTATGACCACATGATCAAGTCTTACTCAATCAGATAAGGTGACACAAAAAAGGAAGGACAAGAGAAAAACATTGTTAACAATGGGCAATAGCTCTGGTAACAACATCTAGTTTTTAAAAGTGGCAAAGTCAAATGTGCCAGTGAAGTCTCCAATGTTCAGGAGTTTCTTGTGTTTGAGAATAGTCTATATTGGCACATGTGTTGAATTCTGGCTTCTTCTCTGGTTTCCACCTATTTTTTTTTAGGCTCTTTCATGATTTCCTGAACTATCCAAGATTCTTTCAGCAAACTATTTTTCTGCTTAAATTAGTCATAGTTTCTGTTGCCCACAATTTAAAACTGATGGGATTATTAATTAAAACATTAAGTGATAAAAAATATCCAGGAAGAATGGAGTAGAAACTCGTTATAAGAGAATGTATATATGGGTCATTAAAAGTGTGACAAAGAGAATAGTTTACATTGCAAGAATATACAACAACAAAGGAAGAATGAATTCTGGTGTCTGAGACTGCCCCTTGAGACCTATCTCTGTGCTCTAATAGCTGCATAACTCTCAGCAAATCACTGAACCTCTTCAGCACATGGCCTCTTCATCAATAAAATGAAAGTAATAATACCAGTTTCATCTTTTTCTAAAAAGATTATCCAATGTGATATTTTTAAACAAAAGTGCTAAATGAGCTATTGTTACATAACCAAAATATTTTATTTAAGGAAAGTGATAACGTGTTAATCAATTATTTTTTTAGAAAAAAACCTTGAAGTACAATAAAAAGAAAGAACAAGGAAGTCACCATGGTGGCAGCAGCAGTGATTGTTGCTGGGTTTTTTTCTATGATGGAAAACAATTCCTTTTGTTTTAAGAGGCTGAACCTCAAATTCTAACTGTGCTCAAAGCTGGCTTTTCCTTTTCTACATCTATAAAACGGAAACAATTTCTTAAAGTATCGCAAGGATTAATTAAATAATTTAAGTAAAATACATAATTAAATCTTGGCAAATGATAAGCATAAGTTTTCATAATTTTCACATTTCTCATTTACTTCCTATTTCTCATAATTTTTCTACAGAAAACTACAATTGGTGAGAGACAGGAGACATGCTACCATTGAAATGCCAAAGACACTTATAATTGAGTTGTATCTTTAAGAGAGGTTATTTTGATAGGTTAAAATGGTAAAGGACATGCATTTACGCATGCATTTTATTCATATTTTGTTGTGTTTAATTAAAATATGTGTATATTCCATTATATATATTTGAACATAAAGAAATTTGCTTTATAATTTTTTAATGAAAAGATGCAGGCAGGAATGAAGGTGAGCAGATATAGGCAGGCTAGAAGAGAGAGGAGGAAGATACATTTTTGTTCATCTTGGTTGCTCCCCGCAACCCCAGATGCTGACCAGATCCTTGGGATTTATGGGACTCCACCCACCAAAGGTGGCTGACCAAACTTACTCTACCAGAGCATGCTGTATTTTAACATTTTGTACTAAGCAATGCTTAAACAACGTTTACCAAATTTGAACTGGTAAGTCTATATGTCAATGACTCTCATAATTAATTTCTCATTCTATTAAACTTTGATTTAGAAACAGTTCAATACACAATAAGCTACTAGATGAAAGCTTTAAGCAAAAATTGTTCCCTTTGTCAATTGAGAAAAATTATAACTGTAGTTCAATTTATAAATATTTTAGTTCCTGTCAAGAAATAAAAATTATTTACCTAAGTAAGACAAGGACATCAATGCTTAACACCAAAAGATTTGTTGGGTGAAATCATTAATATGCTCACCCACCATATGAAGAGATTTTTTTTAAATGAAGGGATTAATCTTGATTAAACTCTTAAATGGTGGTTCTCATCTTCTGTTACTTTGTAAAACTATGTCTAGAATGCCTCAAATTAGAATATTAACATTTAACCTAGGTATTCACTGATATTTTGGGAAAAAGTTTCTTTTGAACAAAGATTTATTTGAATAGCTTCCTGTAAGTCTGAGCACAATAGAGGAATTAGGAAATGGTTAAGATGATAATAGATGGAAATAAGAAGTGATGTGCTTTATATATAATGATAACATGGGTTTCAGGACTTGTCATGCCTCTCTTTACAACAGGAAAAATCTAGATAAATGGAAAACCAGTAACTTTTCTTAGACCCATGAGAGAAGTAAAATCAAAGTGCAAACTTCTATCTTCAAAATTGCAGAGTTAACTACATCCATAGGAACACAACTGAAGAGTGCTTACCAAGAGTAGAAGTGACTGCATCCATAAACTGGTAGAAGTAATTAAAGACTTTGATGATTGATTGGAGATTGAACTAATGATAGTGAGCTATTCCTGGCAAGCACAGTCTTAAGGGGATTCTTGCATTTGGGAATGTTACTGCTAGAAACCCTACCAGATTTTCACAGTCAAAATTCAAGAAAGATCCTCTTCTGTCTCCGTCAAGGAGAACAAGAGTGAATATTGTGAAATGCATGCCTGGAGTCTTTTACATAACAAAATCTCTATCTAATATAAGAATGATGACTATTAGAAAAGTCTCCAGCTGGAAGAAGGGAGTTCTCAATACAGCGAACTCCAGCCTTCCTATCTCACCTAGGGCAACTAAAACATAGGTTATGTGGGTCACAGTTTCAGGTAAATAGATTGAGGATGTTGCAACCAAAAATGGAGTAAGGGAGGAGATGCAAATGCTATATCATTAAAAAACACATTTATGAATGTCACAGCTCCAGGACTCTGGCCACCTAAATTATTTAAATTTAATAAGAATATTTTAGAACACCCCCTCATAATTCACCATGATACCCATCAAGTTTCAGCATAACAGTAGATTACACTAAAAGTGCTATAAAACAGTCTCTGAGCCAAGAATGGAGATAAAAACAAAGATACTAAGGAAATGAAGCATCAGACACCAATACCTACAAAGTAAATGCAGCACAACTCCTTGCCAAATTGACATCAACTCCAACATTAAAGACCTACCTCAGTTTCTGTCACTCAATATGTCACTTTTGATGTTCAAGAAAAAAAAAAAAACATGTCTTGTTATAAAGGGAGAAAAAACAGTTTAAAAAGACAAAGCAACCATGTAGATTTTGAAATTAGCAGATAGGGAACTTTAAATAACATATGTTTAATACTATTTTTAAAAATATAACCAGCACATAAGAACAGGTAGATAGATATGTCCTGGATGCTCAGGTATTAAGCATGTGCCTGGGAAGCAGTCTACATATACCACAAGGACCAGGGGTTCATGGCCCAGAACTGGGGGCATGGAGGGACAATTAAACAATTAAAAAACTGAACAACTAAATAAATAAAATGATTCTTCTTCCTCCTCCCTCCTCTAAAAACTAAAACATAACGAAGCCCAATATTGTTAATAAAACAGATAGAAATGCTAAGACTCAAATGTAACACCAGAAATAAAAAATACTGTAACAGAATGAAGAAAGTCTATAATAGGCTAGTCAATATTCTCAGCATAATTAAATAATAGGAGAGCTTGAAAACAGAATCTGCTCAAGCTAAAATGCAAAAACCAATGGGAAAAAAAATCAAGAACTGTATGATAATTTCAAAAGAGGTAGCATGAAAGTACTTGAAATAAGAGAAGAGTGAAGTTGAAAAAAATTCAATGAAAAAAAGCAGAGGACAAACTGAATATCTCTTAATGACCAAAACTGGAACAATTTGAGCCACAAAATAAAGTAACAACAGAGTATAATCCAAAATATAAAATAAATATCATTGACTCTATAATAATATAAATGAGTGAATAAGCAAACAAATGGTGGAATACATAAATCTACCATGCAAAAAAAATTTCAAATAATGATGTAGATACCCTGAGTATATAAAGCAGGTAGCATATAACTTCTACTTCTTACATGTGGGCAATAAAATGAAAAGATTATCATTTTGAGAAGAGTAGACAGCTTGTATTGTGAAGAAAGGACTGAAGGACAGTAAGAGTTAAGTGCAGGGGCAAAGAATGAAGTAATGAATAAGAAAACTGTCCAGGCAACAGACGATTATATACTTCTCCAAGAAGTACAAGTGAATATTGGGAAAAGTCACAAAAGAATCCTGAAATTTTCTGACTTGTGCTTCTGGACAATATATGTTTATTCCACAGACAGAGAACACAGGAGAAGTGTAATATAAGGAAGGGATGCCTATATTATTATTTCGATGTACTGTGCTTGAAGATTATTTTGATAAGTTCTGATGGAGATTTCAAATGGACAAATGAACATATCTGAGTCTGGGTTAAAAGCAAGATTTACCCTAGAAATATAAATTGAAAGCCATAATCCGGTGTTAATACTTGAAGCTATATGAGTAGTGGATCAATGAAAATAAAAGAGAGATACACCATGGTGTGGGAGTTATTAGGTCAGTGCCTCTGAAGGAGCAAGTCACATAACTCTGGGTTACAGGTCCGTGAGAAAACAACCAGTGTGGACTAAATAAAAATGAGATAAAGATGCTTTTCCTCTTCTTTAATTCTGCCTGCCTATCTGCCTGCCTTCATTCCTGCTTGTACCTTTCATTTAAAAAGGAAGAAAAGATTAGAGAATTCATGATTATTTTTCTCAGATGTTATTCCTCTGAAAAGCCAGGACAGATATTATGATACCATGGGTCTTTGAGAATCACAGCTACCACTATGCAGTCAAAATTCTAGTCACTTAAAATTTATTAAATTGCAGCTATATGTAATGGCAAAATCAGTGACTTTTTATCTTCTCTTCACATTACTTGTTTTTTCACAGCATCCTAGCTCTAAAATTTTTGCTTATTGACACACACCTTAATTATTAAATGAAATATGTATCTCCGCATAAACTTAATGATCCATGTTAGGCTGGCCCAGAGGGACAAAATGGCGGCCATTACCCGGGAAAAAGGTGGCTGACGTCAGACTGAGGGATTGAAGCCCACACCTGGAATCACAGGACCAATCCCCAACCGCGATGTATGAAGCCCACTAAATTCTTTTGCTTAAAGAGCGCGTTTCCCTTTGTTCGGGCACGACTTCCCCGGCCCTCGGTCTGCGGACCGGAGAACCTCGCCCGGGTGCGCAAACCCCAATAAAGCCCTGGCTATTCTACTTTTTGTTTGATTTACTTTCTTTGCTCGCGGAGCCCAGAGAAAAATTTTTCATAAACTATGTCCCTACTTTGGTATATAGAACATACACAATCTGGGCCTCATTCACCTTCTGGTCTAACTTACATCCCATCTGAAACACCAAATAAGTTTCTTTTTCAGTTGTTTTGGAGGACATAGTCCCTTTACATCTGTGCTTTGAATGCAATGCCTTCAGCATAATCTACCCAGCAGGTTTGAACACACCCCACTGTGAAGATTTCTTTACTCCTCCAGTTACTTAGCTGATCCTGCTGTATGTAAATCCATTATAAAGGCATGCCTCCCAAGAGCTTCCTTTACATTGGTTTGAATTTTATGTATCTCTTTACTACAAGATGCAGCAAAATTCATGAGAATGAGAATCACTTTTATATATCATGGAACTTAGCCAGACAAGTAGTGAATACAAAACAACATACTTAACAAATGAAAAAATGGGACAATTTAGTAAGCAGGCCAGGGTAAGTTTCATTATTACCACTTCCCAGGCAAGAGCACTGAGAAAAAGACTAGGAATCAATGAACAGAAGGACCTCATTTATATCTAACTTTTTCTGTGAAGACTAGCCCTTTAGAAGACCTTTTCACAGATTCACTCTGAGTATGGGCAATGAACGCAACCCACCATATTTGATTTGAGTGCAATTTCTGCTGATTAGAGTAGCTCTCAATCCGGTGTGCAGATTATAACCACATGGGGAAAACTATAGCTTGTTTATAATCCCCTTTCCAAACAGCTCATAATGGGGTACAGTGCCACTTAACAAAATCCATGTATGTGGGACTAGTGCGAAAAACCTGACACTGCTTGTCTTTCTTAGACTCTTAGTTCTCTGGTTCTTTATTTGACTCATTATCACACATATTTTTATACTTGAATTGCTTCAAGTTTTATCATTAGCTTAAGTGATTTTATCTAGTTTTTGCTCATTTCCCAGGGACTCATTTCCCAAGGATTTGATAACCCTTTCACCAGCTAAACTGTGTGTGTGTGTGTATATATATATATATATATATATATATATATGCATGCACACTATATGTGTTTGTGTGTATATATATAATATATATATAACGTATATATACACTAGATGATCCAGTTGGCCCCAGTGAATTTCTTATAGCTGTATAAAAGATTTTTCATTTGTAGCTGACTATCTATGCCCTTAAAATGTCCATTTATTTTTAAAGTTTTGTATTTTAGTAAAAATTTTCAAATACTCACTAAAGGCAACCTATTATTAGTCCAGAACAACTACAGGGGCACTGCTGTTTCAAACTCAGAGATAAAGGCTCCAAGTTATCCAGTACTCAACACAAGTAGGTGGTTTATCTATTACCAAGTTACTTCCTTAGGGTCTTAAGATTCACCTGTTGGCTCATAGTTCTTCTATTCCAATTTCAATTCTTTTTATTTCTTCTTATTGCCTAATTGCTCTGCCTAAGACCTCCAATATGATGTTAAATAGCACCAGTAAGGTTGGAAAGCTTTGTCTTGTTCCTGATCTTAGAGGAAACCATGTTTAGTTTTTTCACCATTGAGTACGATATTGGCTGTGGGTTTATTACATCTGGTCTTTCTTAGTTTGAAGTATGTTCCTCCTATTTCTAATTTACATAAATTCATTTTCATAAATGAGTGATGAATCTTATCAAAATCTTTTTCTGCATCTATTTATATGATCATATGATTTTCTCCTTTCTTTTTTTGATATAGTGTTTTACGTTGATAGATCTGTGTATGTTGAACTATCCTTGCACCTCCAGAAGAAATCCCATTTGGTCTTGATTTATTTTTATGTATTGTTGGATCCAGTTTCATTATATTTTGTTGAGTATTTTTGTTTCTAAGTTTATTAGAGATATTGACCTATAATTTTCTTTCTTTTGGCACCAGTGTAATTTTGGCTTTATAGAGTGTTGAGAAGTGTACCATTCTTGAATGTTTTGGAAAAGTTTCTGAAGAATAGGTATTAATTTTTCTCTTAAGATGTGCTAAATACAATAATGAAACCCTCTGATCCTAGGCTTTTATTTTTGGGGAAACTTTCTACTACTTCAATTTCCACGTTCGTAAAAATCTATCCACTCTCCAGGTTGCCTAATTTATTGGCATAAAACTGCTCATTGTCACTTCTGATGCTTTTTATTTCTGTTATCTGTTGCAACTTTTGCCCTTTCATTTTTAATTATAGTTATGAGAGTTTTCTCGAAGTGAGACTAGCCTAAGATTTGTTGATTTTATTTTTTCAAATAACCTGCTTTTGATTTCATTAATCTTTTGGATTGTCTTACTGATTTCTATTTTATTTATTACTGACTTTTGGCTTCAGTTGTTCATTTTTTAGTTGCTTTAGAGATAAGGCTAAATTATTTATTTGTAATTTTTCCTTTATCTTGAAATAGGCATAGATTGTATTAAACGGCCCTCTTAGTTCTGCTTTTGCTGTATCTCATAAGTTTTGCTAATGTGTCTTCATTCTCATTTATCTTCAAGTAATTTTTAATTGCTCCTTTGAATTACTCTTTTATCCTATAGTCATTCAGAGCCATGTTTTTTAGCATCTATGCATGTTAGAATTTTCCAGCTTTTTCTGTAGTTGAATCTAGTATTATGCCATTTGTTAGAGAAAAATGCCTGTTATGATTTCAATCCTTTTAAATTTCTTGGGACTTGTTTTGTTTCCTAACATAATGGCCTATCCTTGAGAAAAATGTGAACTAGACAGTCATCAGATAAAGTATTTGTTGCAGATTGCTTTTTGCATTTTGGTGCTGCTTTATTTGGTGCATATATATTAATAAATTATGTCTTCTTGCTGAATTGACTCCTTTATCTGTGTATATGTCCCTCCTTGTTCTTTGTTATCTTCTTTATTTGGAAATATCTTTTGTGATATAAGTTTAAATGACCCTGTTTTTTTTTTTGTTTGTTTGTTTTGGTTATCATTTCTCTGTAGGATTGTCTTCTAAACATTACTTTGAGCCTATGTTTATGCTTCTAATGTAGATGAGTCTCATGAAAGTTGTTTTCTAGTTCATTCAGTCACTCCATGTCTCTTGATTTTTAAATTAATACATCAGCATTTGTATGAATGACATGTAACTGTTGATTGCCATTTTATTCATTGCTTTCTCTGTGTAGTTGTAGATAGTATCTTTGTTCTTCTCTTTCACTTTTTAGGATATTTTAAAGAAATTATGTTGTGTTTGTTTTCCCTTTTTATTTCCTTTTTCTTTTCCTTGGAGTTATGTTTTGAGGTTATACTGGGAATTACATTAAAGTTGCTATACATAAAAAAATTTTAATTGAAAGCAAGTTAGTATTGAAGTTACTCTAGCAATCCATTTTTACTCTTAACATTTTATCTTTTAATGTCTTGCTGTTTTTAAATGGCGTTTCCTTATTTATAGAATATTATTTATAGAACTTATATAGAACTTATTATTTATTTATAGAACTTCTGGTTTTATGGTGAGGAATTTCTTTAACTTTTTCTTGTCTGAAAAACTGACAAATCTAGGTAAACTTTTATAATGGCTTCTTTGCATGTATTCTCTTTTTCTCTAATTTCTTTGATGATATCCTCTTCAGCTCATATTTTTGATGTTTTGAAAATGTGTCTTGGTATAGGTTGTTTGGGTTTCTTTTATTTGGAACTCTTCCTCAGTTTAGGAATATTCTCAGCTATCACTTCTTCAAATTAGGTTTCTGTATTCTCATAACTCACTTCTCCTTCTCGGACTCTTATCATGCAAATGTTGTTCTTGAATGCTATCCCATAGATAGCCTAAGCTGTCTTCATTCTTTTCATTCTTTTTCTCTTTACTGAAGTACTTGAGTACATTCCACCATCCTATTTTCTAGTTCACAAAGCTGATTGGAGGCTTTTTCCAGCCTATTGCTAAACACCAATATTGTGTTCTTTATCTTAGTGATTGTGTTCTTTAGCTAGTCATTGTATTCTTTTGCTCTGTGAATTCTGTTTTAACTGCCTCAGAGTTTCTTTATCTTTGTTGTAGTTCCACTGTGTTTCCCTGATTTAATTGAGTATCTTTAAAGTTGCTGTTTTAAATTGATCTGTTGCATTTAGATTTTCCCGTGATGTTTTACTTTCATCTATTATATTTTGTGTATATTTGTTTCCTCAATATGTTTGTCATTCTGTGTTTATTTCTATAGTTATGATTCTGATTCCCTGATGTAAAGACCCTATGTTAGACTATCTGGCTGTATAGATAAACCTTGGTGTGGTTCTGAAAAGCTGGAGCTCCTTTAGGTCTGTATTCTCAACACTCATCTGATATGTCACAGCTCAAACTAGGTAAGTTCTGTGTTGAGGCTTGACAGTCCAGTCTACAGAGTTGTAGTTTGTATAGTGAATGCAGAGGTTTCCTCCTATTCACAGGCATATTAAACAAAGCCTAAGAAGAGAGATTCAAAAGATGTATTCCCATTCTGCAAGCAAGCCACAGTCCCAACAAAGATCACAGAAAACAGAGAGCTGGAAGCTGCTCATTGGGAGTATACTATCTTGTGAGTGTCCCTTAGTCTGCAGAGTGGTAGTCTCACCAAGGGGTAGCAAGCAAGCCCTGATGACTGTGAGTAGATTTTCAGAAAGTACCAAGCAGATAGGAAACTTTTTAGCTATAGCTGCATGCTGGTGGGAGCTGCTATTTGATGTAGCCTTTCCAATTACTTGCCCCATGAGAAGGTTAGAATGGAATATTCTTTGCCTAGAAAGAGTCAGCTATTCAAAAATGCTGCCGACGTGACTATCTGTTTCCATCTGCCTATGAAAATGCATCTTGTAGGCACCAACAGATTCTGCACAGTGTGCTAATGGCAGAGAGTGGGCACTTCCCCTGGGAACTTTAGAACAATTATGGTATCCAGTACCAGCACTGTTAGAAAGTAGCATCTCTTTTCTCATGGTTGCTAACCCTCTTTTCACTGCACACAGAGGCTCCTCACTCTGACTGAATGCTACTTCCCAGGTGTGGAAGAACTTGCTTTAGGAGAATGTCCTTTATCTCTCGGAGAATGTTGATTTCCCTGATTGTTCTTCGTGGCCTAAAGTCTTCAAACGTGTTGGTTTGGCACTGAGACAGAATGAATTCTACCTTTTATGAATGTATGTGTTCCCTCTCTTTGTGGAAATGTTGGCTCCTTTTCTTTTCAAAGATTTTAGTTAAAATAACTGGGGTGGGGGGGATCTTTTGGTTGTACTCTAAGGAAGAGTTGAGCTTAAGATCTTAACAGTCCATTATCTTGAAACTTGATTGACAGGTTTTTTCTCTGGGCTCCGTGAGGAAAGAAAGTCAATCAAACAAAAAGTCGAATAGCCAGGGCTTTTATTGGAGTTTGCGCACCCGGGCGAGGTTCTCCGGTCCGCAGAACAAGGGCCAGGGAAGTCGTGCCCGAACAAAGGGAAGCGCGCTCTTTAAGCAAAAGAATTTCGCGGGCTTCATACGTCGCGATTGGGGATTGGTCCTGTGATTCCAGGTGTGGGCTTCAATCCCTCAGTCTGATGTCAGCCACCTTTTTCCCAGGTATGGCCGCCGTTTTGTCACTCTGGGCCAGCGTAACATCCCAACCGCTTTGATAGGATAAGGGGTGCCGTGATCTATCTGGCTGCTTCCCGCTGACAGGGGGCGCGTAGAAGGGTGGGGGTCAGAGGTTGGTGTTGCCTGGCTCAGTCTGGACAGGAGAGTAGGCTCTGGTCTGGAGCAGCATCTGGTTGAAGGTAACCCGGAAGGCTTTGCGCATTCTGTCCTGGAGGAATCTCAGAAAGCATGGGCCAAGCATTAGCAATACACAGATTATCAAAACTGGCCCAACGATCGGGGCCAAAGTGGTAAAAATCAGGGAGCGCCACCATGGGGTCCCCATTTCTAGAGGAGTGTAGCCCTTTTTCAACTTGTCTTTAAGATTTTGGAGAGTGTTGATGTTTTCCTCTACCAGGCCGCTTTAGTTTATGTAGAAGAAGCACTGTTCATACAAGAACTTGATGGGTAAATGGGAACTCTTCAGCCCTATATCACCAACATAGCTGTCAATCTATGTGGAAGAGATCTTTTACAGCAATGGGAAGCTTATGTAGCAATTGAACTCCAGCAGCAAAACACAACCTAGAACTCATTAAGCAGCACGCTCAACAGGCCCAGCTCCATCGAGTTGACCCTGCGCTCCCGTGTCAACTATCAGCGTTTGCCACCATTCACTCTCCCACAGGAGTGCTAACTCAAAAGGAAAAAATTATTGAATAGGTATTCTTACCTAATAAGCAAACAAACAAACAAAAAATTGCAAACTTATCTTGAAAAGCTCGGTCTTGCGGTGTTTTATGGTCGGCAAAAGTTGCGCCAGCCCATAGCCTCTGACCCAGAGAAAACCATTCTGCCACTAACCAAATTACAAATTACAGAGGCTTTCCAAAATTGCCTAGATCAGCAAGCAGCCGCCGCTGACTGTACAGGAATCCTTGACAATCACTACCCTCCAAACAAACTTTTTTCAATTTTCAAAACTAACTAATTGGATTTTACCTAAAAAAGTATCCCATCAGCACTGCCATTGGCTCAAACTTATTTCACAGTTGGTAGCAGAAATGGCAAAGCAGCTTATTGGGGTGCTACAACTAAGGTTTGGGATACAGGACTTTCGTCTGTGCAGCAAGTAGAGCTAGCTGCCGTCATGAGAGTTCCCGAAGATATCCCTCAACCTGTAAATATTGTCTCAGATTCTCAATATGTAGTTAATGCTGTTAGAAACATTGAGACTACTTTTATTAGAACAGAAACAGATTAACTCTCAATTCTATTTTTACAGCTCCAAACACTTATCCGTCAGCTCGTTGGGACCATCTCATCAGCTACTGATTGGTATAGCTTACTCATTGTAATAGTAAAAGTTTACAATAGAAATTCCACCTTTCTAAGGCACAAACAAGCAATATAGTTCACCAGTGTGTCCATTGTGGGCCTCCCAAAACGACTGAAAATGGATAATGCCCCTGCATATATTTCACAGGCATTCACTACTTTTCTAAGCCAGTATAGCATCTGACATGTTACTGGAATTCCTTATAATCCTCAAGGCCAAGCCATTGTTGAACGGGCTAATCAGACTTTGAAACAGCAATTGAAAAAAAAAAAACAAAAAAACAAAAAAGGGCATTAGGAAAGGGAAGTTCTTCACAGGAGCTTTTAGCCAAGGCACCTTTCACTTTAAATTTTTTTTTAATTTAAGGAAAGAAGATTCACAAGCCCCTGCAGAGAGGCACCAGGCGGGTGCTATTCATGCCCCAAGGGATTTACATCCACCTGTCTGGTGAGATGATGACAAGGAAGGAATGGGAGAAGAGGAACCCATCAAGGCTACAGTTAAGTGGAGGGGTCCATCAGGGGCAAGATGGGGTCCCGTCTACTGCCATGACCAAGATCTTGGAAGGAACTATGGGTCCAGAAAAAGACAGGAAAACAGAGTAGGTAGGCCCCATGTCCACGAGAAGAGATGGACTTACCTGCTACCTGCAACATTACCCTGGAATCAACGAGGGTGATGGGGGTCTTCAAGTCCGGGCCAACTCAGTCATCCAGGAGCCCAAGAAGCTCCAGTGTGGCTAGGGGAGTTCATGCCTTGAGCTAATTCTCCGCGTGGAGGCGCCGAGGACGAGCTCTTAAGGGGACAAGCATCCTTCCAGTGGCTGAGCTGCCGGCAGTCTGGGCAAGGCTTCGTGGGCTGTCGGGGTTGGGGACACTGGCGGGCCCAGTGTCCTTCCTTGCCATATTTCAAACAGGCCCCCAGGGGGGTGTTCTTTGGCCCAGATTTAGGCTTTGCCCCCATTGCCACCGGCTGCAGAACCGCCAGCATAGCCTGGGTCTTCAGGGCTACCTTTTGCTGTAGGCATGCCTGGCGGGCAGCCTCAGCCTCTGCTTCCTGATTATTGAAAACCTTAAATGCCATGTTCACCAGATCTCAGATGGGAGTTTGGGGACCATCCTCAGCCTTTTTCAGTTTTTTTTTTGGATGTCTGGGGCTGACAGAGATAAAATGAGTAGCCAAAACAGTCGCCCCACATTAGATGTTGGATCCAAGCTGGTATGGAGTAACATGGCCTCTGTTAACCTGCTAAGGAACAAAGCTGGAGTAGTAGGAGGGTTTGGCTGGGGCTGATAGGGGGAGGGAGGAGGAGGAAGAGAGGTGAGATCTTCAGGAGAGTCAGAGAAGGAGGAAGGAAGTTCTGGAGCAGAGGGTTCAGAAGGTCGGCCAGGCTCCGAACTGCTGCGGGCAAGGAGAACCTGGGCAGTTGAACACTGAGCGCAGGGGTCTGGGTGGGAACGCAAAATCCAGAAGCCCTGGACATGGGGAACCTCAGACCATTTCCTGGTCTGTCTGCAGAAATTGTCTAAGTCCATCAGGGTAGTGAATTTGAAAGTGTCGGGCTGGTATAACGGCCTAGCCTTAATCTTTCCTCCCATTTTTGGTCCCCAAGGAACAACAGATAGGGAATTGGCGTCCCTCAACCCAATCTGTTGAGCCAGTCAGACAAATGGGGGTCTGGGTGAGGGACGTCTCCCTGACTAAGATCCCGGTAACGTAGGAGAGCAGTCTCTCCGAGAGTCACCCTGACGCAGCTGCGATTTTTCGTGAGAGCAATCTCTCGGTATCAGTACCCAGGGACCCGGATTCAGCGGTTGGAGACCAAAAATTTGGGACGATGGCACCTACCCTGGTTCGTAGTCTTGATGGGAGGGGTGGCCACAAGGCCTCCTCTGGGAGCTGGGAGAGGAGCAATCCTCAGCAGATAGCAACTCCTCCCGGGTTTCGGCACCAAATGAATGGGCTTCAAGAATTCCCATTTGCCCAACAAGTTCCTGTAGAAACAGCTGCTTCTACATAAACTAAAGCGGCCTGGTAGAGGAACACATCAACACTCTCTAAAATCTTAAAGACAAGTGGAAAAAGGGCTACACCCCTCTAGAAATGGGGAGCCCATGGTGGCGCTCCCTGATTTTTACCACTTTGGCCCCGATCGTTGGGCCAGTTTTGATAATCTGTGTATTGCTAATGCTTGGCCCATGCTTTCTGAGATTCCTCCAGGACAGAATGCGCAAAGCCTTCCGGGTTACCTTCAACCAGATGCTGCTCCAGACCAGAGCCTACTCTCCTGTCCAGACTGAGCCAGGCAACACCAACCTCTGACCCCCACCCTTCTACGCGCCCCCTGTCAGCGGGAAGCAGCGGATAAGGCACCCCTTATCCTATCAAAGCGGTTGGGATGTTACGCTGGCCCAGAGTGACAAAATGGCGGCCATACCCGGGAAAAAGGTGGCTGACGTCAGACTGAGGGATTGAAGCCCACACCTGGAATCACAGGACCAATCCCCAATCGCGACATATGAAGCCCGTGAAATTCTTTTGCTTAAAGAGCGCGCTTCCCTTTGTTCGGGCACGACTTCCCTGGCCCTTGTTCTGCGGACCGGAGAACCTCGCCCGGGTTCGCAAACCCCAATAAAGCCCTGGCTATTCGACTTTTTGTTTGATTGACTTTCTTTCCTCGCGGAGCCCAGAAAAAACCTTTCAGTTTGGACTGATGTTGAGAAATAATTTATTACCTATGAACTTCAGGTAAGAAGTGACCATGATTGGATTTGAATTAGGTATTTAGAATTTCTATTCTATATATGCAGACAACTTTTACATTTCTTAAGATAGCTATGTTTTTGCTGTTACAAAATTTCTCTTAATTTGATGCAAACTTTTCTATTATTTCCTACTGTATCTTCTAAGGTTCATTAACATAATGAAAAACTCGCAGTCAATTCCTCAATTATTTCCCTTTATTGGGTAGTCATGCATCTGGTTCTATACAGGGGATGCTGATATAGGTCATCCTATTATTTTTCCAATAAGATTGTAAGAGAAGTATCAATAATAGTAGCAGTAGTGAGAGTAAGCTGATTTAACATCTACTACATGCCAGGTGCTTTTCTAATATGGGAGTTCATTTGTTCTTCAAAGCAATCTTATGATGTATGCTTTTTAGTACCCTGATTTTATACTTGAGAGGACAGAGACACAAAGTCACTAAGAAACTTGCCCAAGGTTACACAGGTGGTAATTGGCAGAATCAGGATTTAAAACCAGTCTGACTGTGGTGAATGTTTTTAGGCTTAGCAAGGTATTGCCTCATAATACCATTTACATAAAAAAAAAACACACACAAACAAGGAGACAAATAAGATGCAGGAGTTTAAATGACTTTCTTTGTCACGCTAGTTAATCAATGGAACAGCAGAAATTAAGCCCAGGTTTGCTGCTCTTAGTGCTCCAAACACACACACATATGCATGCACATACAAAGATAAACAAGACACACACAGTAAACTCCTATGATTTAATATTTTCCAATTTAATTAAGAAAAGAAAAAGAATATTTCAAAGAGGTTTGAGTGGAAAATTCTTAGTGTTTTATATTAGAAATGAAAACTTAATCCATTCATGTTCTATGCTTAGACTCTAAAATATTACCTGTACATGGTTAGCACTTAGTAAATATTTGACAAATAGCTATGCTGGAGGGCTTCTAGAATCTGTTCCTTAGAATGAGGAGAATATGTAGTATATTTCTTTAAAACATACATTCAACAAATGTTTATTATCTGCTTGTACAGGAGGTGTTTTTAGTAAAGTGGAAGATAAAAAACTTTCAAAGACAAAGTCCTTCCCTTAAGGAACTTCTAAGGAGAAAAGTCACTTATACTATTTATTTATTAGATACATACATAACCAAGGTCCATGGACCTGTATCTGATGTGGAAAGGTGTCTTTAGGTAATGTAGTGTAAGTTCTCATTCATAGTAACAACAGTATAATAAGTTCAAATCAGACATAATATAGATACCATTTCCCTCATCCAACATTCCTATTATAAACACCAGATAATACCCTGTGGTTCCAACATCCTCTCTGAATTATACTTGTAGTACAATGCCGACGGGTCCTAACTATTAACTTTTAATGTGATAACAGCCTTGGTACAATTGCCCAGTTTTTGTAGATTTTATCTGCACCTGAGGATTATATGGAAGAGTATACCGTATACTTATTACCTGAACAGATAAAGAACCCATTTATTTAGAAGGTTAATTTCTCCAGGAAAAAGTAGAGAAGGTGGCAAATTAGGTAAAACGGGTCAATTATTTGGTTAACAGGGGACTGGGCTGTTGGTTGCATACATAAAGCATTATATATAGATGTTGATTTATAATGACACACAACTTCAACCTATATAACATTGTGATGCAATTTTCCTTCAATAAAATTAATGAATCTCAGTCTTCATTTAGGGTATTCATAATAGGATATTTGTCAAATCACCCTTACCCATACTTGACCTGCATAACTCCTCATTTGTATCTTTCCTAAATCATATAATGAGGGAAAAATGAATCAGTTACTTTGTGTAAATTGATAAAAAAAAGACAGTAAGAAAAGTGGGCAGATAGGAACAAAAGTCTATGGTGTCAGCCTAAGGCATCTGGATGTATTCCATAAATAATGAGAGTCACTGCTGTCATTTGTTAATGTGAGTGACATAAAAAATTTAAAACATTGTGTGCAGAAAGATTCACATGGAAGTGTACAAGAAGGAATTTCTGTAGGAGAGATTAGAATCACTGGACGAAAAAAGATGATCTGGTTAGGTACCTATACCCTATGCAAAATGTTAGAAAAGCAAAGGCAATGTTTGTACATGAAATAAAAAAAACAAAGAAGATCACAAATATTTTAATACCAGGAATGCCATCTGGCAGAAGCAAAATTCCATATGAGCTCAAATACTTCTCTCCAATGAACAGCAAACGTTTCATGCAAGACTAAGAAAATACATGATGTACAATTATAGAAACACAGAGAACACAAGTGTACAAAAGATCTATTCAGTAATAATGATAATGTCATTGGAAATGCAGATGAGAAAAAGTATCATGTGTCCAAGTCTAGCTTAATGAACAAAAGATAATGTATAAGTTCCTTCAGAATAAACAAGTTCAAGTTGAGCTGACAGACTGACAACTTAATTACAACAAATGATTCTGATTGCTGAAAGGAGCCTGTGAAAAGATAGATCAATGGCTGTAAAAGAGATTATTTTTGTCTGCTTTTCTCTATAATCATAAATAGATACCTATTTACTCACCTATCTTTTTTTCTGAACAAAATATTCATCTACCAATATTTTTAAGTTTCTTTCCTCTTCTACTCCTCTTATCTACTGCTGCATTTGGGAAAAAAACTGACAAATGTATTTCTTACAAAGATCAGTGGTATGAATGTCACCCAATATTGAGACAAAACATAAAATGTCAGAGGGACATTCTGTATTGTATTTTTATTATGTGAACAGAATTAACATAAAGAAAAGAGTTCCTATCTTTTGTGATAAGGAAAGATCTATAGAAAGGTGAGAGATCAGTGAAATAATTGGCTTCTGAAAACAAGCAATGGATAATAGAGGATGAAAAATCAAAGGAGCCAAAAAAGGCCATTTTAGGAAGAATTAGGAATATTAAAGCAAAGGCTTTATAACAGTGAAAATTTTGGAACATATATAAATGTCTCAAGTTGTTTTCACTTGCTACCTCCCAAATGATTAATATAGTAAAATTCATGATATGAATAAAGGTTTTTAGGGAACATCAATGAAAACAGGAGCAATGAAGATACATTCCAAACCAAGGCAGGTGGCAGAGATAGTAATTCTAAGGAATGGAATGAACTGAATCATATTTGCAAATTCTCCCTTAGGTGAAGCAGAAAATTTCTTTTTTTCCCCAAAAGTCAGAGGAATGAACTACTTTTTTGGAGCCTATACTCCTAGACCATGAAAATGAATAATTCCATTTATTCCTCATGGCCCCAAGTTCTTATAAGTTCTTTGTATCCATTGTTAATTTTTTGAAAGTTGTGTTTTTCTATGTCAGTGTGAGTTCATTAATCTTTGTGTCCCCAAACATTTGAGAATATCTAGCTATTAAGAAAATACTACTGGAAGCAGTGGTTCGGTCAATTGCCTCCAAAGGAGCAAGCCACATAACCCTTGGTATTAGTCCTGGGTCTGGGTGGAAACAACCAGTATGAACAACTAAACAAAAATAAAATGAAAATGCTTCTTTTTCCACTCTTTCTATCTGCTTGTAACATACCTTAAAAAAAAAGAAAATATTGCTAGATAAAATTATTAAAAATATAAAAATTATTCAGAAGCCTTATTACCTAATGGGCCTGGAATAAAAAAATGATATAAAATTAAAAAAAACAAAAAAACAACCAATATTCACTAGACTCAAATACCATTTACTGTGAACTCATGTTGGGGTGAAGGGAGGAACAAGATATTTGTTTTCTTGAAACAGTGGAAAGAAAATGCAACTAAAAGTGATTTTTGGTAGAAAGGAGATGAAATGGTCCTTATGTGTATATATCACATTGTAAAGATATATTAATATCAGTCATATTTTAATTAGAAAGAACACTGTTTTTAAAGTAAAAGTTGATAATTAATGGTCTAGAGTCATTGCAATGTTTAAGAGCTTGTTTTTCAAATACCCATTGAGAACCCTACCTTTCACAGCTAGAACAGTTCTACTTGGGTCTATTTTACATTTTGAAATGCCGTTATTAGTTAAAAAAATAACAGTTCAGATTTCCACTTCTGAAATGACTGTGAGACTTAATCTTATGGATCTGTTCCCCAGCAAAACAAGCAAATAGAAATGGTAAAAATGAACCATGTATTATCTATCTATTATCATCTGTCTATCTATCACCTATCTATATTTCTCTATGTATACCAACTAAAGTCTCTGGATATTGTTCAAGGGATATACAGCAAACACAGAAATATACATTCAAGAAAGTCTTCTAAAACATTAAGAGCAATGAGAGTCTGTGGCATTTGAACCAAGAATCACTTCTCACTTGACAGAGATTCTTTTGAATCTTAGATTAATTCAAGGAGCATTGACATTTAAAAAATAATGTCTCCCAATACATTAACAAAGTGATGTTGTCTTTGCAACATTATTTAAATCTTTAATTTCTTTCAAAAATGTTCTGTAGTTTTAGTACTCAAGTCTTGCACTATTTGAGATTACATTTCTTTTTGTTTCTTTTTTTTAATTTTTAAGGAGGAAGGATGCAGGCAGGAATGAAGGCAAGTAGGCAGTCAGGAAGGGGCAGAGAGAGAAGGAAAAAACATGTGTTTATTTGTTTGTTTATTTTGGTTGTTTTCCCAACTCCAGGTCACAAACTCTGGTCCTTGGGTTTTATATGAACTATGCTTCCTCATCTGCAGGCTAAACACCTGAGTCACCAGAGTGAGCCTTATATTTCTTATATTAATGCTGATACTATGATCAATTGTTTCCTTAATTTCACTTTCAGAATGTTTATTGCAAGTGAACATTTGATCTTTATATATTGATTTTATATCCTACAACTTTGCTGAGTCCTTCAATTATTTTACATATTACTTATAGGTTTTGGGGGTTTTCTACTTATATAAGTCATCGTATCATCTGCACATAGTGATAATTTTACTGTTTCCTTTCCATTTTGGACAACTTTAGTTCTTTTTTTTTTTGCCTAATTATCCAGGCTAAAAAAGCTAGTACGTGTTAAACAGACTGTTAAATCGAAGCAAACAAACTTGTCTTGTTCCTGACTTTAGGGGAAATTATTTCAGTTTTTAACCATTAAGTATGATGATAGTTGTAACTTTTCGTCTGTCAAATGAAGGAAATTCATTCTCATATTTTTTTCTTAATAAAAGGATGTTGAATTTTTCTACATGTATTGAGATGATCTTTTTTTATTTTATTAATATAATATATTCCATTTGCTGATTTTAATGTGTTGAATCTACCTTTCATCATTGTACAAAATACACAGCCACGGTGTTTTATTTTTGCTGAGAATTTTTTTTAATTTGTATTTTTAAGGGATATCATTATTTAGCTTTCTTGTGGTATCTTATATATAGACCCCAAAGAATCAGGAAATGTTTTCTCTTTTTTCTATTTGTTGAAACACTTTCATGTTAATTATTAAGTTTTTGGTAGAACACATCAGTTAAGTCATTTGGTCCTGGATTTTTCTTTGTTGGATTTTTTTTATTCACTAACTATATTTGCTTATTATAGGTTTGTTCACATCTTTATTATTTCATGAGTCAGTCTGATAATGTATGTGTCCTAAGGAATTTATTCATTTCTATTGTTTTCTAATTTGTTACTATTTTCAGAACATTATGTTAAATTGTTCGTAACATTCCCTTATAATTTCCCCTGTTATGTCAATAGTAATGCTTCCTCTTTCATTCCTACTTTTAGCTTCTTTTTTCTTTGCTCAACTAGCTAAGGATTGCCATTTTTGTTGATTTTTTCAAAAACTAAATTTTTGGTTTGTTTTCTAATTTTCTATTTTATTTATTCCCACTTTGTTGTTTTCTTTTCTTACTGGCTTGGATCTATTTTGCTCTTTCTTTTATCATTTCTGATGTTTGTGGTTAGGTTATTAATTTTGAATATTTAAATTTTAATGTAGTCATTTAAAACCATAAATTTCCCTCTAAGCACTGCCTATGTTGCATCCTATATGTTTTGGTATGTTCGTTTTTTTTTTCATTTACTTGACTATGGCATTTTCTAATTTCCTTTGTGATTTCCTCTTTGATTCTTAAGTTTATTTAGGAGTGTGTTGCTTAATTTTCACATATTTATATATTTCCCAAGCTTCTATTATGATCTAATATATTTCTATTTGAGTTGGAGAACATATATTTTATTATTTCAATATTTTAAAAGTTTTGAGATGATGATCTTACACATGATTGATGCTTGGGATGTTTCATGTGCACTTGAGCAAAATGTGTATTTTCTGCTGTTTGGTAGAGTAGTCACTATAGTTCTGTTTTTTTTTCTCATTGGCATACAGTGTTGTTCAAATCTTCTTTTCCCTGCTGATAATTGGTCCAGTTATTCTATCTGTGGTTGACAATGGAATGTTGAGGTCTCCATTAGAGTTTATGTGTTTCTTCCTTCATTTCTGTCAGTTTTTGCTTCATATATTTTATGATTCTGTTGCTAGGTATACATGTGTTTACAACTGTTAAATTGTTAAGTCTTCTTGATTGATTGATCCTTTTATCATATTGTTTTCTCCTTTTTTCTTTTCTTTCTTTTTGGTCCTGTTTTGTTTGAGATAGTGTAATTACTCCAGGTCACTGAGTTCTGTTTGCATGAAACATCTTTATACTTACTTTTTATTTTCAAACTATTTGTGTCTATGCCTTTAAGGTGAATCTACTGAAGACAACATGTATTGAAATAATACTTCTAAAATCCATTTAGTCAATTCTGCCTTTTATGAAAAACTTAATTATTTAATACAATTACTGACAAGGAAGACCTTACTCTATGCAAAAAGACCTTATTCTACTAAGAATGAAACCTCTCAGTTTTTGTATACTGAGAGATGTCTAATTTCCCCCTTTGTTTCTGGAGAATAGCTTCTTGGGTTTAGAATTCTTGGTTCACAATATTACTTTCAGCATTTCGAATATGTCAATCTTCTGTTTTCTACCTTAAAAGTTTCTGATGAGAAGTCATCTCTCAATCTTATGGTGGACCTCTCCTTTGAGACTCCTGGTATGATAATGATGAAGCATTGATAACCTTTTTGGTGCCTCCTGGATATTTTTCGTTCTGTTTATTTTTATTCATTCTTTTTTCTTTCTGTTGTTCATTTAATATCCAAAATCAATTAATGTAATACACCCATGATTGCCTATCAGTATTAAATAAAGTTATGTCCAAGCCTCCATATTCATTAAATAAGAAGCTCTGTGCCTGAGGCCTGCAAGTGGATATTTTTAAAAGCATCCCATAAATTTTTGCAGCAAGAATTGAGAACTACTTTCACAGTAGACTACCTACTCATCTGGTTTATTTGAAAATTAATGAGAAAAACATTTGAATAGAATATGTAATCTTCTTTGCTACCTTTGATGACAGGCACTACAGAACATTTTGCAGGGAAATCTCAGGAAATTATGATTATGATTATGGAAGAAAATAAATAAAGAAAAAAATCAAGTTTTGGTGAATATGAGGTATATTATAGAAACTCAAAGTGATTTTACAGTATACTTAATTGTAAGCAAAGTAATAATGTACTGACATGTGTCCCTAATCTCTATATATCCTTCAAGTCACATTTATCTTAATTTATACCCTAGGTTCAGTCTTGATCAAGTTTTGAGGACTGATCTTTATACCATTAGGAAGTTCTGATGAACCAACATGGTAGTACTTGTCCTCATTGACTCTCACTTATTATGAAAACTATGCATCTTTTCTTTCATGTTTCTTTGACCAGGGTTACACTCTTATTGACCTATTTATTAAGTCCTTCTAGAATTGAGTCCCTATTTACCAAAATAAAATTTCTCTGATAGTGGGCGTCTTACCCTAAAGTAAACTTATTTGAGTCAGTAATTTTAGTTTCCAAACAGACTGTCCCTTTCATGTGCAGCTAATAGTACAGTATCTGGTCATATTCTACATAGAATTGAGACCTTATATTTAGTGCATTCTCTATCTGAATTTAAGGGTCAGTGCTTGTTAATCTCTAAGCCCCAAGTCTCCACTCAAAATTCAGCAAATATTTCTGAATGGCTACAATGATACTTGTTCCCCAGAAATTGCATAAATAGTGTCACTTAAGAGTACCTACTCTCTGGAAAGGAAGACATATACATAAACATGCAATTTTGATGGAGACTAGCATAGAGATAAATAAAAGAGTGTTAAAAAGAAGTGGTCATCTCTGAGTGATGTGATATAAAAAAGAAGTAATGTTTGAGGTGGAGGTTGAATGGTTGTTAGAAGCTCACCTGCTGGACAGAGAGGAAGAAAGCAACTGACAGAGAATTTTAAGGAAAAGATAATACTTTGAGGAAAAAATGACGCAAAAGTCTGGTTTTATTTCTGGGATGGTCCTCCAAAAGCTAATAGAGTTTGATGTCTCTATTTCCTTATTTTTTCCCACTCGTAATGATGGCATTGCTTCTTCTGTTTCTTATATCTGTATTCTTTGTTTCCATTTTTACTTTTAAAACCTCTAATACATACAATTTATTATATTTATTAAATTTTCTGTCAAAATAGCTTGTATTTCTTCTCATTTTTCTCTCATTTGATTCCTCACTGATACAGAGAGCATACACATATCCAATCATTTTTATTATAATATACTATAGAAAGTAAAGTTCTTCTTGATTTTTTGGTCATTGGTTAAATAGTTAACTTTTTTCATTTAAAATTAAGCATAATCTAGCCAGTAATCATATAGTATACTTTGAAGACTTAAGATACAGAGAAATAGTAGAAATAATTGTGCATTTGAATTGTATACAGTTTACAGAATAATATATGTTTACATATTTAAGTTGCTCCAAATGTACTGTTATTTTAATTAATGAAAGCACACATTCATTTCTAACTTAAAATAGAAAATTACTAAAGCGATTACGTACATAAGCTGCACTAGCAAAATTTCAAGGGCATAATGATCACGTGTAGATTTAGCATGTTGTCTTTCTTAATTATATTGTACCTTCATAATATAACCACTTATGAATATATTTTTTGAAACTTATGTGACTTTGAATGAAAAATATGTGCCTATAAAAGTGAAAAGTGAAGAATAGCTCTTCCAAGTCAACTCATAGAAATGATGCAACACTCACAGAAATGACCACAACAATGAAAGAATTACTCTGGATGAAAATGGTACCACCACAGCATTGAGCATCTCCTTATTTTGAATACTAATGATATTTGGTTCTTAGATTTATATCACTTCTATTTAGCAGTACCACTGATATAAAATCTGTATTGACATTTAAACATAAGTGTATGTCTTAATCATTATTTGCTACTTTCTTGGCAATCTGTTCTTTGTCCTAGGGTTTTTTCCTGATTACTTCCATTTTTACAGTTACCAGTGACACTAGAATTGCCTTCACCTTGTTACTGAGAGAGGAAAACTAATACATGTCAGAAATTTGTTTCTCTGTAAGAGGAATGTCATTGTAAGGAATGTCATTTCCAACACAGCAACAAGAAAAGTCATAACTTAAAAATCGTATTTTGTTTCATCAGAAAATTGGAGTTGCAAGAAACCAGGAATGCTGATTCCAACATTGAGAAGCCTAGTGAGGAGAGACAGGATATCAAATCATTCAACTTGCTCAGAATATGAGAGAAGAGGGCAGAAGTCATTGAAAGGGGAAAAGGAAGCCCCTGAAACTATAGCAAATTGATTAGACTATAAGCGGACTATGGGACCGTTTAGAATTCCCAAAATCCAAGGCACAGGGAGAGTACACAACCACTTACCAGTTATTTTGCGCAGGCCTGGATGATTCTGGGAATGATTAGAAGGCATATTGTACCCGACTACCAGTGAATGTGAAGGAGGTGAACCTGGAGAGTCCCATTTGTCCTCTGAACTACATGTGCACTGGGTGGTAACTGGTGAGCGATAGGTAGAAAACCTGCTCAATCACACATCTTTCTTATTAGAAGAAGAAACATCAATTAATAGGAAATAGGAGAAAACATTTGTATCCCCACCCTGTTCCTGAATTTGTCAGGCAATGATGAGTTGCCTCTACGAAAAGGGTACAAAACCTACCACCAAACCTATGCTGTACTGACACTAGGGGGTCAGCAAAGCTTCTCTGCTCATGTCCAGAGCCATGTATTGATACCAAATAGAAATTATCTGCAGCTAGAGAGTGGCAGAAAAATTGATCATTCCTAAGACTCCCAACCAACACAAGACAATTCAAATACCATACATGTGAAAAAGCAGCCACTTGTGTTCTATTTGTGTCCTGAGTAAGAGTTGAGCCTTGTTACCACTTAGGTAGGGACAGAAATGCTGATAAGTTCCCGTTCTGAGTCTCAGATAGGATGTGCATGAAACAAAAGCTGGAATAAGAGTACAGAAAATCTTACTTGGCTTCTACTAAGTCTTGCACTGCCTTACATGAAATAGTAGTCACCTCTGGGGAGAAGGGTGAAAGCATAGAGAAGGATTCCTTCTGTAACACGGAGGCATAAAACACCTGTTGAAAGATGAAAGTGGAGCAATGATTATGAGAAAAGACCTCTAGCATTCCATGTCTCAAGAAAGCAAAATGTAGTTATAATTCACCACTGGAAGAAGCTGAACTAAAGGTAATGTAAAAACTACAAAATTCAAGCTGATCAAGTTTGATTTAATTTAGCACACTAATGACCCAACAGAAGAAGAAGTGTGTTTTTTCTGGTTATAAATATTATTTAATTCAATCTTTACTGTTTTGCTACACTCAGTGTCTATCAGTCACTCAATACTTACAACACACACAAAATATAATAAATAAATAAATTGTCAAGATATTACAGTCAACAGGGTCAAGAGAGAAATCCTAGATGTTGGAAGGATCAGACAAGTACTTTAAAATGATTAAGCATTAAAGGATATATTAAAATATTTTCAACAAGTGTGGACAAATGATAAATTTCATTTTAGGAATAAAAATAATAAAATGAGTTGGGTGGAAAATCTGAGGGGGGGTTGGAATGCCATATTAGATTAAATAAGTTATTTAATAAATTTGTTACCAGACATACATACCACAGTAGAAGAAGGAATCACCGAAACTTAGGATATTACTGTACAAAAATTTTATAACCTTATAAAAGTTGAAGCAGAAGAAAAAATAGTGAATAAATAACAATGGCACATCTAAGAGCTGTGGCGCAAGGTCAAATTTTCTAACATATGTACAAGGATCATTCCAAAGGAGAGAGAGAGTATATCAAACAGTAGAATATATATTTTTTATGTATATATGGAATATTCAACAAGGTAGGCCATTATAACATAGGTTACAAAAAACTTGCAATAAATTTAAGATCGTTGAATTATCAGTCTTAAAATAGAATAAAACTGTAAATTAATAGCAGGTGATAAAATCCCTGGAAATACATGGAAATTGAACTACACACCTGATTTGCAAAAATCAAGAATAATAATAGGGATATTTGCAAACATTTAAAAATAACTGAAAATAAAACTCAGTATAGTAAAAACTGTGGCATGCAGTTAGATCTGTGCTTAGACCAATTTACAATATTAAAATTTATTAGAAAAGTAGAGTGAGCTATATTTCACCTTCAGGGGCAAATAAGAAAAATTATAGTCAGTAGAAGAGAGAAAGCAGTAAAGAGAAAAGCACTAAAACATTATTTAAAATCAATTAAACCAACTGTTGATTAATAAAAAGATCAATAAGATTGATAAAGCTCTAGAGAGACCGATATAAAAAAGCAGAAAATAGAAAATCTACCAACACCTAGAATGAAAGGAGGAATATGACTACAGAAGGTAGAGTCATTAAAAAGATATAAAGTCAATGTTATGAACAACTTTCTGCAATAATTTGACAATTTGGAAAACAATGGACTAATTCATTGAGAGCACAAACTACTAAAACTAATTCAAGAAGAAATAGATTACTTAATAATTTTTAATTTATTAAAACAATTGAATGTCTTATAGCCTTACCACAAAGAAAATTCCTATCCCAGATGACTTCACTGGTGAGTTCTACCAAACATTTAAGAAAGAAGTATTGCTAAACAACAAAAACTTTCTAAAAATAGAAGAGGAAATAATTCATTTTATATGGTCTTGATACTAATATGTGTCAGGGATATACGTGCTTAGGAAATGGAGCATTTTATATGAGTCCAATTAAACTAAACCAAATAAATAATTCAATGGAAATTTATTTAAAAAAACTTCTTAAGCAGTTACTTTCGTAGAAGACACCCTTTAGCTCATGTAGCTGAGACACTGGTTAGCAGACCATGTAAAACCCAAGGACCTGGGTTCTTGACCAGAGCAGGGGTGAAAAACTAGAATAAACAAACAAATAAAAATGCCTCTTCCTTCCCTCCTGCCATCTTTGCATGTTTCTGCTTCCTCTCCTTTCTTTACTCAAAAAAAAAAAAAAGAAAATTACTTTTGTAGTTGGCAAATTTATGCTATTTACAAACATGATTCTAGGCTAAGATGTCCAATTTTGTGATAAGTACTGAGAAACATAAAATGGGAGGTTCTTCTTTAGCAAGTAAAGAAATAGATCACTAGAAATTAAGGAAATTCTGATACAGCTGAAATGTATCAAAGTTCTCAAATTGATATTTGGTGGTGTCACCAATTATTTTTTACACCAGATGAAAAGAAATAAAACTACTGTACATAGCAAAACAAATCTTGAAATTGTGTTTTAGGAGATTCTAATTCATTTGCCTACTTAATTATGTTCTAGATTTGTAATCTAAAATTGCTTGTCAAAAAAATTCCTTAGTTTCATTTTAAGTCCAGTAAACAAATCATTGATAAAAGAAGAAATGGTTCTAAGTGTTGCTTTAATCTGATTCCGATGTTTGAACCTCCTTAAAATGATCTTTGTGGATCCTGTTAACTCTCACTTGCTCTTCCTGCACTATCTCCCTCATTTGTCATGGTCTAGTTATAATACTTGTCTGCCCCTTGACCTTCTTAGTTTGTTTCCAATTCAGAGATTTCGAATTTACTACTCTGGATCACAACTTGGGTTAATTTCAAACCATCGAATTATTTGAGGAGCATATCTCAGGTTTCAAATTCTTCAGGAATTTATATTTAGCCAGGTCTTAGAAACCGCACGGTTCCTTTTTAATTCACAGTGTTTTTTGTTTTGCTAGCATACAAACTCACAAAAAATAGATTTCCAGGAAGTTGGCTTTAAGAAGGCACTTGGTCCCAGCCTTTGAGAGTACATGTCCTTCATTTTTCCCCATCATGGGCCTTAAACTCAAAGTAATCCCTTAGGTTACTGAGATCAAAGCCCTACACTCCAAGTTAAGGATATACCAACTTTCAAACTTACTGCCGTTTTTTTCTTTCTTTCCAGAATTGGATTAAGTTTCATGTTTTTAGAGTTAACTGCACATATAAAACAAATTTTATTATATATTTATAAGCATTTTCATTTATCTCAAATATATATTCAGATCCTTTTTCTAATACCTTGCTAGACAAAAAGCAATCTTTATAATTTCACGTACAAAGTAAACCTATTTTTTAAATGATGAGGAAAATTTTCTTAAAGATAAATGTTTTGTTTTCCTCACAGAACATGAATGAGAGAATACTGGAAATTTAAAAGTCAATTTTATTTTACAAAGGGGAACAAAAGACCAGAATTGATAATGACATAATTGAACATACTGCAACTTCTAGAGTGACACCACTACAAATGGAATATTTATAAATACCTGCTTCCTTCACGCCATACTGCAATATTAGATGTGGAGAGTTTAAACACATCTTGATTTAAAAGGTGTGGGACAATGTCTGATTACCTTGTTTCATGTAATCTCACAAAACAGAAATCTTTGGGGTTAAGGGATTTTGTAAGTTTATTTCATTCTCTAAAGCTTTTTCCTCATTTGATCAAATAAACGCTATAATATGACTCTTAAAGCTTATTTTTCTGTTTGCCTTTTTCTCCCTGATTTTATAGGGACTTTGCTGCTTGTCTTCTTGAGGGAAAAGTACATTAGTTAGCTTGTTTTTCACTTTTCTTGTTTTGAGAAGTACATGTACTTTTCTCCTGACAGATTGCTCTGTATAAGAACATGGTGACAGAAAACTACCTTCACTACTGCCATTTTGACTTCTTTAGTAATTTAATAATAAGTCTTTCCTAAACTTAAACAGATTCTCATTCCTTCATTGTTATTTCTAGATTGGTGTGACATTTAGTACTTGACAACAGTTATGTTGGGCTTTCTTGACTCCAGGATGGAAATAAAATTTGTCATACATATTAGTTTTCCCTATTCTCTGCTTTGTGAATCCTACATACAGAAATTTTGTTTTAGTTCTTCCAGAAATGCTAATATCATCTAAATTACCTTAATAAAACAAAATCATATGGTAAAAAGACATTTTCTGAAGAATTTGAGAAATCATATCCTCAATGTAACATTTCCTGAGAATTTTATACATGTTATCAATCTTTGATTAGTTTTTCTTTTGGGAGAAAATATGGATTATTGTCCCATAAAAGAGAATGAGCTTTTGCAATTGAAATCATATTTCTCTCTACATAGTCTACATAGTCATGTATCTTTTATTGTTAAAGGAACACAGGTATTCAAAAAATATTTTGAATTGTACTTTTTAATTTGTGATCTTATCCATTTTAATTGTCATTACATTTTTGAAACCTTGGTCTAATTAGAGAATTTCAATTCCTATTCTGTTCTCATTCTACCACAATTTTACTTTTATTCTCATCACCTGTTGGAGGTTGAATTGTGTCCTTCCAAATTCACATGTTAAAATTCTAATCCCCAGGACCTCAGAATATGACTATATTTAGAGACTGGTTCATTAATAAGGCAATTAAGTTAATAAGAGGTCATTGGAGTGGGTCCTTATCTGTTATAACTGGTGTTCATATAAGAAAATGAAATTAAGAGACAGTCACACAGAGAGAAAATCAAATGAAGATACTGGGAGAAGACAGTTATGGAAGACAGCTATTTCTCAATGAGACAGAAACTAACACTACCAATACTTGGTCTAGGTACTCTCAACCTCCAGAATTCTGAGACTATGTTTATGTTGTTAAAGTCACTCAGTCTGTATATTGTATAGGCCCACATCTCCAATTATCTCTGTATTTCAAATCTCAAGAACCTGGCTCTAGCAATTTTTCCTCTACACTACTGTGTCTCTTCCTTTGAACTTTTTCATTTCTAATGACACTCAGGCATTCTCTACACTCCACTATCTACATAAAATAATTAGAAGTCCAAATTCTCCCTTTTATGCCATATCTCCTTTCCTGCTTCCCATTTTTTTATCTGCTCCTTTTCTTGTCAAAATCCTTTAAAAAGTGTTGTCCAAAACCCACTTGCTTCCATTCTACTGAAACTGCTGTTGAGGGGGTCACAACTATCACCATGATTTCAAACCTCATATAGGTAACGCTACTGCTCCACTGTGTTGATCTCCACTTCCCCATTTATTTATTTTCTTTTAAAGGAAAGGCACAGGTAGCAATGAAGTCTAGCAGGCATGCAGACAGGAAGGCTAGGGGAGGAAGAAACACCCCATTCCGTTTTTATTTAGTAACTCATCCTGGGTTTCTTTCAGTTCCGTATAAATTTCATGATTTTTTGTTTTATTTCTGTAAAGAATGTCTTTGGGATTTTGATAGCATTACATCTATATATTGATTTAGGTTAGATGGCCATTTTAACAACACTAGTCTTCAAATCCATGAGAATGGAATATCTTTTTAGGACTTTCAACTTTATTTAAATACTAATGGTAAGAGTGGACATCTTTGCCTTGCTCTTGATGTTAGAGGAAAAGTTTTCAGTTTCTCTTCATTGAATATGATGTTGACTGTGTGTTTGTCATGTATAATCTTTGTATTCTATCTACAATGAGTTTTGGAGAGTTCTTAACATAAAAACTTGTTGAGTCTTGTCAAATGCTTTTTCTGTGTGTGGCGAGATGACCTTGTGGTTTTATTCCTTCTTTTGTTGATGTAGTGTATCGCATGTATTAACCTACATATGTTGAAATATCCTTGCATCCATAGGATAAATCTTACTTGATTATGGTGTATGATTCATTTAATGAGTTTTTGAATTTTGTTTGCAAATGTTTTGTTCAGGATTTTTGCATCAATATTCATCAGGAAAATAGGTATATAATTTTATTTTTCATGTTTTTGCCCAATTTTGAAATCATGGTAATATTGACATCATAAAAAGTGTTTGGGAGTTTGCTTTCTTCAATTTTTAAGAACAATTTGAGAAGGATTGCTATTAACTCTTCTTTGAATGCTTGGTAGAATTCACCAGTGAAGCCAGCTAGGCTGGGTTTTTATTTTTTGTTTTTGGTAGAGGGGATATTTATTTACTAATCAGCTTCCTTGCTTGTGATTGATCTGTTCAGGATTTCTATTTCTTTCTGATTTAGTCTTGGAATATTATATGCTTCTTAAATGTATTCATTTCTTCTAGGTTATTAAATTTGCTGCTAGACAGGTGTACATAATATTGTCTTATACTCTATATTTCTTCTGTAGCAATTGTGATATTTTTCCTCTTTCATTTTTGATTTTATTTATTTGTGTTTTCTCTCTCTTCTTCTTTGGAAGTCTGGCTGATGTCATGTCTATTTTTCTTTTCCCTTTAGAAAACCAACTATGGATTTTTTGAATAGTCTTTTTGATGTCTATTTCATTGATTTCTACTGTAAGTTTCATTATTTCACTCTTTTGTTAGATTTTGGTTTCCTTTTTTATTCTTTTTCTAATTCTTTCAGGTTAAAGCTTAGATTATTTACTTGTGATTATTTTTGTTTCCTAGGTAAGATTGCATTGCTATAAAGTTCCCCCTTATTGTTTTTGCTGCATTCCACAGAGTCTGATAGGTCCTGTCTTCATTTTCATTTGACTCCAGGCATTTTTTAATTTCACTTTTGATATCCCCATTTACCCAATAATTGTTCAATAATATGTTGTTTATTCTCTACTCCTTTGCAGTTTTCACTTCCTTCCTCTTTTGGTTGATCTCTAGCTTGATATCATTGTGATCCAAAAGGATACTAGATGTGATTTCAGTCTTTGTAGTGTATTGAGACTTTCTTCGTGCTCAAACACATAGTCTATCCTCAAGAAGGGTCCATGGGCACTTGAAAAGAATGTGTAGTCTTTGTTTGGAGTTAAAATAATCTCTTTATAGCCATTAAGTCAGTATCTTCTAATTTGTTATTTAAAGTTATTGTTTCCTTATTGATTCTCTGTCTGGATGATCTGTTTTTTACTGTGATTGGGGTGTTAATGTCCTCTACTATTATTGTGTTGCCTTCAATGTCTCTCTTTATATTTGTAAATATTTGCTTGACATATTTGTATGCTCCTTCATTGGGTGCATATATATGAATGAGTGCTATGTTTTCCTCTTGTATTGATTCTTTATCATTATATAATGGCCACATTTATCTTATGTTACCTTTTCTATATTATCTGAGTTGAATAAAGTAGTTACTGCTTTTTATCTTTTTATTTTTTCATTTTTGAAGGAAAGGTGCAGACAGGAATGAAGGCAGTAATAGGCAGGTAGGAAGGAAGAGAAGGGAGGAAGAATCAGTTTATTTTTTAGTTAGTTATTCGCACTGGTTGTTCCCCCGTTGGGCCCAAGACTCAAACCCTGCTTCTTATGGACGCAATTGACCTAACCACTTCTCCACCACAGTGTGACAATCTGTGCTTTTTAGATTCACCATTGAATTTTTAGATTTACCTTTCTCCCTCTCTTCACTTTGTTTGTCTCTTGCTCAAAGTGATTTTCTTGCAAACAGCATATAGCTGTTTTGTTTCTTAATTCGAGTCTGTAACTGGTGAATTCAGTCCATGTACATGAAGAGTGATTATTGATATTTGAGGATTTACTACCACCATTTTGACTTTTGATTTCTGGCTTTATCTATTATCTTGTTTAATTTTTTGTAAACTTCTTTCTTTTTGATTTACACAGAAGAGTTTCTTTTTTAATATTTCTTGTAGGGAGGTTTCATGGAACAAATTCAGGTTTTGCCTGTTATGGAAAACACTTATTTCTCCTGCATATCTGAGAGAGAGTTTTGCAAGATATAGTATTCTTGACTGGAAGTTATGGTTAGGTGGGGCTGGGAATATTTTGAAAACATCATTCCTTTCTCTCTTTGCCTGTATGACTTCTGCTGAGAAGTCTGATGATAGCCTGATGGAATCATTATATTACTTGCTTTTCTTCCCTAGTCACCTTTAGAATTTTTTGTTGTTGCTGTGGGCTTTTGATAGTTTCAAAATTATATGCTTTGGTGTAGGTCTTTTTTGCATTTAGATAGCCAGGAGTTCTGTCTACTTCATTGACTTGCATGTTCATTTTCTTCCCCAGGTTTGGGAAATTTTCAGGAATTATTTCTTTGAATATTTTCTCTTTTGCCTTCTCTTTATCTTCACCTTCTGGAATATCCATTATTCCTAAATTTCCTAATGGAGTTGTATGGTTTTCAGAGTGTTTCTATTTTATTTTGAATTCTTTATTCATTAAAAAGAAACAAACATCCATTACTTTGAAATTCATTTCTAATGCACTGTTGTCTTTTGTGTTGCCATAATATCCTGAGATTTCAAGATAATATTAGCTCATTTTCCCCTTATGGGGTGGATCCTTCTTGAAGAGCTGATTAATTTTTGTTTTGTGCTGTAGTTTTGTTTTATATTTTTGACCCTTGCATACTTCTATAGTGTGATTCTTTTTGCTGAGTCAAGGGGTGGAAGGCGACTGCTGAGTAGGGGTAGGATGCACGGGCTGAGGGAGAGAAGTAGCTGTTCTGGTCAGGAAGGGCTGAAAGAACTGATTCCACTGGTTATAAACTGGACAAACCCTCTTCCCTGAACTTCCAGAATTGAATTCAGCACTTTACAGACAGTGGTTTTGGAGCAACTCCTCACTGGAGCCAGAGTACTAAGAGGAAAAGGAAAAGGAGTGCTGTAGTCTCCTGTGCTATTCACTGTGCTTCCAACCTGTGTGGAACTGGAGTCCTGATCCAAACCTCTTCTCTTCGGTCTTCCCTCTAGGCAGGTACCTGTGTCACCAACAATCTTCACTTCTCCCTGCCTTGGACTAGACACTGGACCTGCAGCTTGTCAGTGAGTCCATTGTGTTTGTCTCTGATATCCAGCACCAAACAATTTCTGTCTCTGCTGCTTCTCCCACTGCTGCCAGTGCAAAGCCTCTGCCCTGCTGCCTCAACCCACAGTTCTCTGGTACCTACTTTCATGCTCCCAGGTGCATGCAACCCCTCCAGGGCACCTTCCAATGCAGTTGCTGCTGTTCCTGAGCCATTGGCATACCATTTGAGCTCCCTGTCAGTGTCCATCAAGAAATAAAGCCAGCTGTGTATCCCAGATGCCAATCAAAGGATGACTTCTGAGATCATCTTCCTGGGTTCTTTAGGATGACTTAAAAACATGTCCATCTTCTTAAAATTATTACAGTGCTCTGATCATTTAGAGTCTCTCCACTGTGTGTAGGCCTCTGTTGAGCTCTTCAATTTTATTTTGTACCAAATTTATTTTGTACCTTTGTTTACTGTCTTTAGCTTACTTGTCACTGAGACAATCCAAGTACTTTCCTGCCATGGCCCTTTGAATTTGTTCTCTCCACTTCCTGAGACACTTTCCTGAAATAATTTTCTATGGCTGGCTCCTTTTCATGAACAATATCAAGCGATAGCTGACTTCCTCTGACGAGTCAACAATACTAGACTATCTAAATTGGTTATTTTCCAAGTAATTCTTTATAAAATTTTGCATCACATAAAGAATATTTAATTTAATTTTGTGCTTATGTCTTTATTTCCTAGTTTACTTCTGCTTCCCTCACTAGAATGTAAGCATCTTAATGGCGAAATATTGTTTAGTAATTGTGTGCTACAAATTTTAATATACGTTAATTAAAATTTCATGTTAATGACAACTTCTGATGGCTGCTAATATTAGAGCACTAATGGCTGAGAAAAGGAGATCTGGGGGAGAATAAGCAGCTTTCTAGAGATGGTGTGGTTAGATGTAGCAACCTTGGGATTCAAAATAAAGAATGTCTGATGTTAAACTCCGTGATCTTAATCACATGATTTATTGTGTTATAATCTCCTAATTTGCAGCCTTTTACTTATTTTATAGCCCTATTCTTCCCTTGAACCTGGTATTTGGTACTTTTTCAGCAGTTCTGAATTTTGGCTCTCCAAAAAATTATGATAAGGACCTTTTGATAGTCACTCTCTTCTACCTATCTTGATTAAATATCTCCTTTCATGTTAAATATTACATTCTGACTGTGAATACTCACACTACACTTCAAGACTTTGAAGCCCTCTACTCACTATTTTGCAGAAATCTATGGCCTGGGCAATTCAACTTTCTGGGCTCTGGTTTCCTTATTTGTAAAGTATTTGCATTATGATCATAAAATTATCTTTCTGATTTAAAAGTTCAATACAAATAAATACACCTTATTTTTTAAAAATATCTTTACTTTGGAATTTTTTTTATCAATATTTTTAATTTAAGCAATTTAATTTCTAGTCCCAAAATGCATTAGTTATGCAAAGAGTTGGGAGATGTCCTATGTCATAGAAGGAACAGTCTTTAGGTTATTAATTGTAGAACATGACTTCTTCATCAACTAATAGAGTCCATTCAATTACCTTAGATTAATATTTTACTCCATAACAAAATGTTATTGACAATTCAGTAGGTGGATACCTTCCTTAGAACCATCAATTATATGGCATTTTAGTATAATAGTATATAATAAAATGTCTCCTGTGTGCCAGGGTTTCTATTAGTTTCTTGGGTCTGTGCTAGATAGAGAGATGATAAACACATAGACCCTGTCTGTAAGAAACTCAGGATTTAGTGGGAAAGATAGATAAATCTACAAATAAATTTAGCCAAAGTAGACTGCTACAAATCCAACAAAACAGCAACTACAAAAACAGCTGTGGGAATATAGGTAAGTATAATTATAATGGTATAACTACTTCTTATTCTAGGGGGTTAATTCTCTTGTTTTAGAAAACAAAAGAGAGCATTTTAACAGAAGTTCATGGTGTTATTAAAAACAAGAAACAAGTAGGCTGCCTTCTGCTATGTCATCTAATTCCTACAGCAAACATTTAAGATATTGCTATAGTTTTTGAGCTCAACTACTTCCTGGGCTTTCTGCCTTAAAATTGCCAGCAAACACTCAGATGTTCATTTTTGAAATGCCAGGTATATACCTTGTCATCACTCTTGTGCCTGGACTATTTCTGGGCATTCAGGTTGGTAAGGCATCCAGTTTCTGGCCACGTGGGTCAGGGAAACCTTCTTGGCAGTGCATCTTAGAGAATACTGGAAGAGCAGGGTGGAAGTGTAGCCTCAGAGACAAATACTTCAAGAATCACTCCAAAAGATGCCATTAATCTTTAGTCGAGGAGTGATACAGCTCCACCATCTCTGTAATGGTGCTCTTCAAGTTTGCACCTAGAAGCTATGCCCATGTCCTTGAGACATAGGTTTCATGAGAACGCATAAGATTCCAGTATTAGAGGATGCTCAGAAAAAGTAAAGAACAAAAGCAGTGTATTTGTTCAAGAACAAATCCTTGAAAGTGTGTTATAATTTAGAAAGTGCAAAACCACATATCTATGAGCAATATATTATTATTACTGCTGTTTTATAAGTGAGGAGACCCAGGGTGGCAGAGTTGTAACCTTCTCTAGGTCACACAGGCATCAGGGAGTAAAGTCAGGATGTGTTCAGAGGCCTTTTGATTACAGGTTCCATGATTTCTTTATTATGGAACTTCTCTTCTGCACTGAAAATCCAGGAGCTAGAATGTGGGTGTCCTATCCTGCCTTCCCAACTGTGGTCTCTTTAGCTCCTGAGACCTTGTCTGCTCCTTCAGGCTGACTGATAGAATCCTGCTCTCATTAACAGAGTATTCAGGAATCAGTTAAAAGTGCTGGCCTAAGCTTCTGGGCACTCTATATGGCAAACTCTCCCATTCAAAATTCATTTTTAGCACTGTTACTGTTCTCCCTCACAGCCCTATGCCTATTGATTCCCCTTGGCCTCTCCACTTAGTTCTACTTAGACTGGCCTCCTGCTGTCAGTTACCACCCTTGCTGAATGATCAAGATAAACCTCTGCCATGGCAGCTTCTGCTTTTCTGTTGAGGAATATGAAACATGTTATGAGTTAAAAAGAAAGATTCCATTTTGTTTCTAACTGCTGTTTTCAAACTTTTAGGTAAAAATTGAGCATCCTAACATAGCCATTCTGTGACTACAAACAAAAATAAAACAAGGTCATCTGTTGATGGTGACAACTGAGCCCCACATTGTGACTTCTCTCTGAAGACTTTTGCCTACCATTCAGAGATAGAAAAATGGACTTAGACCCAACACTAAAATTTTCACCACAATTTAATTGACCTAACCTCACACCATTTTCCTGCCTTATCTTTCAAAAATTTTGAACTCTGACTCTGTTCAAATACACCATGGGATTGGTCCTTAACTATGAATTCAAATCATGATTCCTATTCTCAAATAGTTTCCTGATTATTTCTTGGTCACCAAGGAAGACTATTCTCTCGTGTGTGTGTGTATATACATATACATATATGTATATATACATATATGTATATGTATATGCACACACACATATATATACACACACACACACACACACTCACACACCTATATTTCTCTTAAGTCTCTTTAAATTTATGAGTCAGCATCAGTACAGGTTGCTTAACACTCTGTGCTTCAGTCTCTTCATCCATGCCTGAAAACAGCACTTCACTGGTAGCACTGCTGTTACCAGTATCAGAGGAGTCAGTGCATGTGATATACTTAGCATTTGGTGAGCATGAACACTAAAACCTCAGTTATGTTTTTGGTATTTTGGTAGTTTTCTAATTATTGGTTATTTCCTGAAGTTTTTTTAAACCTCATACTTCTGTCTTTCTTGCTTTTTTTCCCAATTGATTGAATGTTTATTCAATAAGATTTCATAAGTCAAAATTAATCTTTTTAATACAGTCAGACTTCTATTTCAAACAATAGGTTCTAACCACTAATCATTGATATACACTCTGCTTTGCAGAATGCTAGGTACTGCAGATGCAGGGGTTAAAAATGACTGATTCAGTGCTCTTGTGGTCCTTACTTCCTTGGTGATGTTTTCTTCATTCCCACATACCCTATCCTATTAAATCCTTTTTATCACTGAAGTTATATTCTATTTTATTTTATTTAGCTCTTTATGTATCTGGACTGGAAACATTAGTTGGGGATGAAAAGGATTAGTGAGACTGCATCTCCATGACCTAATACAGCACACAGTTCATAGAGGACACTTCATGTTTGTTAAATTAACAGATGAGTTCATGAGCATATGCAGAGGTGCACTTATATGGCCAAGTGAATGTTTCTTGCTGTGTCAAGGAACAGGAAGTATTTTAAAAGTCCTAATTGTTGCACTGACATTTATCCAGAATACCAGAGCTCCTCTTCCTCCTTGAAGAAGCTGTAAATGAGTATGAAAGCTCCCAATTCCATTGCTGAAACATCAATTTTGCTTTATGAGTGTTACAGTTTTGGGTTTGTCAAAAGCTTTAAATTTCACTGTCTTTAGCATTCTCCAAATTTTAATTTCTTAGAGAAAAAACAAATAATCTTCCAACCTAGTCAACTAATTCAGTCTTCAGGGCAATCACTTCTCAATATTAGTTGCTTATATTTAAGTTTAAAAACAACAACTGAGAACTCCTTAGGGTCAAAAAAAAATTTTAAATCGGAGTCAGACTTATCTATTTGTCAGTTGCCTATTAAGCATAACTAAAACATAATTATGCTATCACTAAGAAATGCACTAATGTCCTATAATCATATTAATGCATTGTATTATCAGTCATCTCCAAGCAAACATTATGCACGGCATTGTAAAGTCTAGAAACGACCTTGAAGCTTTAGCTCAGTCTGTTCTTTTTACAGAGAAGAATACTTAGGAACAAAGAGTTAAAGACTTCAAAGCCATGAACAATATATTGAATACAAAGAATGATAAAAAACCAATAAACTTCTGATTAGTGAAAATCATGCCATTATAATTTCAAAACATAGTTTAACTGCATAAGTATACCTGTTTCTGACAAGTTTTTGACAATGTTTCTGACAAGTGTCAATTAAAAACCTATGAAGAGTTTATACAATTCAGTTATAAAAGGCAAATAAACCTAATATAAAAGAGCAAAAATATAAAGAGACATTTTAGAAAATATATACTTAATCCATAACATTCATAGAAAATAGGAAAATTCAAATAAATACTTTAAAATTTTTCAGAGAAGTGAAAATTATTAAGATTGATGATAGTTTGGGTGAGGACATAGGGTGGCAGACAAACTTTTCTTTATATGTGGAAATGTAGTTAACATAGTTATTTTTGGAAGGTAATTTGAAAATATTTACCAGTTTTAGATGTGTTTAACCTCTCAACTTTCCATTCCAATATTTAAGTGTCAAGAATTTGTTCTTTAGTTATACTCACATAGTTTCAAGATTACATACATCTATATATACACATTGTTTAGAGAGAGAGAGAAAATCGAAATGGCTGGTAATAAATGATCAAATTGATTACTAAATTATGTTCTGACTATACAATGATTATTAAATACATTTATTGGTACATCCTGGTTGCCTATTGGACTTATTGCACATACATTCCAAGGGCTCAGATTTGAGATTCGGGTTTTGGAAGAAACAACCAAGATGAAAACTTAATGAAATAATAAGTATGTCTGATTCACGCATGCTGCCTGCCTACCTCTGCTCACCTTCATTACTTCCTGCACCTTTTCTATAAAAAGTATTCATTTAAATACAGCAATGATGAACCCATTTGGGTTAATAGCATTTTAATATTATGATGGAATCAATGTTGAACTTGCGGAGCCCTTATAAGGAGTCATAATATGCAATTCTGATCCAGATTATGAAAAGTTAATAAAGGACATAATTTGGAAATTAAATTGTTATACTTTATAATAACTAAGTTTGAAAAATGGTTGATTAACTTTATGATTTCTTAAGGAATCTTGGAAAATTACAAAGGTTTGTTTTTTTCACCTCACAAAAAGAGAGATGCTAGAAATAATCAAATTTATTTATTAGCTACCATTGGTGACTTTCACGGAAAGAGGAGCCAAATAGAAGAGATACTCAACCTTCCCTGCACTAAATTTGTATATGTGTCATCAATGGACATATTTTAGAAATTATATTCTTTTTAGGAAATTCCTAAAGATTCATCAATGATTTTCCATGATACGTTTTTATTTATCAGTCATGACGGGATTTTTCCTGATGTTAGGGGAGAAAAAGCATGTGCTCCAGTTATATAAAATGTTAACTTAGGTTAACATGTTAACTTGTTAACTTACTTAAAATGTTAACTTACTCTTCTGTCCACTTTTGGCATTGTACATCCTATAGGTTTAAACAAATGTGTAGTGACACACATCCATCATTATGGTATTTTATTATTTTCAGTCTTAAAAAAAAAGTGTGTGCTCTGGCGTCCCCTGGTGGTTAAGGTCACAACTGTTGCATAATCCATGTACTGCCAGCCCATCTGCCAAAAGCCAGAGCCCAGGTACAGGGGAAACAACCAACATGAACAAGAAAATGGAGAGATGAAGGCTTCATCCTCACTTTTCCTACCTCCCTGCTTGCCTTCTTCCCTGCCTGCTTTCTTCCTCTAAGTAAACAATTTTACCAAGAAATCCATAACAAAACAAACTTTTTCTATAAAAGACCAGAAACAAAATATTGACTGCTTTATGGTCTTGGTCTGTACTCAAGTCTATCGTTGTAGGGTGAAAGCAGTCATAGGCAATATTTAAATAAATGATTGTACCTGTGTTCTAACAGAAAATTGTTTACAAATAAGGTAAGAGACATTTGGTCTGTAAGTCACATTATGTCAATTTCTTGCCAAGGACATCCAGGAATCTAGGAAATGTAGATTTCTCTAAAATTCATGAGACAGCAGGAATGACTGAAAAATGTCAAAAATTTATATGGACAGTACTATTCTAAAAGAGCTCAACCTGTCTTTTCTGTTATAATTCTTTCTTTCCAACTGTCTTCTAACTTTTATTTGAATATAACTAGCTGGGATATTATATTGTTATAATTCTGGTGCTTATATTTTGTCTTAAAAATTGATTTCTGAGTAAAACTTGATTTGGGATATTACCTAATTCCTGTAATATTATAGTTGCTATAAAGGCAATAAATATCAAATAATCTGCCAAGTTAATGGTCACTTTCTTAATGGATATTTTGTTCATGTTTCTGGGGATAATGTCAAAACAGATAGCTGAGTTTCCTTCAGTACCTTTGTTCCTGCTATCATCACCTATGGTAAGTCTAAAACCTATATTACACATGTAACAGAAGAGGTTTAATAACGGAAAAAAATGAGAATTAAATCACATCAAACAAGAGTATATCTTGTCTGTAGAATTAATAAGATAATGTTCAGGTTAATTGTTCAGAGTAAAACTACATCCGTTTATTTGTGAAGATCTGAGTATGGAAAGAAGAAAAATCTGTAACATTCTCTCTCTACACACACACACACACACACACACACACACACACACACACACACACACACACACACACATGCTGCATAGTCTCTCTGGAATTGGCTAGTGCCTAAGAATTTTGCATCTCCTACTTGTAGCCATTACCTATGTCACTAGGAAATACGAAATATTTCTTTATCTCGAAAGAAGACAAATTGAGATGAACTTCACACTCCAGAAAGATCTGGTAGAGTCTGGGACTTTAGCTGAATGCAAAGCCTCATTTATTTGACTTATTGTCCCTTCTCAAGTTTTATACATTCTCAAAATTGATTTATCTTTAATGAAATATTTACCTCTAGATCCTTAGTTCAGTTTCTGTTTCTGGGAGAACCATCATAATTTCTTTGCTTTTTGTATTAGCTAAAGTCACATCTGACATTCATTAATTCAAAACTAATAAGCACGTAATTTTTCAATTGCCAACCAACCTGTCAACAAATGCATGATGAAGAAGAAAAAGGGGATCATTGGCAGACCCCTGTACCTGGGACATAGTTCCGTTCATGTAGATGTGCAGGGCATTGTGCATACTGCTTTGAGAGGCATTTGCTATCCCAGTAAGTGGGCTTGCAAATCCTGTTGGTAAAGAAAAATTGAAAAACAAACGTTAGTTTGTCTTAATGATTGAAAATCTAAGTACTTATCTCATTTGGCTTCCAATTACAATTGAATGCCTGATTCAACGTAATGAAGTCATTATTAAAATGCATTATATATTGAGATTTTTGTATTCTGGATACTCAGTAAACATTTAATACATTTTTTATGGAATTGAGTGGCTTTAATCTGGCTACAAAGAATGAATTAATAACATTGAATAGATTTAACCATTTTGTGTCCCTTCAGCCTATTATTTCTCTTTCAGATACATTGAGAGAAAATTTTGATAAGATGTGAAGGTTTATAATTTTCTAAGCATTTCTGCAAATTCCAAATAAGTTTGGGAGCAGAAAGGACAAGGAGACAGGATAGAACAGATTCAACCTCCACTTGGAGAGCAAAAAACCATAAAATTCCTTAAAAAACACACCAGCAGTACCAGGGATCTTTTAAAACGTCCTAAAAGTCTCACAAAATATCTCTTCCTATGTCACCTGAAAGCACTTACAGAGACTGCTCATTTAGCCTTTGTTTCGAACATGCCTTTCTTAATTTATAGTGAGTCAAGAGTCTATCAAAGAAGCCCTCTTCTCAGGCCAGACCAGGCTACGAATCTAGCCATCTCAGCAAATAGGGAAACAACCTTGCTGTGTCTAGGGAAACTTTTTCGTCTGTGCTGTCAATTCTTTCTCTATCCCCACTTTCTCTTATAAATTTCTAAAACTGCACTTGTTAATATCTCAATAATTCTTTCTTGAACCATTTGCCACTGAACTCCAGGAACCTCATATCACTAACAAGACTTTTGAAATAATAATTAGCATAGTCACTCTCATTTCAATCTGCAACAGCATTTAGAACAGCTTGTTATATGTCTCTTTGATTTCCAGTTCTGGTAGTTGCTTTGAATTTTGGTGTCCAGTTCTAGATAAAGCATAACACTTGTGACTTTCCACATTATAGCTCATTTTCAACATTCTGGGGACCATCAAGTTATAATATGTTTAATTTTGCAAAATATTCTTTTTAAAGTTAATCAGAACTCTATTAAATTATTCCATGTATTTTATCTCATGAATATGAATTATGGGAATAATAGTTACAATGTAAACTATTATTTTCTGGCTGTTAATTGTGCTAAATGCTTTTTATGATATATGTGTGTCAATCTTTATAGAGACTTTGTCAATTAGAAATTATTATACCCATTGGAAAGAAGAGACAATGGAGGCTCAGAGAAGCTCTGAGTTTCTCAATACTATGCAGTAGTGATAGATTTGAATTTTAATCCATATCCATTAAGTTTCAATATCTGAACTACTGATATTTTGTGTTTTCTCTCACACACATCCTAGGGAGAGATAGCATAAGATATTTCATACGCCATTCAGGCAAAATGCAAAGCCATGTATAACTCAGATGAGAATTAGAAAGAAAAAGAGTAATGGAGTAAAACTGCAAGTAGTATTTAAGTTGGGGGAATATGGCCAAAGACTTACTATTGAATTTTAGAATTTGGAAATATGAGGCAAGTAGCAACTGTCAGATTATACTAAAAACATACACACAAAGATAAGATTGACACAGTAAAAGCAGAGAGGTCTGATAACATTCAGACAATTAGAATTATTTTGTCAACCTTTTCATTTTAAAATTGCCATTCTTGTCTTTTAATTCTTTATGTCTCTTCACCATATGGCTTGTAATTCTGCCCATTCAACTGATGAATTCCCCCCATTCTTTAATGTTTTGATACTCGTCCTTAAATACAATACCACAACCTGCTTCTTCTGGAAGATTAGGCTAATAAGAACATGCATTCCTTTCCTTGTGAACTTTTTTGTTTAGGACAATTTAAAAGTCAATTATATATACACATACATGTACATATGTATACATATATACACATACATATATACATGTATATACATACACACATATATACATATGCATGTGTATATGCATCTATACATGTATATATACATATATACATATATATACATGCCATTTACTATGTGATAATTTTTCTAGGAGCTTGACATGATTAATTTCGCATAACCTTCAGAATGACCCTATAGACTAGGCACCTTCCTCATATCCATTATATAAACTTGGAAAATGGGGCTTAAGAGGTCAGGTTATTTGTCAGATTAAAAAGCAAATAAGATGAGTTAAGGTTGGAATACAAGTTTATTTTATTCTAGAGATTGTACTCTTAAAGTTTACTGCCTTTCCTATGTTGTGGGGAAACAATAAGGGAAAAGCTTAGTTTAGATAATCAATGCCGTGGCAGTGAAACTATAACCTTGGTGCCTGGAATGTCAGGTGCCTGCCAGTGGGGAAAACCTTGGTTGGAGGGGTTGCTGGTGACCTGCTGAGATCTAGGAAGAAGTTAAAGGTCAAGCAGATAGCTAAGACTTTTTGGGTGTGACCTCTGCTATGTAAGCAATAATTGTAAACTACTTCCTTATGCAATGACAATAAATATGCAAGGAGTCAGATGCTTAGGGTGATAGTTCTCAGAAGGGTGATCACACTCTGACCCCTGCTTTCACTCTTAGTTTTTTGTCTTTCTAAATCTTTCACGGACCGTCTTCCAGCCCTGTTCCTAGGATTCGAACCTGGCACTATGTAGCAATAAATCACTACAATGAATGGCAAAGTTCTGTGAAGTAGTGATTTTCAAGTTTGTATCTTAGAATAGCAACAAATAAAAGCTTCAAAACCATGTTTGATGCATGCACCCTCATATTTTTAAGTCAGACTCTAAATTGATTTAATCATAACTTAAGGGATTTTGTGAATAGTATAAATTAAAAAATTAATATGACTTAAAAATGTATCCACCTTAATAATTTTATATTTGTCATCATGCATATCAAAAATACCTAAAGAAAATTTTCAATGAATCTGAAATTTTATGGGGCTCTTTTTGCACTTGATCCCATGTTTTTATTGTGCTTTCCAAAGCATTATACTGTTACAAAGTAACCAACGAGATCAAAGCGACATGCCAGAAGTTATAAGTTTTAGGAGGAGATTTATTAAGGCGGCTACCATAAGGAATAAAACACTCAAATCATGTGGTCCCAAACCCAAATAGCGCAGGGTATTTATAACTTCATAAGTTTAACAAGTGATAATCATAAAAGGTCCACATAAGTAGAGGGCACACCATAAACGTAGGTGGTTTACATCACACCCTAAAGCTGTCTGAAGCTATCTTGTTTGACATTTAACTTCTTCCTAGGTCTCAGCAGATTAATAGAAACCCCCCTAGCCAAGGTCTTACTGGGCAGGTCTAAGGTTTCTGTTAAACTGCCAGAGGATTATCTAGAAAGTGGGGACCTCAGGACTTTGTGGTTCAGAGTAACCCAGCAAAAACAAAGTTTCTCTAGTTCCTTGTTTCAATACCTAATGTTTTTGTAAGTTATGGTGAAAAGGTTTTTAAAAGTACTCATCAGATAATCATACATTTCTGTCACAAAAAATAAATATAAAAATTAAATTACTTTACAAAAATTTAATGTGCCCATTAACTTAATTTCTGGATTAAATTATTAATAATTTAATAACATTAAATGACACAAATATACTATTTTACAGAACATTTATGAAATACAAAGTACAAAATTTTAGTGAAAATTTATTGCTAACATATATGAAATATTGCCAAAATTTTAGATATTCATTGGCAAACATTATTCATTGTTAGAAAATAAAGTTCAATATAAGTTCTACCTGAAATTTAAAAATAAATCTAAGTCCTAAGAAACTTTGTGTTTTTAATACAATTTATTTAATTTTCATTGATTTTTAGAATATTGAATTCACACCTCAATCGGTCTGCACATCATACCACACCTGCCACCAGAGTTCTAGTGCTAATCATTACTGCTATGTTTTCTGATAACCCACAGGTTTATGGTTTTGTGAATTTTTTTGTGTTTCGTCGGTTTGTTTTGTTTCTTTATATTCCACATAATTGAAACTTTCCGGTATTTTTCTTTTTCTTTCTGGTTATTCCGCTTAGCATGATCACATATGGATACATCCTGTTTGTTGCAAAATGTAGAATTTCATCTTTTTCAATAGCTATGTAGAATTCTGTTGAGCATAAATACCACATCATTTTTATTCAGTCATCTGTTGATAGGCATTCAGGTTGTTTCCATGTCTTGGAATTGTGCTGCTATGAACATAAGGGTATAAATTTTTTTTTATGATTCATGTTTTTGTATTTTGGGGTATATGCATAGAAGTGAGACTGCATGTCCAATATTCATTCCATTATTATTATTTGAGGAATATCCATACTGCTTTCCAAAGAAGTTGCACTAATTTACATTCTCACATTGTGCAAGGGTCATTTTTCTGCATGGGTTGTTTCTAGTCATTTTCTTCTTTGCAAAGGAAAAGTAAAGGTAGAAACGACAGCAAGTAGGCAGGCAGGCAGGAAGATAGAGGGGGAAGAATCATTTTATTTCCATTTAGTTGTTCACTGGTTGTTTCCTCTGGAACCCAGTACTTGAATCTGGGGTTATGTGGCTGGCATCCTTCAGAGGCAATTGACCTAACCACTACTACACAGGGGCATGCCATTTTACACTTTTTAATATAGCCATTCACACTGGGATGAGGAAGAATTCCTGAGAAACTTCAATCTTATAAATAACTGGATAGGATAACAAGATTTTTTTTAATCATAATTTCACCAAAATTACTTGAACTTCTTAATTATATTTGCCAAAACTTCAATGACCTAGCATCTAAAATCAGTTTTCAAAATCAGACCATCAGTTTAAAACTCATTCTTAGATGAAAAGAATCTTATAATTTATGAATTTATTTACCCAACTTTTATGATGTTGCCTACCTAGTCATTAAAGTCATTTACTTTAGCAAAATGGCACCAATGTATTGAATTATCCTGTTGTTTGGCAAATTCTAATTCTTTACCACTTCTGAAAACTCACTGTGTTGGGAAAGAATTCAGAACAGCTGAGAAACATGTCTCTTTCTGAAAAGTTAGAGAAGAGAAATTGTGAAAAGGAATGGGGTAAAGGAACATTTTCAGGAAACTTCTCACTCCTTTAGAAATGTAGGAAATCTAAGAAAAGGGCCTGGAAATAAATTTCCTTAAAATTTTTGTATCAAAAACCTAGATAGTGTTTAATGACTGTGGTATGTCTAACACACTTTGAAAACACTGATACAGAAAATGGATTTTTAGAGAAAAGCAGACTTCACTTTAAATTTTATGTAACCTACTGAAAGTATGACCTTTGTCAATTTGTTATTACTTTTGAGCCTTCATTGGCAACACAGGGAATGATTAATGACCATCTGTAAGTTTCTAGTGAGGATGAATTTTGATTGAACATGTGCAGTACCTATATAGAACATGGCCCAAAATGAACCTTTCCTGAGAAGAAACTATTATTTCTATAAAATGTTTGCATTTGATGAGCTCATGTTCATTTGGAGAGCTACAAATCCTTTAAAAATATAAGGGATGCCTATTTCATAAAAGGCTATTTTCACAACTTCCCACCATCATTACCCATTCCAGCACCAGACACCTTTCTTCTTCCTGAGCATTGCCCTTTAGAGACTTGCCTGTTGTTGTTGTCATGCAATTTCAGGTGCAACGGGGTGATTTTAGAAACTAAGATTACCATTCTAAGAGTGTTTTCAGTAAGGTTAGTGGTTTTTTACTCAATTTTTTTTGCTAACTTGCCAGTTGTTACATCCTCTGATTTTATTAAGGAAGGATATCTGAATAAGTGTATTGGGCTTGTCAGAATACAATGATATAAGTCCAGAAGTTCAAAGTACAGCTTGAATAAGTAGTTAGCCTCCTTGTGAAAATTAATATGGATAATCTTAATATATTAACACTTTTAAATGTAACTCTGTGTATCTATCATCACCATCTATCATCTATCTATATATCTGTCATCAAGGTGTCATGTCTCTTCAAATGGACTAGAAATGCCTCAGAAGTAAGGAACAAATCTTTTGCTCTGATTTTCCACTATAAAAATCAGACTTGCATATCTTTATATTTAAAGGAAAGTAAGTATAAAATACTTCTCATTTCTTCATTTTTACCATCCTTTAGAGATTGAGAATATTAAAGATATATTTTTCTCAATAATATCTACAAGGGAGCTTCAAAGAACTCTGCTACTTGTAAGTTGAAAAAATAGAAAAAAAAAGTCAGATGCAAATAAAAATGTGAACAAATTTTTTTCTATTTTATTTCTTCATACAATTTACTTTGGGGCTGATAAATCATCTTGAAAAAAATAGAATAACCACTAAGATTAGCAAGATCTCTTACTTTTATCTTTTGTAAGAGCAAATTAAAGAGAAAAATCCAATTACCAAGTAATAATAATCTATACATTAAATTAAAAAATATCTTTCATGTGCACATTATCTTTGAATCCTAGGGCTAATTGTGATATGTATAATACCTTTGTCCCTATTTTCAGATAACAGATTCAAGTTTAAAGAAGTTATATAATACATTTAAAATTGATCTAGAGATTGAAGGGTTCAAGGAATTGAATACATCTTTGATTGATTTCAAAATCCATGTACTCTTCTATATATTAGAGTTGTGTAATATCTGCAAGGAATTAGAAGCCACTTTTCTCTATTGCATTTTGAAAAGAATTTATTGATTTGTTATTTCCATCCATCAATAGCAAGGCACAGAATGTGTTATTGTCTTACTGTTATGCAGGATTTCTCATGGATGGGAAGTCTAATAAGCCAGCAAGGAACTTGTTAGCAGTTACAAATGCCAAAATGACTCAAAGTCTTTGTGAAGAGCAGTGACAGTTTCCCATATTTACTCTGTGTTATGCCTTCAAGCCTGCATGATACATCTGTATGGAAATAAATAAAAAAACAGTTTCAGGCCAATGATAATAGTAAGACACTTCAAGGTGTCTTTTTTTGTTTCTCTCCCAATAAGACTCTGAAGAGTTTTTGTTTGTTTGCTTTTTTTAAATTTATTTTTATTGTCTCAGACCCCTGGAAATTCAGATTTAATTCTATATCAAAGACCCTGGCATTGGAGTTTTAAAAACACCCAGGTGATATAATGTGCAACCAGGGTTGAAATTTGCTAATTTAAGCTAAAGCGCTCTCCATCCTCAAAACTTGAACTCGTACTTTAAAAATTATGAATATAATACATTCTTCACTGGAAATTTTCAACCCCCTATGTCATGACACTCAAAAATTTCTCTAACTTTAAAATCCCACATTATGCAGTTCTGCAATGAAATGTTTTTATAGATAACTTTTCCAACTCATACCTTTGAAAATGAAACATTTAAAAAAATTAAGCAACTACAATGCAGCTGGTAGTGGATGGCCTTTTCCATGTATCTTACATTACTTAGTTCAGTTTTCTTCCATCTCAAAGTTGTTAGAGATGTTCACTTTATCATGTCTGTCAGATTTTGAAATGTAAAAAATTGCATAGTTAAATCTTGAGAAGTACAGAATAGTACACTTAATTTGTCTGGTTTAATTTTATTTTAACTACATCTTTAATTTATTTTAACTTTTCATAATGTTTCAGAGGTAGAATTTGGGGAAATAAACCAAAAAGGAGATTAAAAAGGGGGATAAAATACATCTACAGACTGAAAAGTTAGTTAGATCTGCCTAAATTTCTCTTAATCTATACTTCAGTTATTCACCTTAATTCCAGAACTATGAAGTGCATAGCTTCCCAAGGTTACATACAGTGGTTTTAGGAAGTCTTATTTTTCAGGCTGAGTAGTTTAAAATAGCTTTCAGCCTAAACTACCTGCAGTAGAAATACAATACTACAAATCAAAAATGATATTGGATCTAAAAAAGTATCTAGATATAATGGAAGCATTGACATTCAATCCAATTTCAAGTTTTCTCAAATAGAGTACTAGTTCTTCAGCAATAAATGTAATTAATTGTCATTTAGGTTTATTAGGAAATGAATTTTAATTTAATATTTATTGAGATAATTTTTATTTACAAGGTAATATGAGACCGTAGTATAGGTTTGCCATTTTTTCAAATATATGACAATGCAAAACACCCACAACCAAATTACCAAAAGCCTTCTACCACTGTCCATTGGATCCCACCACATTCTGTTCCTGCCCAGAACATTCCTATACCCTGGTAACTTCATGTCTTTTGTCAATGACCACGGGTTGGCTTTGTTTTTCTGTTCCTTTACTTTGCTTCTTTATATTTCCATATGTGAGTGAGATTATCCAGTATTTACATTCTCCTTCTGACTTATTTCACTTAGAATAATCCCCTCTAGTTCCATTCATACAAAAGGCATGATTTCATCTTTCTAAGGCTGTATAATATTCCACTATATATGTATTTATGTGTATATGTACACAAACCCCCACACAAACTATACTATAGGTATTTTCCAATTCTTAGTTATGGCAAATAGTGCTGCAATAGCATGGGGTTCTTATATCTTTATGAATTAGTTCTTTTGTGGGGTGGGAGGAATAAATACCCAGAAGTAGGATGATGGGTCATATGGTACTTCCATTTTAATTTTTTTTAGAAATCTCCATATTATTTTCAATCAAGTTGATCTAATTTATACTCCCACCAATGGTGTAAAAGTGCTCCATTTTCCCACATCCCTGCTGCCATTGTTGTTTCTAGACTTTGGGATAATAACACAACTCACAGGTATAAGGTGTCATCTCATTGTTGTTTTGATTTGTGTTTCCCTAAAAATATGTGAAGAATATTTTTCCACATTCCTGCAGACAACCTGTATGTCTTCTTCAGAGAAATGTCTACTCAATTCTTCTGCCCATTTTTTGATTAGGTTGTTTTTCTATTTTGAATATTAAAGCCTCATCAGAAGTATACTGTGCAACTGATGTCTTTTTATTTTGGTGACAGGTTCTTTTGTGGTAAAAAAGTTTTTAGTTTGATACAATATTGTTTATTTTTGTTTTTGTTTCCCTTGCCACTGGAGAATTTGCCAGTGTCAAGAAATGTATTGTCTGTTTTCTTCCAAATGTTTTATGGTTTCTATTCTTTCATCCAAGTCTCTAATACGTTTTGAATTATTTTTTTGTGTGTGGTTTTACAGAATGGTCTATATTAAACTTTTCCTTGAATTTATCTATTTTTTCCAAGATCATTTTTAGAAACATGTTTCTTTCTTCATTGAATGCTTTTGGGTTCATTATTGCAGTTAACTGAGCATTTATGTATGAATCTATTTCTGATTCAAGTCTATTCCACTGATCTGTGTCTCTGTTTTTTATTTCAGAACCAGACAGTTTTGGTCACCATCAATTTTTACTTTATCTCAAGATCTGGGTATGATAATTCCATTTTTATTCTTTTTTTTCACATGATTGATTTGAATATTGAAGGTTCTTTTGATTTTACACAAATTAATTTTCTTTTCTTCCCTGGAAAAATGTCAGTGAAATTTTCATGGGGGTTGCATTAATCCTATATATTGCTTTAAGTAAAAAAAAAGGTTTACAGGTAGGAATGAAGATGAGTAGGTAGTCAGTCAGGAGACAGAGAAGGAAGAAGCACCCTGTTTTTATATATTTGTTCATCTTAGTTGTTCTTCCCTGTCCAGGACACAAACCCGGATCCTTGGGATGTATGCGGCTTGGTTGCACCTTAACCGGAGGTCAAACCACTACTCCATCAGAGAACACCTTCTATTTCTTTTAAGAGTCTTATGGCTCTCATTTTACGGTGTTTCCTCTCTTTTGTTAGTTATAATCCATGGTACATTTTCCTTTTGTTTCTATTGTAAATGGTATAATTTCCTGATTTCATTTCCTTCTGTTGTTCTATTTGCATATAAAATGCTGCAGATTTTTGTATATTAACTTGGTAGAATGTGATTATACTCATTGATTCTAGTAGTTTTTTGGATGAAATCTGTTGCGCTTTCTTCATATAATATCAAGCCTTCTGTAAATGGTGATAGTTTTACTTCCTTTTTTTCCAATTTGAATTCCTTTTATTTCTTCCTGCCTAGTTGCTCTAAGACCTCCAATGCAATGCTAAAAAAAACAGTGATGAGAGTGTACAGTCTTGTTTTATTCCTGATCATAAAGAAAAAACCTTAAGTTTTTGTTTTTTTCTTTTGCTTACCACTAAGTATATTAGCTGTGGTCTTGTAACATATGGGCTTTATAATGTTGAGGTATGTTTCTTCTATCCCCACTTTATTTAGAGTTTTTTATCATAAGTTAGCCTTGTAGCTTATCAAGTGCTTTCTCTGCATCTACTGATATAATCATATGATTTTTCCTCTTGCTTTTGTTGATGGGATTAATATATTTGCATATGTTGAGTTATCCTTGCAACCCTGGCATAAATCCCACATGGTCATGATGGATTACACTTTCCATGTATTGCTGAATGGATCTGCTAATATTTTATTGGAAATTCTATATTCATTAGTAATATTAGTCTGTAATTTTCTTTTTTTGTGATATCTTTCTCTGCTTTTGTTATATGTAACATTGACCTCATCCAATATGTTTGAAAGAGTTCCCTGTTCTTTAATTTTTTGAAAGTGTTTAAGAACGTTAGGTATTAGCTATTTTCTGAAGTTTTGATAAAACTCACTAGTTAAGTTGTCTGCCCTTAAACTTTCATTTTTGGAAATAGTTTTGATTGCTTCTTTAATATCGTTGTTTGTGATAGGTCTCAACAGGTTTTGCATTTCTTCTTGATTATCTTTGTAGACTGTATTTTAGAATGATCAGTTTATTGGAAAATAGTTGTTTATAGTGCTCTTTTATGGTGCTCCTTATTTCTTAGGTATTCCTTGCATCTTCTCCCTTTTTCCTGATTAGTTATTAGGGTCCTTTCCTTAGTGAGCTCACAAAATGCTTGTCAAGTTTATTTATTTAGTCAGAGAACCCTCTTGGTTTCACTAGGTTTCTGAATTTTTTTTATTTCTATTTTATATGTTTCTGCTTGGACTTTTATTATCTCCTTGTTTTCTACTGACTTATGGCATCAATTGTGCTGGTTACTTAAAACAGGATTAGATCACTTACAATTTTTCTTGTTTCTTGAGGTAGGTCTGGATTGCCATAAACTTTCCTCTTATTGCTTTTGCTACCTCCCATAACTTTTGTTTGCTCATCTTTATTCTCATTTAGCTTTTAATTTGTTCTTTGATTTCCTCTTTTACCCAAAAGTCATTAAGAAAGATTTTGTTTAGCTTTCACATATTTTGGAATTTTCTAGCTTAATCTGTCATTGATTTCTAATCTTATGCCATTGTAATAAAATGTTATGCTTTTATAGTTTTAATCCTTGTAAATTTCTTGAGACCTGTTTCCTAGTCGATTTTTGAGAAATTTCCATGAGTTCTTAAGAAAACAAAAGTGAAACATCCACTTCACTTAGTTGGGTGAAGTTTTCAATAAATATCATTAAACCCATCTTTTCTAATTTGCCTTGTAAGGCTCTTTTTCATGTTAATTTTCTGCTTGGTTGATGGAAATGGAATATATTAAAGTTTCCCACTATTATTGTATTCTTCAATGCCTCCATTTATTTTGCTTTATTTTGATGCTCCTTTATTTTGTGGATATATATTAATAAGTCTTCTTGCTAAATTGACCCCTTAATCATTTATAAAATGTTCATACCTGTCTTTTGTTAGCTTCTTCAGTTGGATGTCTATTATAGAATAAAAATATGATTGTACCTACTTCTTTTCATTAACATTTGACTGCACAATTTTCTTCTAACCATTGACTTTGAGCCTGTATATTTTTCAAATGTAGATGAGTTTCTTGTATGAAACAGAAAGTTGGGTTGTGTTTTTTAAATCATTTAGACACTCCATACATTTTATTGGAGAGTTTAATCCATTATCAATTATGGTAGTTATTGATATGTAACTATTGCTATTTTGTCAATTATTTTCTGGGTGTTGTTTTAGAAAGTAGTTTGTTATTCTCTTATTCTCTTCTAAGTGTTTTGAAAGCATGTTGTGTTTGGACTCACTTTTAGTTTTTTTCTTTGGTCTTATATGGATTTATATTTTAGATTAGTCTTGGTTTACATTAAAGAGTTCTATTTTAACTTGAAAGCAAATGAGTTATGAAATCATTCTAAAAGTCCACACTTTTACTTTCTTCCTTCTCACATTTTATTTTCTTTTTGAAATCTTTGAGCACCCCATTACTAGAATTTTGTTTTCTTTCTCAATTTAAGAAAAATTTCACCTGCTAATTCTGCGTGTGGTTTCTTTCTGCCTCATTTCTTCTGTGACTCCTTTATACAAATTTTGTTCCTTTTGAAACTATTCTGCATGTCTCATTTTCTGTCTATTTCTTTCAACTCATTTTTCTTTTTGCTTGTTTGCCTAGATGCATTCCACTGGCCTGTCTTCTAGTTCACTGATTCAATTAAAGACTTCTTCCAGTCTACTATTTATTAACCCTGGTAGTATGTTCCTTAGTTCCATTAGTTCTTTTTGGAACTCTATCTTTATTGAAATTTTCTTTTTGTTTCTACATTTTTCCTGATTTCAGTGTGCATCATTAACATTTATTGCTTTAAGAGAAATAAATGTTGCTTTAAAGTATTCATCAAAGTGTTTACTTATCTGTTGCATTCATATTTTCTCTAGGAGTTTTGTTTTGTTTCATCATTTCACATACATTTCTCTCGTTGATCTATTTGATATTATGTTTGTCTACGGCTTAGGCTTACCAGTGTAAGGTGCTTGTGTTAGTGCATCTAGATGCACAATATAGTCCTGAGAATTGGTCTTAAATGTTGGTCTTCTTTTCATTGTGTGATCTCAGAACTCATTAGGATGACTGAAGCCTTGGAGTCTGCCCTGTGTTGAGATTTGAGATTTTAACCTAGAGAGTTGCATTTATTATATAGAATGCAGAGGTTTTCCCCAGAGTTACAGGAATGAATAACAAGGGACAAGGTGGGAGATCCCAGAGTTGTGACCTAGTTCATATGCAAGTTAATATCCCATTAGAACCCAAAAGAAGGAGACCTAAGGTCTGCTCTTGAGAAATTACAATTTCTCTGCAAATCTCTTAGTCCCTTAGAGGAGCAGCAGTCCCAGCATGAGACTGTGAATAAGCCCTGGGATGGGGGGGTGAGGGATAGTGCTGGGGGTGGAATTGTAGGAAGTGTCAAGCAGATAGTAAAGCTGTTTGGCTATAGCATCAGGCTGTTGGGAACTGTCATCTTGGTGGAACTCTTCTAATTGCTTTCCCAGAGAGAGTAACCCTGAGGGGCAGAATGGAATGTTCGTTTCTGGGAACCAGTCAACTTTCTGCAGGATTGTTGCTGAAGTAAGGAAAGGCAGCTTTGTGCACCAAAGCTGCCATACAGTTGTGTTTGGCACTTGTACAATAATAACCAAGGGGAGGATCTTTCCTTCTGGGTGCCTTATTGCAGTGGTAGCCTCTACTGCTGGCACTGATCAGAAACAGTGTCTGATTTTCAAAAATGCTTATCCTCTTTCCAAAGCACGTGTAAGTTTTTTTTTCAGCGACTAAATGCCAGTTCTCAGTTATGTTGGCACCCAGTGATGACAAAAGCCCTTCAGCTATAAGAGAGTATTTGTATCACTGTTTTCTCCCTGTAACCCCAGGGTCTCCAAATAGGGCTGAATGAGGCTGAAACATATTCGCTTCTCCTACCCTTTATGACATTGTGTTTCCTATCTCTTTGTGAAGATGCTAATCTCTGTTCTTTTTCAACAGATGTGACTGCAAAAATGAATTTGTTTGTTTTATCTGTGTGAAGGAGGCAGATAGATATGTTAATAATCCACTGTTTTAGAACTAAATCACAAAAATACATTTAATTTAACTCAGGAGATTCCTCAATTATGGGAGAATAAAACATTGTAGCAAATGTAATAGTAAGTGATTATTTTTTACCATGCTATTATTAGGTGATAATTAAATTTACTAACACTCCCCAAATTTGGTAGTTCTCAGAAACGTTATCCAAAACTCAGCAGCATCACCAATAAACTTGCTAGAAATGCAAATACTCTGGCCCTCTCTGAGCACTACTCAATCAGATAGCTCAAACCAGACAGTTCTTCAAATCAAATAGTCCTTAACCCATTCTGTGTTAAAAAGTCTTCCAGGTTGAGTTGCTTTTTTGTTTGGTGAGAGGGGCTCCTGGAAGCTTCATTCCAAATCCTCTTATTCAAAGCATTTATATAATTTATTTTTACTAATATTAAATGCTTTTTCCATTTTTTACTGTAACTTATTCTATACCTTAAAATAAGTTCATATGTATAGATTCCCCATTCCTCAGATATATGTCAATATACCCTGTCCTTCACTAAATCACAAAGTGTTTGTCACCATTGTCCAGTGGGCTCTACCACCACTGGTAGAGCTGGATGCTCTCAGCCCCCTGTCCCATTCCTTATTGGTAACCTCAGTTCTACTGCAAGTGTCCAAGGGTTGATTTGTTTCACCTGTTCCTTTGCTTTGTCTATTCACATTCCAAATATGAGTGAGGTCATCTGGTATCTGTCTTTGTTCTTTTGACTTATTTCACTTAGCATAATCCCCTCTAGATCTATCCATGGTGATTCAAATGACAGGATTTCTTCTCTTCTAAGGGCTATGTAGTATTCCATTGTACCACATAGTTTTTTTATTAATATGACACTGGGTTTTTAGGCAGTTTCCAGTTCTTAGCTATTGTGAATAAGGCTACAGTGAACATAAGGGTGCACAAATCTCTGCAGATGAGTGCCTTTGTATCTTTTGGGTAAATACTCAAAAATGGGATGGTGGGATCATATGAAATTTCAAGTTTTTGAGGAGTCTCCACACTGTTTTCAGTACTGTTTGCACCAATTTACACTCCCACCAACAGTGTAAAAGTGTTCCCTTTTCTCCACATCCTGACCAACATTTGTTTCCAGACTTTTAGAAAACAGTCAGTCTGTCAGGTGCAAGGTGATATCTCATTGTTGTTTTTCCTGATAGCCAGTGAGTAGAAACATCTTTTCATGTGCTTATTGGACATTTGTATAGCCTCTTTGGAGAAATATCTCTCCAATTCTTCCCAATTTTTTTTTGATCCAGTTGCCTATTTTTCAGTTATTGAGTTTTATGAGTTCTTTGTATATTTTAGATATTACACCTTTGTCAGAAATAAATGCAAATATCATCTCTCATTTAATAGATTGCCTTTTGGTTTTGGTGATGATTTCTTTTGCTGACAAGAAGCCTTTTAGTTTGATGTAATCCCAGTTGTTTTTCTTTTTCTTTTCCTTGATGGTGGAGTCAAATCTCCAAAGTTCTCCCTAAGGCTGATGTCATGAAGTTTTTCCTAATTTGTTTATCAAGAACTTTGTGGTTTCCAGTCTTACATCCAAGTCTCTGGTCCATTTTAAGTCGACTTTTGTGAATGAAATTAGAGAATGGTCCAACTTCATTTTTCACATGTGACTGTCCAGTTTTCCCAAGACTATTTATTGAAGAGACTTTCCTTTATCCATCACATGCTTTTGGCTCCTTCATTGTAGATTAACTGTAAATGAGAGGGTCAGTTTTTGGTGATTCAGTTCTATTCCATTGGTTCGTGCCTCTGTTATTATTCTGTACCATACTGTTTTGTAGTATAACTCAATGCCTATGTGCGTAGTCCCTCCAGTTTTGTTCTTTTTTCTCATAATTGCTTTGGCTATTTGAGGTCTTTTGCTGTTCCATACGAATTTTAAGATTTTTTGTTCTATATCCTGGAAATAAGCTCATGGGATTTTAATGAGTTTGTTATATTGCTTTAGGTAGGATGCCCATTTTAATGATATTGATTCTTTCCAACCATTAACAGGAGACATCTTTCCCTCTCTTTGTATCCTCCTCTGTTTCTTTTAAGAAGGACTTGCTCTTTTCATTGTACCTGTATTTCACATCCTTTGTCAAGTATATTCCTAGATATTTGATTCTTTTTACTTCTATTTTAAACAGTGTGGTTGCCTTGATTTCTTTCTCTTCTAGCATTTTACTTGCCTATTAGAAAGTGATGGATTTTTATGCATCAATTTTGTAGCCTACCACTTCACTGTATTTGTTGATTAATTCCAGTAATTTTTTGATAGTTTTTAGGGATTTTAATATATATAATCGTGTCACCTGCAAATAGCGAGTTTTACTTACACCTTTCTAATTTGATGGTTCTTATGGACACTGTTTGACAATCTCCATAAACTCAAAAAGAAGAGTAATTGCCATTCTATGTCCTATCACTTTAAATTGCTTATTATTTTTAACGTCAATGTAATTTCTCCTATGGTAAGCTCATTGTGTGTGTGTGCAAACATGTAAAGAAAAATTGTAATTCTATTGATTTACATCTCATAAATTTATCAAACATACATAATTTACACGATCTAGTCATTTTTTAACATTTTGAAATCTTATCTACAGATGATAAATAAAATCCACATAGTGATCTTACACTCTCAGATAGCCCCTGAGATAAGAAGTGTGTATATAAACCTGTTTCAGAGCACAGGTGACATTCTTCAGACTCCACATCTCTGATCCTGCCAATTATGTTGGGACAGTGTAGCTTAAAACCTATAGGACAGTATGCAAATACATGAGCAGGAGAGTTGACTGGCACAACCTAGGTCTCTTCTCTACCAACCTGTGTCTAGAGACATACTCCCTAGTTATTGCCACCAGACAACTCCAGGGAACTCTCATGAGAACTCCAATCCCATGAGAATTCCAGGCAACTTTAGTAGATCTCTCAACTCCCATGAGAGCTGTAGGCCCAAAGGGGTGGTCCTTCTTTGTGTATATAGAGACATCATTTTAACAGCAAACTCTTTTTCTCCTGTAAACCCTGAGCTGCATGCATTGTTTTTGTCTAGTTATTTTCTAACAAACTTGCCACATGGTGCCAGAATAAGGTGTATTTTCTCAGTTCTTTCAAGGACAAACTCCATATTCTTTCAGTCTCAATTACCTGCTCATTAGAACCTGTCCCAAATGTACTTTCCTGCTGCCTATTAAATTCTTGCTTGACTTTACTCCTCCTGTTTGGTATTTTGAATTTCTTTTCATGTTGAAGACAAGAACTGAGGTATACTTGTTCATGCTAGTAGCAGCACCATCAAGAATAATGGTCCATTTCTTCATTTATAATTTGTCTGAAACCTCATTTATGTCAGATTTTATTGACTTTCTTAAATTAGATTCTGTGTGTTTGGGAAGACTTGGGAACATTGAACCATGAACTAAATGAACAGACTGAAATGAATACTGCATAGACTGAAACAAAGCTCTTAATAGAAAAAAATGTTACTGAAGATATCAATGGGTATCTTCTCTCATATCCATTTAAGACTAAATTGATAGTACCTAATACATCTGGTATATATCACTGAGTATAGTAAAACTTTGAGAAACAGATTAATTTCAATGTTAACTATTACTGAAGTAAATGTAGGTAATAAGTCATCCTAGTCTCTGACTCAGAATGTCCTGTGATCCAAAAAAGGCCTGCTTTATAAATACGCAACTGACTACTCCTCACCCAAACTACTTATACTTGGCTTAATGTTCTTCTGTTGTTGCATCAAAATTCCTAATAATTTTGAATAAGTTTTTATTCAACATTTTATTGAACATGTTTTTGAACATGTTTTTATTTTGCACTGGGCACTGAAACATCTGTGGCTGGGCAGCATTAGTCAACTGCCAAGGTTTTATAAAACATCCATTCACCGATGATTTTATAGGATAGTTCTATAATTGACAAGTCAATTAAATCATCAAATGAGGTCTCTATATCTAATTTATGTATTTATTCTTTTAACTATGAAAGATTATTTAGTGATATTCTCATGTACAAATCACAGATTCCCTATATAGCTATAATTCATAATGAATATCATAACCCATTTACATTACATATTATAATTCATAAATCTCAGGTACGTTTTCACATTTGTTATTCCCAGTAGAACATTAACAAAAGATTAATAATCATATCTCAGAGGGAAAATATGATGAGAGGATATATTGACTTGTAACATCTTTTAATTTCTGTGGTGTAAACAGCCCCATGATTGTTAATTTTATCAAAGTCATTGAGAGACTTATGAAAAGATGTTATCACTTCATCATAAGTGCTATCAAAATATGCTCTCATATCAGATAGAAATAAACACCACACAATAGTGGATTCCTTCACATAAGAGAGTTAACATCAGCATGCTTTTGCTGCAAATGAAGATACTCAGATTAGGGAATCTAGATAACACATGAAAGACTGATGTCTTCTGAGTGGCTAATGCCAGAATTATATCCTCAATGTTCTCATTCCTAGTCTAGTGTTCTTTCCTTTATACCATTCTGTTTTCTTGTTTCTCACATGTGTGCATTTGTATTTAAGGATTATTGCTGTGAACATATAGTGAGAGCATATCTATTCTAAGGATGAAAAAATAACCCTAAACTAGTTCCAGGGGAGCATAATAAAGATTCTATTTATATCAAATTAAAGGTAATTATTTTTAAGATGCTATTATTAAAATTCCATGAAAATATGTTTGAATTTTTCACAGGTGTGTTTTCATTTATCATCCTTCAGTTTCAGATAGACTTCCCTATCATTATATATCGCAGTCTCATCTTCACAATTTAATTAAAAAATGATTCATAATTTTTATATTTCTTTTTTTACTACTTAATTACCACTTGTCAATAAAGATTATTGCTATTAGTAAAATTTTAACTCCTCTGTAATAGGCATTAGGCTGTGTGTTTTTCCTTATGTTCTCATTAAATTTAATCCTCAAAGTAATTCTATGTCAAAGTTATCTTTATACCAACAGTATCAGGATTTTAAATCAGGTAGTCTGACTCTTCACTACTCTCTGCTTTCTCTAAAATTTGACCTCCTAATTGGAAGACTTGGAGACAAGGCCTCCTTGTTGGGATTTCATTTTGCTACTTCTTAATTTTGTGACTTTGTCAAGTTATTTAAGTTATGTGAATATCAGTTTTCTCTATGAAATGAATATAATAATAAATATCATAAAATAGTCTTGAGAGATATCATTAGGATAATGAATGTAAAAGTAAAGTTGTTTAGGAACTGAAAGAGTAGGGTTGCGTTGATATCAATATTTGTTATTGCCTACAGGGGCACTCTGAAATTTGTAAGACTGTTTTGCAAAAATATTGGAAATAGTACCTAAAAGTGAATGAGTATTATGATACCTTATTTACTACTACAGAATTAATGTTGTTTTATGTAAAACTTAATAGACAAAGCATTGTGGTAAGAATATTTCATTTTAACTTTACATGTTACAACAAACACTAAAAAAGAGATTGTAGTAGAAACTACTACTTTTTTCTTTTTTCATACCAATATGAATTATCCATTTTCCCAATAATGAATATCTTAAATGTAGCTAGTTACTGTACACCAGTTGGAAAATACATTTTCCAACTTTCCTATAGAGCTAAGTGTTATCATGTCTGTTTGGACATAGTAAACAGACACTTTTAAATTATGTTTTTCGAGAAAAATGAACATGCATTCTTCTTCCCACTTTACTTTCTGCTGATTAGGATGAAGGCATTACAATAAAGCTCTAGAGATGGAAATTGGGAGTGCAGATGATAAAATTGCACTACCAGTCCTGGTATCTACTTTTGCAATGTTTCATGAATACAAAATCAATCTTTTAAAAGACACATAATTTGGGTTTCCTCTCAAAATATTCCAAAGAGTGTTAGTTCACTGAAGGAGAAATAGACTAATTCAGCAATATCCTATGAAACTGTGGCCTGTAGAATATTAGAATGATAATAAGAACCACATTTTCTTTTGGTGTATATATAAGTGATGCTTATTATCCTATTTAATTACCATATCTCAAGTATTTCTACCTATAAAATTGATCTTCTTATCAGTAAATGTCTTCTACTACTTAAATACTAAGTTTAGAATCCAAATTCACCAGCTTTCAAAGCTTCTATTGTTAACTCTCCTACTGTGAGTTTGTTATCACAATATTCTGAGTTTACTATAGAATGAACAAGAAAAAAAGATTTTGGGTTCAAATAGTTGATAACAGATAATAATGCTTAAATACTTTGAAAAACTCTTAAAAAGGTTTTTATTACTATATAACAGAGATTTTCCATATTTAACAAACATTATCTTCCTTGATACTCACAGGAACACTCATAAATTGATTGTACAGAAATATTTTCTATATTTTACAGATAAAATGGATTAAAATTAATGACAAGCGTTTCTAATAATTCATTAAATAGTAGCTATGTTTTAGATGAATACATTTCTAGAAAAGATGCACAAAACTAGGGACTACATTTTCATTATATTTTATGATAGAGTACAATGCACTAAGGTTTTGATGGTGTCTTTAAAACTGTACAACACATTAATCAAAGATAATGATTTTTCAAAAATGAAGTGGTTTTTATCTTGACAAAATGTATCGTTCCAAACACTGAGCACTGGAAACAAGCTTATATTTTACACATTTTCCTTTGGATCTGGCTATAGCTCCACTACAGTTTCCTACTGAAATCTACACCCAAATATATAATCATTTTGATCCTCCTTAAGTGTAAGTTGAATAATGCATAGTCTCTCTTTTATAATTCATAAAATTGGTTGACTCTGAGAGAGTCTAGAGTGAACCTAGGGTAGTAGATGTTACGTTTTAATTTTAGACCAGATTTTCCCAGATACATTTCTTAAAATTTTAAAGACTATAAGATTTTTTTTCAAGGAGCGAGGAAATAAAAGACACAGGCAAATGGTAATGGGTGGTTCTATGGTAAAATACTGGAAATATTTGAGAACAAAACAGCTCTCAAGACTTCAGAACTTTTGAACTTGTCATTATGTAAAGCTCTGAAAGGGAATTCACCATTTATATTTCCCAAATGCTTTGTCTAAATGATCAGATTTTCTGCCTACTTATCCTACTCTATACAGAAATCTTTAAAAGAAGCATACATTTCTTATTTCAATAGATTGGTTAGACTAAGTCAGATCCCAGAGCCAATGACATGTAATCAATTATATAAATATACATAATATTTTTGGCAGTCCAAGTATTTGACTCCAACTGTGCTACTTAAAATTGGAATCAATATTATTTCTTTAATTAATAAGCTAGTTTAATCATCTACTAAGGCTTTGGTTCATTAAAAGGTTTGCCGATTTTACCTAACAATAATATAAACAAATAGCCACTGTGAATTGATATGGAAAATCATTCCTTAATAAAATATGATCAGAAATGAAAAAAACTGCTGATGCTATTTGTTTGAATGAAAATAAGGCAATAGAAAAGATATAGTTTATTGCTTATTTTATTAAATAATATTTGATTATATTTGTTTTTTGGAATTCAACAATGATATTTCTTGATAACATAAAATTTCATTGGAATTAATTGCAGCTTCATTAGATTGTTGAATTTTTCAGTTAATGTATATTGCTTAATTTGATACATTTGCTGCCATCATTTCCTCAAGAATTTTCTCAGATTGTTTTCTTCCTTCTCTCCTTGCATGATTCTGATAAAACAACTATCACATATGTTATAATTTCACAAATCCTTGAGCCTCTGTTCATTATTTTTGTCTGTTTTCTGTCTTTTTTCATATTTATTAATTTCTGTTCTTCTATGTTCCACTTCACTGATTTTATTCTTTCTAGTCTTTTCTGCTTTTGAGCCTATCCATGGAGATTTTAATTTTGGTTATTGCATTTTTTGTTCTAAAATTTAATTTTGTTCATTAGATATACCTTCTGTTTTCTGCTTTGACACTTTATTGTCTTTAAAACATCTTAAAATTTTTATTTGTTTCAAAGTTTGAAACAAATACTTGCTTGTTCCATTTATTCTTATTTTTGGTGTGCTTGTTCACTGAAGTAATTGTTCATAAAATGTCTGTTTTAAAATATTTGTCAGACAATTCTAACAGTCATCTCTGTTACTGTCTATTGATCATCCTTTTGCCTCAAGTATGAGTTTTTTTGGTATAATGAGGGATTTTTGTTTGAAACTCCAATGTTTTGGTTATTACGAGACCTGGATATTATTAAATCTTCCATCTTGATTGCCTTTCTCTGTCTCATTATATATGACACTAGTCGGCCCTAGCTGTAGTGTGTTATATATTTGATGGGGAGTGAAACTGCAAATTTAAACATATTTTAAAGCAAAATTATCTCAATAAAAAGTATTTATTAAGTTTGATATCAAACAAAAAATCCACGATTATCTGAAAATACTTAAAAAATACTTCTTGCTCTGATTTTTACATCTACATGAAGCTGGATTTTCTTGATTCTTCAAGCAAACATTGCATCATCAATAGTGACTGTACTAGACATAGAATTCAGATGCCTTTGTAGAAATAACAAAGAAATGTCACCCACTATATTTTATACAATGCATTTTGATTGTTTATACTAGAATGAAACAATTTTGTTAACTTAATGAAGTAATAAATATTTCAATAAATATTCAATAAATAAATGTTTTAATGTAAAAATTATACACAAAAATAAATATAATTTATATAAATGAAACGAGTGGCATTCTCCATATATTGTAAAAGTTACAAATAAATTCTGAAACAAAATATTTTCAATGAATCATATAGATTGCAAAGATGTTGTTCATATACATGAGACAGCTAATTTGCCCTTGGTATCATAAAGTCTCTTGACTCATATTTGCTAAATAAATACATAAAAATATAGAACACTATTATTTTCTGTGCAATGTTTATTATTGCTGAGTGGAGGTACCTTCCACAAATTTTGTCCCAAGGAAGAGAAACAACCATGTATTAACACCTGACTCTGTACTTTGAAGAGAGCCATCATTATGTTAACCTCGAGTCTAAGTCGAATTATTGGAAAATAAGATTACTCTTTAGCAAGAGCCTTTTTCCTCATCAGTAAATTTAAATCATGAAAAGGAATAATAGATGGAAGCTGTCTATTATGAATAAACACATATCATGAAAACTAATCTATGCTAAATGATAAGGGGAATTATTGAAAATCATAGAGAAAATAGAAGTGTGATAAAAGGAAAACATTTTTTGTATCATGTCACAAGAACTAAGTTTGGGTATATCCTTACAACAGCTTAACATGGAATTAGTAAGTAAATTTTTAAATGTGTAGGATGATCTCTTGATGTTAGAATTAATGCTCAAATGTAGTCCTATATGCCTGCAAAATCAGTTTTTTTTATCTATTTTAAAGGGCCCTACTCAAATGTAGGGAGTTTTTTTTTTCTCTCTGTCTTCAATGTAGTTTCTAAGATAGCGTTTGCCAGTACATGGGTGCCAGCACATTTTAATTCATATCAGAGATGACACAAACCTCAAATAAATTTAATAAATAAATTTAATTTACTTGTATTCTGAAATAACAATTTTCATTGCCAGTACAGCTAGTAAAAGAGGGAGGAATGGAAGAGTCATTTAATATATATATATTCCATATAAATATATGAGGATTGATTTGTAATTTTTACATAGAATACTTGAGTTATTTCATTATTATGTTTGTTCCTAAAAGTTTACTATCAATAATATCATCAAACTTTAAACCATTCTATTTAAAGTTATTTTTAAAATAAATAAAAAGTGTGAGTTTCTACCACCAAGATGTGTGAACAAGGCCACTGGGTCTAAATATACCTGTCTCTGAAAGAAATTTAAATGCTTCATAATATTCAAACAGTCATAATTTCTAGGAGGTCATTATTGTGTCCTGACTAGAGTTTCTAATAGCCAGATGTAATATCAAATAAAACTCTGTATTCTGGTGTTGCTATCCTCTACTTTGGGTAACAAGACACTGATTAAGAGCTTAATAGGCATACACACACACACATATGAATCTGCTAGATTTGTTTTTATAAACTTTATATGGAAATATTAACTCTTCCCTGAGAGCAATTTCCACCCTATTTATCTAGAAAAATTCATACATATGCACAAAGCCTTCTCCATAAAATAGGAGTCCATAATACAGTATTCCGTTTTGTCTGTCTTTTAAAATAAGGTAATGCTATTTCTTGATTAAGAAATTAAATTGAGTGAAAATTCATTTGCAAAGTAATACATAGGATACATGTTGGCATTTTCTACATGTTAGAGGAAAGATACTTTTTGACTGGAGAATTTGGAGTGAAGAGAAAAAAAAGGTTATACTTTGAGTCAAATGAGTTGACTCAGCTAATCAACGAGGAGATTCTCTCCTAAACTTGTTGGAATAACTATTTCACTGAAGATGATACTTTAGCTTAATCAGTGAATATTAAATATCATAGGACTTTTGAATATCTAACACACAGACATTTTTGTTGTTGCTGTTGTAGTTATAACAAGGATCACTGCATGATCAGAATACAAGCATAATCGGAAGGTACTACTTCTGGGGGATTACGTAACCCAGTTTTGGAAAGGTTTTCCTAGTCTGAATGAACTCTTTCTAAATTTTCTATGTCTGCTCTGATTCGGTTTACACCACTCTATGTCAAGTTATTTATCTTTCTAATTATCTCAGGATTGATAATGTGTAGAGAAAAGTAAGTGAAAATGTGTAAGAGAGCACTTGAACCTTCTAATCACTAGATTAGATGATCTCATCCCACTTGAAGAATCTCCTTGATATTCTGGTTTACACAACCAGTATCAATAGAATTTATATTTTGAATCTGTACAAAGATTTCTAAATATCTTAAGAAAATCCATTATCAGGCACAGATAAATATATAATATTATATATGTATATATGTATTACTTATATATTCATTTAATTTCTCTTGTCAGGACACAATGATGGCTTCCTAGAAACTATGACAGTTCGAACATTATGATCATTCTTCAAGACTTCATTATGACTGATGCTTGGTCTTTCTTTTCAAATATACACATTGCCTTAAGATGTCATCCAAAATTTCAAGAGTTCTGTTTTTTTTTAAGTGAAGTCCAGACTTCATTTACCATTTATAAACTGGCTCTTAATAAATCCTAGAAAATGGAAAAGTGATATGCTTACCATAGTAGCATAGATGTTTTGGCAATCAGTATAAAATAGAAAGGACTCTAAAGGGCTACAAGTAGCAAAAGAATACTCTTGAGAAACATAATGAAGTTTTTTTTAATAGAAGAGGAGTTCTATGAAGATAAACTATTCTTAAATGAATTTAGCTTATGAGGACAAAACAAAGTTCAATTATTAGAAATCAATGGCAGATGTTTCGGAATAATACCAGTGTTTTTCTACATTCCTCCCTCATCTTTAGTTATCATCAGTTCCTATAGATATTCTATAGGATATTATAATGCAATTAGTATAGTAGAGTGTAGTAAAGTATAACCTGTACTCTACAGAGTATACAAGACTTCAAGACTTTTTGAAATCTAACCAATTTATGTCATTCTTGATAACTTAGAAGACTCCCCATTCTTCACTCCCCTATAACCCATTGGTTAACCTTTATGCATTCTGCTAAAGCAAATGCCTTTCTAAAATATAGCAGGATCATAACCAGTTCCTGCTTTACAGTACCTTTTAACTCCCATTATCTATAATAGTGTTTCACAAAACAAAGTATGTAGACATATATTGAATAAATGAATACTACTATATCATGAATTTTAAACATTGAATTTTCAAATATACTTCTTTTAAAGGGAAGATATGAAAGATATTTTCATAGAAAAGTTTAAGCTTCCTAATTTCCTAGGGATTTATGAACATGTTCTTAGAAGTCTTTAATTTTTTTTTCCTCCACGGAAGAATGAGAAATAATGGATTTCATGGTACACTCTAAACCCCACTATAAACTTAACATTTGGGTCATATACAATTTCTCATTATCTTTGGTAACTAATCTCACACTTCCACACCTCTAGTCTAATATTCCCTCTACTGGAAATGTCTCTCCTCTTCCTCTCCTCTTGCTAAGAAAGAACTGTTATCTGAAGATCCAGTTCCATTTTCACCCTCTCAAGGAAATATTTCTAGTTTATCTCTCTTGGATCTTAATGTTCAATGCCCATAATATTATGTTTTCTTTATGTGGTTGTGTGTTGTGTCTTCATTATATGGTGAGCTCCTTGAAGTCAGAGACTGTAATAGTTATATTTATAAGTCTTTGTATTTTGTAATTTACTGCAGTACTAGGTCCATGGCAGGCTCTTTTAATTGAATGGAATTAGAACTTTTTTCCTCAATCTAAAGACTCTCTCTTTTTCTTGCAAAGTAGACGTATTCCAGTCCTTGAATAACCACAAAGGGATACTATTTTGTGTGCATCTCATCATAGTATAGGAGTAGAGCTGATACACCGTGACGTGTCTTCCATGATCCTAAGAAGTACTGTGCTTAGACGGTGAATACACCACTAAATTAGCATTTTTCTTGTTCTTTCCTTTTGGGTAACAAAAGCTGCCTTTGTTCTTATTGTCTCCTTGCTTTGAGGAATTCCTTCTGAATAACTATCTTTAGAAATGTCATCTCTTTTTCTATCTTGAGAAATGTTCTTTTCCATCCTTTCTCCTACATACACATAGCCTATTGTTACTATTTTTTAAATTGAGGCAATCTGGTTTGAAAAATACATTTTAGATGTGCAGTTTCACTCATCATCAAATATAAGTCAACACACAGTCAAATTTTGAATAGTCCTCTACTACTGCCAATTAGACCCTTATCTATACCTTGTTCCCCACACCTTCCTTGCTAGTAACCTCAGTTCTATTGCTGATGTCCAAGGGTTAGTTTTTGTTCATCTGTCCTTTTATTTTGTTATTTTATATGCCATACATGAGTGAGATCACCTGATATTTGTCGTTCTTCTGACCTAATTTACTTAGCATAATACTGTCTAATTCCATTAATGATGTTGTTAATGATAGAATTTCCATTTTTTCATGGCCATGTATAATACCACATTTATTTATCCATTCATCTGATGATGGGCAATTAGTGAGTTTCCAGATTTTGACTATTGTAAATAATGTTGTGATAAACATGGGAGTGTATATTTATCTGTGGATTGGTGTTTCTGTGTTCTTAGGTAAGCAATCTGAAATGGGATGAAGGGATCATGTGGCATTTCCATTCTCAATTTTTTGAGGGATCTCCATACTGTTTTCCGTAACGGTTGCATCAATTTGCATTCCCAATTGTACTTTTCTCAGCAGCCTCATCAACATTTGTTGTTTCCAGAGTTTTAGATAATAGCCAACTGCATAGGTAATATCTCATTGATGGTTTGAATTGAATTTCTCTAATAGCAAACTAAGAACATCTTTACATGTGCCTGTTGACCTGCTATCTATCATCTTTGGAGAAATGTCTATTTCTTCAGGCCATTTTTGGATTGGGTTGTTTGCTTTTCTGTTGAGCTTTATGTGTTTTCTATATTTATTTGATATTAAACTCCAGTCATACTTATGATATTTAAATATTTTCTTTCAGTCAGTATGATATCTTTCCATTTCGGTAATAGTTTATTTCACTGTGCAGAGGCTTTTTATTTTGATGTAGTTCCATTTGTTAATTTTTATTTTGATATCCTTGTCACTGGAGTTGAGAACCCAAAATCATTTTAAGACTCAGGTCATGGAATGTATTGCCTATCATTTCTTTTAAATATTTTATGGTTTCTGGCCTTATACTCATGTCTCTAATCCATTTTTAATTAATTTTTGCATATGGAGTTACAGAGGCATCTAGTTTCATTCTTTTGCTTGTAGTTGTTGAATTTTTTCAACAAAATTTCTTGAAAAGAATTCCCTTTTGTCAAAATGTGATTTTGGCTCTTTTGTCATGAAATAGCTCTCCAAATACGTTTGAATATATTTCTTGAGATTAAATTTTATTCCACTAATATTTATCTCTCTTTTTATTCTAGTACCATACTTGTTTTGTCCTATTTCCTTGAGAAATTTCAGTGGTAATTTGATGTGGATTGCATTAAAACTGTATATTGTTTCAGGAAACATGGCTATTTTAGCAGTGCTAATTCTTCCCAAATATAACCATGAGATATCTCTTTATGTTTTACTTATTTATTTTAATAAAGTTGTATAGTTTTAATTTTGCAGGTCTTGTGATGTCTTCGCTAACTATATTCCAAGATGTTTAATTCTTTTTGTTTTTATTGTAAATGGGATAGTTTTCTTGATTTCATTATTTTGTAATAAAAATAATATAAAAATGCAATAAATTTTTGTATATTAATTTTGCAGAATGCCACTTTACCATACTCAATGATTAATTCTAATTACTTTTAGATGGATAACTTAGGAGTTTCTAAATATAATATCATGTCATCTGAATATAGTGATAGATTTGCTTTCTCCAATTTAAATTCATTTTATTTTGTGTTATTGCCTAATTGGTTTGGTTAGGATCTCCAGTAAGATGTAAAATAACAGTGTTAAGACTTAACAACCTTGTTTCATTCCTGATCTTAGAGAAATGATTGCAGCTTTTCACCATTGAACATGATGTTGGCTGTGGGTTTGTTCTATAACCTTGATTATGTTAAGCTATGTTCCTTCTCCCCCCACATTATTGAGAGTTTTTTTTTTATTATAAGGCAGCATTTAACATCCTCAAATGTTTTCTCTGAATTTATTGCTATGACCACATAATTTTTCAGTAAATAATTTGTTGATATGCTGTATTAATTAATAGATTTGTCTATGTTGAATCATTCTTGCATCTCTGAGATAAATCACATATCTCATAATGGATCATCCTTTTCATGCACTATTATATTAGTTTGCTTATGGTTTGTGGAGAATTTTTTCATCTATGTTCATTAGAGATTTTAGTATATTATTTTCTTGGTGATGTTCTGGTCTGCTTTTGGTATCAGTGTTGACTTCATGGAAATTGAAAGTGTTCCCTTTGCTTTTTTTAGGGTGGGGCAGTTTGAGAAGAATAGTCATTCATTCTCTGAAGTTTTGGTAAAATTCACTAGTAAAGCCATCTGGAACAAGGATTTAATTTTTGTGGAAATGATGACTTCTTAAATTTTCTTGCTGTGATAGATCTATTCAGGTTTTTCATTTCTTCCTGATTCAGTCTTGAGAGAAAGGATTTTTTTAAGGATTTGTCCATGTCCTCAGAATTGTCCAATTTATTGATATATAGCTGTTCATAAAGGTCTTTTTTTATGCTATGCATTTCTGTGCTATCTACTATAATTTCTCTCCTTTTATTTCAGATTCTGGTTATGAGAGTAGTCTCTTTTTTTTCTTAGTGAGCTTATCAATTTTGCTTACATTTTCAAACAGCTATCTTTTGGTTCTATTAATCTTCTTGATTGTTTTTTTTTTATTTCTATTTTGTTTATTTCTGTGTGAATTTTTATAATTTCCTTTCTTCTACTGACTTTTGGCTTCCATTGTTCTTTTTCTTGTTGTCTTAGTTATAGGCTTAGATTGTTTATTTGTGATTTTTGTTTGTTTCTTGAGGTTAGCCTGGACAGCTGTAAACTTCCCTCTTAGTACTGCTTTTGAGTATCCCATAAGTTTTGATATCTCATGTCTTCATTCTCTTTTTTCCTCAAGTACTTTTAATCTCTCTTTATTTCCTCTTTTACTGTATAGTCATTCAGAATCATGTTGTTTAGCCTCCATTTGTTTTCAAATTTTCCAACTTAAATTGTTTTATGGCTGACTTCTAGTGTAATGTCATTGTGTTCAGAGAAGATACTTGGCATGATGTCAATCCTTGTAACTTTATTAAGATTTTTTGTTTCCTAATGTGTGGTCTATCATTGGTTTATCAATGTTCTATGAGCACTTGAGAAAAATGTGAATTATGCAATTGTTGGATGCCAGTGTTCAATAAACATCTATTAAACCCATCTGTTCTAATTTGCCTTTTTAGGCTGCTGCTTCTCTATTATTTTCTGTCTGTTTAATCTGTACATTATTGTAAGTGGGTGTTGAAGTCTTCTATTATTATTATATTGCTGTGAGTATCTCTCCTTAATTCTGTTAATAAATGCTTTATATATTTTGAAGCTTCTTCATTTGGTACATATATATTAATAAGATTTAAGTCTTGTTACTGAATTGACTTATTCATAATGCAATGTCTGTCTCTTATTTCCTTCTTTAATTAAAAGTCTTTTATTTGATGTAAGTATGGCTGCCCCTGTTTTTATTTAATTACCATTCAACTGTAGGATTATCTTTCAACTTTTGACTTGAGTGTATGTTTGTCATTCAAACAGATAAGTTTAGTTGTATGCAACAGAATATTGCATAACTACTGTGTCCTTTGGTGACCTTAATCCACTAATATTTAAGGTAATTATAGATATGTAACTGCTTATTGCATTTATGATTCTCCCACCGCTTTGATTTTGTGGCAGATTTTAACAAGGACGGGCATAGATAGTCATTAAATGTTTGGTAAAACTTGCAAGGGTGGCCTTCAGGTGTTGGGCTCTTGTTTTTGGAAACTTTTGATTAGTATTTCAACTTCTATGTTTGTGTTTGGTCTGTTCAAGTTATCTAAGTCTTCATATCTTTAAGATTAGTGAATGGCATATACATATTCACCTATATCTTTGTATTTATGAAATTGTTAGGCCGGCTCAGAAAGACGGGACGGCGGGCATGCCCAGCGGCCAAGCCCGGGAAAAAGGTGGATGACATCAGAATAAGGGATGCGACCCCCACACCTGGATTCACAGGGCCAATCCCCAATGGCGACATAGGAAGCCCGCGAAATTCCTCTGCTTAAAGAGCCCGCTCCCCTTTGTTCAAGCGCAACTTCCCCAGGCCCATTTTGCGGACTTGGGCATTTCCCCCGGGTGCGCAGAGTCCAATAAAGCCCTGACTATTCAGCTTTTTTGCCTAATTGACTTTTTCTCCTCGCGGAGCCCAGAAAAACCTTACAGAAATGTCTGTCATAATCTCAACCCTTTCATTACTGGTTATTTTAATTAAGGTTTTCTCACTTTTTTTCTTCACGAATTTAACTAAAAATCTATCATTTTCCCCTCAAAGGACTTGTTTTCATTGATCTTTTGAGTGGTCTTGTTGTTTTAAGTCATTTATTTCTGCACTATTTATTATTTCCCTCTGCTAATTCTTTGTTTCAATTCTTCTTCCTTTTCTAGTTCCTTCAGGTGTGTAGTCAGATGTTTGATTTGAAATATCTCCTGATTTCTTTATGTGTGCCTGTATCTCTACAAACTTTCCTCTTACAACTGTTTTTGTCACATCCCACAAGTTCTGGTAGATCATTTCTTTATATTCATTTGTTTCTGGATAACTTTTAATTTCAACTTTAATTTTCTCATTGAATCAGGAATTGTTTAGAACCATGTTTTTAAATCTCCACATCTTTGTGGATCTATTTGTTGTTGTTTTGTTGTTGTTCATTGCTAGTTTCCTTATGCTTGGAGAAGTTATGTTTTGTGAATTCAAACTTGTTGAATTTGCTGATTTTATTGTATCTTAGGACATGGTCTATCTACGAAAATGTTCTGTATGCACTTAAAGAAGTTTAAAATCTTTTTTTTATTGGAAAACAATTATCTGTATATATTAGGTGCATATGCTCTATTACCTCATTTAGAAACTTTTTTGTTGTTGTTGATTTTCTGACCCAGATAATGTCTCTTTATGTAAGTGGCATTATTGAAGTCTCCTACTGCTATTGTGTTGCTGTCAGTGTCTCCCTATAAGTTTGTCAGTATTTGTTTTATATATTTAGGTGGTATAACATTTTGACGCAATTTTCTCTTCTTGATGGATTAAACCGCTTGAACATAATGTGGTATTCATCTTTGCCCTGTGCTTTATAGGTGGAAGTCTATATTAGCTAAATATTGCAGTTTTTTACTTCTTTTCATCTTCAATGCTCTATTTTTCCATAGTCTTCACTTTCAGCATATTATGTATTTGGGTTTCTTGTAGACATAATATCAGTAGGTCTTAAGTTTTGATCCATCCAGTCACTCTATATCTTTTGATTAGTGAATTTAGTTTTTCCACATTTAGGTGATTATTAATATGCAGGACTTTGTTGCTGTCATCTGAGACCTTGTTTCATGTTTATTTTATCTTTTCTTCTTTTCCTATTTGTTACTGCTTGGATTTTTTTTCAGTTGGTTTTGATGTTGACTCTTTTTCTTCATAGTGATGTACCTCTGTAGGATTAGGTTTTCTGGCACTTCTTATTTGTCTCTACCTTAACCAATCCATGATAGCCTTTTTTAAAATTCATCTTGTATCATCCATATATGTCTGTACAGATTCTGTGTGTTATACCCCTTTTTTATTTATTTATTCTTCCATTTTCTCCCATTGGTATTGTCTTTAAATCTGCTTATGTTTCACAATGCATCTCCATTCTTGTGGTTTGGTGGTTCTTTGTTATTCCTGTGGTGTAACTCCTTTTAACATTTCTTGAAAGGCAGGTCTTATAATATAAAATCCCATTAATTTTGGTTTATTATTGAAGACGTTATTTCCCTGTTATATTTGAATGCCTGTCCTTTGCTGCCCAAGAATGTTGCTGCCTTATAACTGCACTAACCTAGTACCAACAGATTGTCTCCACAGTTCTGATGGTGGAGGGGCTGTTTCTCACTCTTAGGGCCTGCCTGCAATATTGAAATTGCCATTGCCAGTGCCACAAAGACAAAGAGATAAAGAGGGCTCCTGGCAGCATTTCTATTCACAGGGATATTATCCTCTTTCTTATTCCTCTCACTGAAATCTTTGGTTCAACAACTAGAAGTCCTGTGGTGATATCTGTGCACATTTCACCTATCGGTTCCCCAGGGGTCTTTCCTATGTACTTTGCTCCCCACAAATCTCACTGTTCTCCAAAATAAAACAAACCCTCTATTTTTGAGGCTAAGTTGAATATACTCACAAGCCAGTTTCCAGGTGTGGGAGCATAGAGCCTGGAAAGAAGTTCTGATTCCTCCCAATGGATGTCATCAGTGTCTCTGTACTGTGCTACATTCATGCTGAGAATGTATCTGTCCCTTATATGTTGTCTGTCCTTCCTCTTTGTGGAGATGATTTTCTTTTTCAAAGGCCATAATTCTTAAATAGATGCAGTTTTGATTTGTCTGTGTGGAGATCAACTGAGAACCTACCAGTCTACCATCACAGAACCTTTTGTTTATTATGTATTTTTTCAGAACTCATTACTTAGTTTCTAAGACAATGTAAGCAAGATTAGTAGCTAATAGCTAAACTGTCAACTAATCCTAACTTAGCATAATAATAACTTCTACTTATTGAAAAAATACTATAATTTATTACACACACACATACACACACACACACACACATATATATTAACCCTTACACAACCTTTTTCTTCTCCATATTGCTTTGGTGGACAAATTAAGACCTAGAGAAGTTAAATAATTTACTCAAATAATATATAAAAAATTGTGGAATTTGGATTAAAACCCAGTTTCATTGTCTTTAATTACTTCACTAAACTGCCAGGCTTTTCTCATTCTCAACACATATAGAAGTGTTAGTTTTACATTAGCATTATTATAAACTCAAATATAGGACATTATGACTAGTCAGGGATTTTTGGAGGAGTTTTTTCTTTTAATCATTAGCACACATATCATGGGTACTAGTGAGCTAGCTAAGCAGTGGACTATCATTTATAGTTCAAACTTGTCTTTCTTTGCTTTATCTAGGAACATGAGTCTCTTAGAAAATTCACAAATTGCACATCTTTATTACAGCATTAAATATAAGAAGAAAGATGAGGTTACATCAATAACTTCATTAAATAACAAAAATACAAAAGTTTCTCCATTCAAGGAATGTCTATAAGAAACTGATCTATGAAAAGTACATTACATACCTCTCATAAGACCCAAAAGGGGAAAAAAACCCAGCAACATCTGAGATTCAAACGAAGTCAACAATTCAGTTCTTCCTGCACATATTGAGAGAGCAGAGTGCTATGGCTACCTTTGCTCCTGCATTTCTAGTCCTGCTGTCTTCAATTAAGTTTTTCTTATGGACTGAGAGATACCACAGACTTATCCTATCCGTTTTGAGATTAAATATCTCTTTTCAGTAAGTAAAACTTGCAGATATTTTCCTCTAATAACCTTCCCCACTCAAATAATGACTGGTCTCAAGCTTGGAGTAGTTTATACAAAGTGACTCTATAATATTTTGCTATACCAGAAATAAAGTAAAAAACAAAATAAAACAATAGGCTTATGAAACAGTCATAAGAACCAACTGAAGCTGTGTCTACATATGGAATCTGGGACCGCTGGAACACCAAAATAATTAAGCATACTATATACCTTTGAAAAAATTCTGTCTCTGTACTCTATATGATCAAAATATCATTGATAGATGATAAAGGAAAGAAAGAATAAAAGGAAACAAGGAAAGCAGAAAAAAAGAGAATGAAAATAAATAAAGTAAAAGAGAAAGAGAAAGAGATAAAGACAAAAGAAAGAAAGAGAGAAAGATAGAAAGGAAAGAAGGAAGAAAGAAAGAAAAAAGAAAAAAAGGAAGAAAGAATAGATTTTGCTAATAGTAGAATCCTGATGTGCTGGCTAATAAATGTTAAGAGAGTGCTAAAGTTGGAAAGGCATTATTCTGTAACCACCAATGGAAGTTAACTGCTGGAGAAAGTTGTGATGAAAAGCAGGATATATGAAGTCTTCAAATTTTTGTCTTCCTGTAGTCAATTTATTATGTGAAAAGAGAAAAATAAAATAATTCTACAGTGGGGAAGCCAACCTGAAGCCAGTAATCAAATTAACATCACCAACGTGACACAGAAGGTTGTCATGTGTCTTCTGATATGATGGTCTTTTAGAAAGACCCAAAGTCATCTTTGTAAAATTCTAGCTAAGAGTACATTACCAGGATTCAGTCAGAAGGATACAGGAGACAAACTCAAAAGGAGAAACATTTTATTGAAAAAATGAGAGTGTGGTTGCATTTGTCCAAAATGTCAACATCATATTTTTAAAAAATGATTTAAAAGGCCTAAAGAAACGTAACGATAAATACTACCTGATGCTAAAACTGATTTTTTTTCACAGAGAGAAAAAAAATGTTTAAAAGGATATTATTAGATCTATTGAAAAACTGGAATATAAACAATATATAAGATTAAAGTGTGTATCAATATAGAAGTTACTAAAGCTTCCAATTGTTCTGTGGTTATTTAAGACAATATTCCTATTTTTAGGAAGTCTATTGAAATATTCAGGTTATAGTGTTCTGATTTATACAGCTTACCTTCAATTGGGATCAGACTGGGAAAGAAAGAGAGAAAAACAAACAAGATAAAATGTAAACAAAGTGAATCTAGGTAAGGGATACATATATATGTTTTTTACTCCTTTTTATTGTTTGCATTTTTTTCTCTAAGCTGAAATTATTTCTGAATAAATGTTTAAATGAAAGATTAAAAATGAGCTCCTAGATTATATAAAAACCCTGAAAGGTGGTTCAGTTCAATGTTTTCCATATTTTTTCTATATCATATGGGTTTCATAAAACAGGTATAGATAAACTAAGCGGTGAATTAAGTTTAATTTGAAGTGTCAACTATATTATGTACTTATTAAGTTATGAAACACTTACTGAACACTTATTATGTCCAAATAATGCATCTATTTCTCTCCTCAAGGTAGCATACTAGATAATGTGTAAATGGGAATACATTATTAGAAAAAGAAAATAACTCACAAGGAAAAATTACTAGTAGTAGCGGGTTATTTGCAATAACCTAATTGAAAAGCACCAGTTCAATTTATTCTTTCCTTTTTTGATTTAAGGGCCAGAGAATTGAGGCTTTATTATCTTTTTCTGTCACCAGTCCCTGTTCTTTAATAATGAGGTTTGTATTTTCTCACTCAGTACTAGAAAATCTGGAAAAACCTGCAAAGTACTCCATTTTCCGTAAGGATAGAGTCCCATTTTGTAATGCCATTAAATCAGCATTTGGAGTCCCTTGTTAGCATTTCTTAAACAATGGAGCACCAATCTCCCCAGATGGTGACTGCCAACTTGTATGTGTACCTGTGTTTGAGCGTGCAGTCTCATGAGTCTCTGAGAAATATGTATTGCCTTCTTATAGCATTATATGGTCAGAATGAATATTGTCCACCTTCAAGAAAATCTCAACCCACTCTGGGTCGTCAGAGTACAATGAAAAGAACTCTTGGTCTTGGCACTTGATATATCTAGGAACATATTTAACTCTCTCATTTACTGATTGAGTATTGATAGTCAAATCACTTAATATCACTTTTACCATTTCCTCTGTTTAAACTGAGAACAATGGTGTTGTTTTCCTTGGAGTATGGTTGTAAGAATTAAATGAGATAGCCCTACACAAAATTTTTGACATGGTATCTTGCAGATAGTGATTACCTGAAAAACATTAATTATTAATATTATCATGAATGATACATATATCTTCTATTTTAAGTTGGCACAAGGGTTCCTCTTTCGAGTTATATTTTCCTTATTTAAATTGTCTCCAGGGGAGAGCAAGACTCTGAGATTTGGATTGGAAGTTTCAGAGAGGTGAAAGACAAAGTGAAACTTGGTACAGTTCAGCAACAGAAGTTAGAGACTAAACCAATGGAATGACAAAAACCCCAAAGAAATAGTTAAGGAGAAAAATTAAGGAAAGAAAGGTTTATCTAGAAGTAGAGTTCAAACTGCTTTTAGGAGGTAAAATCTAGTGTTTTGTCTTGTCTTTCTTTTCTTTATGTTTCATTAGATTATAATATTATTAAAGTTTCAAGGGAATAGATTTACACTTATGTTGATGTGTATATCATACTACATCTACCACCAGAGTTCTAGTGCAATCACTGCTATCATTCAGTGTCAAATTTTGATTTGTCTGCCTTCCCTAAAGTTAACCTCTTCTCTCGTTCCAAACAGAACTGTCTTTCTAAATCTTACTTCAGAGAATGCTTTTGTTTTCGCTTGTCTATCTGTTTCCATAATGCTAAGTGAGGCAAAATGGGAGTGGGGGTGGATTTCATGTCTGGAATAACACAGATGATAGAGTAATGAACAAGTGCTAAAGAGAAGATGCAAGCAAGTTGTGAGCTTTGTAAGAAAATTAAGTTGGACTTAGACGAGAATGTGAGAAGAAATCACTGATGAGGCAATAATTTTTGAGGGATAATTGGATGGGACTTGATTAATATGACATGATTTTTATCCTTATTTCCTTATTATAATGGATTTACCTCTAATAATGTTCAGAATATTTTCAACTAATGAAAATCCCTTGGGAAAGTATGATAAATCCACAGTCTTACAGCTGTAATTGCACAATACATTATACACAAGCTCTGAAAATGAGTTTGATTGACAATGGAAAATGAAAATAAATGACTTTATTTGCCCTTAGGCTACTATTGTCTCTATCATTGCCATGGTGTCTATAGTCATACATTTTGCAGAGGAATTAATAATGTTCTTCATTTGCTGCCCATATTTTGCTTAAGGTTATTGATCACATGCATATATGCATATATACATACCTACATGCATATGCCTCATGTCCTTACTCAATTCAGAGAATTAGAAATGTTCAAACACTTTTGTACTCAAAATTTTGTATAAGATTTGTAAAATTGAATTCAGAAAAAATTAAATTAGCAAAAGTAATGGCAGTACCTTCCAGTGTATTTCTAAAGCTGAAGTTGGCAGCTTTATCCATGGAACCAGATTCATACTGGGTCAAACTCAGACAAAATTCCACATCAGCTGAGGAGGGTAGTCTCGGAGTCCGGGCTTTGTCATGGTTTCCAGGATTGCGCAGCAAGGGGCCCTCAGGAGCTCCATTGCACAGCTCCTGACGACTGTTGTACTCTTCCAATCGGCTGCAGATAATCTGCACAAAATACCTTTATGTTAAAGGGTTGTAACCACCTTTGAATTGAAGTGGGCCATTTAGGGAGGTTGGAATTCCTGTTTACTATATTTGAGTTTTTAATCACCAGCTTAATATTTTAGAGTAAATGTTGATGGAAGCAACTTTCTGGGAAAAAAATGTGAAAGTTAAAACCTCAAATATAATTTTGTTCTTACTACTTAAGAAAAAATGTATTAAATTTCCTGACCCTCATGTATCCAAATGAGGTTAGCAATACTTCATATAATTGTTCTCAAGTATTTATTGATGAGAAAATTAGCAAACATTTGTTAAATAGCCACTCTATATAAAGCGCTATATTGGGTGCTGAAACTGGGTTAATGAGAATAGAGTACTCAGTCATCTGCGTGAAAAGTAAGTTCACAACACATGTCATGGTTAATAATAATCATTCAATGAACAGTAACTTTATTAATATCAATCCATATTGTGTTCAGAATGTCAATGACTGAAAGATTTCACTTCATGTTTTTTATCATAAAATGCCCCATTGTTTATATCCACTTTAATTTATGTCCAGAGCAATATGCTTGATTGATTTTTTTAAGTATTGCAATTCCCTGATGCTTCAATTTAAAGAGAATCATTGTAGTATAATTATCATCTGAAAATTACAATTCCTAACATATTTATAAAAAAGTGAAAAAACTCAGTAAAACACACTGTTTCATTTAAAACAGATGTTTTCTGCCTTTACAAGTGGAAAAATTGAGACTCAAAGAAGGCAAGTGACCTTTCTGAGGCTATGGACAAATAAACAGCAGCAGTGAATCTCTGATCAAACTTTTTACAGAATTAAACATTCAAAAAATGTAAGCAGTTTCTAGGTTAAAACACTGAAAAGTTTCTATTTCCATAAGTACTTTGGTGTTAACTGTGGATATCAAATACCTTTGATTCATCACAAAATGTAAACATAATGTGGTCAAAAATTGTAAGGAACAGAAAGTGTTTTTTAAATATAACTCAGATTCTTCAGGTACAGAATACTTTGTGGAAAAACCTACTAAAAGAATAAAAACTGATATTAAGCAAAAACAAAAAAAACAAGCAAATTCATTATCTGGCACACATTAGAATAGTTTTCATTTGTGTAGTAAAACAGCAATCTCCATTTTATTTATTGAGTCCATTCCCATTATACCCCTGGTGTGGATGTTTTTTTAACTTAATAAACATCACTCTAATACCATGAGAAACAAATCTTGCAAATCAAATATAATATTGTGCACAACTTTGAGAAAGTGGGTCCTAGTAATTTGGATGTGAAAATGGTAGTCAAGAGAGAATTATGTAAAAGGGAATTTATTGATTTGAATGTAAGGAATATTGAAAAGATTGATTCTAGAAGTTGGCATAAAGAAAGGAAGAGAGATAAAGTAATTGAGGGAAGTAAACTCAGCACTGATTCCAAGAACCTGGAAAGAAAGAAGTCCATTCTGTGAATTGTGACTATGATCAACTAGTTACTTTCTGGTACTTCACTTACAAATTAAGTTAGCAAATTCTAGCTAGAATCCAGTCAAAGTCCTTAAAATAACCCCTGGTATAATGCCCTGTTTCCCCTCTGACCTTATGCTGAGTCTCTTCTCATTATTCTCCTTTTGCACTTACTCTCTCAGATGCATGCCCTGGAAAGCTGACTTTTAAGTCACATGTCAACACACTCCAGTCTGCTCCTTTTTCATGTCCATCATGGACTTTGCTGAACAACTTTAAAAGTTTATATTGCAAAATCCAATGACCCTTGCTTATCTTTATTTTAGCATTGTATTCAGTAAATCTTCAATCACAAGCATGCTTTAAACCCATTTTACTAGTTCTGCTCTTCATGTCAATCTCTGCCTCAGAAAATATTTACAAAAATATATTTTAAATAAGTATATTGTTATTATTATGTATTGTTAGTTTAAAATACTGTATGACTTTCAAGAGAACAGATTCACCCCTTGAGCACAGTATTTATCACACACCTACTGCCTCCAGAGTTCTAGGGCATTTTACTGCTCTCAAATTGACCCTTTCTATCTGTAATGCCCTCCTTTCATCCTCCATACTCTATCTGGAAATCAAAGTTTTAATTTCATAATCTAGGAATATTTTGTTCTGTTGTTAGTTCATTCATTTTTTTCTTTATATTCCACACAAGTGAAACCACTCAGTATTTTTCTTTCCCTTTATGACCTGTTTTGCTTAACATTATCTCCTCAAGTTCCATCCAGACTCTCATCTTTTTAAATAGGTGAATAGCATTACATTGACTATTGGTTCAGCTCTTTTCTAGCCAACATTTGTTGATAGATATTTAGGTTAATACCACGTCTTTGCTATTGGGAGCTGTGCTGCCATGAACATGGGGTTGCAGATACCTTTTTGCATAAGTGTTTTCATTTTGTGTGTATAAAGACCTGGAAGTGAAAGTTCTAAGTAATATGGCAGATCTATTTTTCTATTCCTAGAGAATTATTCATACTGTGTACATTACAAAAAATCCATGCAACTACCTTGTGAATTGATCTGACTTTATCCTTGTTTTAATGTTGAGGAAACTGAATCTAAGTATGGCAGTGTACACAAGAGTAGTAGGAAATAAAACCCTATGACATGAGTAATCATGTTATGGTCAACAGACAAGGGACATGGAACAATATTTTAAAAGTGAAAAGCCTTCTTGGTCAGCTTTTTGCACCAAAGTTGAAGATAATAAGGCCTATTCTATTGGTCTTTTGCTATAGTAAGTTTGAAATCTCTTGGAATGTAAAAACAAATTAAATCATCGTAAAAATTGATTAAACATGTTCCCTAAGAATGAATGCTACTATGTTAAATGTCAAACTTATAGAAGCCAATTTTATTTTAATCACTAAAACATCTCTTATGAACTGGAGCACTGGGTAGTGAAAAAGAAGTGAGCTCCAAATTTAAGTAGATGTGGGATTCAGTTCTGGGTTGGCTACTAACTAGTAATATGTCAATTATCATATTGTTTAAACTTGACAAGTCTCAATTTCCTCATTTTATATGAAATAACATTAAAGATAATATGGAATAATAAATAGATATTATGTAGATGATATTTTAACTTATGTATATATAAATATTACACTAATAAAAGAGTAGAAGTAACATAGTTCCCAGATCAATAAATGTCAGATTCTAGTTTTCTTCATACATCATGACATTCCATGCACAATTGAACTGATGGGTGAATTGTCTAAGGTCATATGTTGCTTAGGTAGAACAGCTTAGATAGAACTATGCTCTAGGTAGAATGTAGTACATACATAGTCTTCCTGATTCCAAAGCTACACTCACTAAATGTATTCTGCCTAGGAATGGCTCAGGAATGGCTGAATAAAGCTAATATAACTTTTGCATTAAATCTACTGGAATCCTTTATAAAGTCAATTAACTAGATATAATTTCAGGTACAAATAAGAAATTGTTTTCATGCCTGTTTTAATAATAAATAATCTCAGGGTATTTTCAAAAGATTCTACTGCCTAAGAGACTCCTACAGGTGACTCAATGAAATTGGGATTTGAATGAAGCTGTTTTTTGTTGAAATGTCAACTGCTAAATGACTAAGTGTTCAGGTGATTGGTTGTATTAACAACAATGATAATAAAATCTACTTTATTTTCCAGAAATAATCTGAAAACTTTTATTCAAAGTTATCATCTTTATATTTGATATAAAAGGGGAGGCAGGGTAAGAGTAATTGTTTATATTATGGTGATGATTGTCATCATGGAGACAGCAGTCAGAAACATGTTCTGTTTGTTGATTATTTATAAACTACATAAACTTGGGAAAATTACTTAAACTCTCTGGGTATCAAAGATGCTTCTCTGTAAAGAGGATTACAGAAACTTTTTATGAAGGATCAAGTAATCTAACATGTATGAAACATTTATTTTATAAGCAGAGAGTGTTTAATGACCACTGTTAGAATAACTATGGACCACAAGACCATTAGGCAGGCCACCAAATTATTTTAATGGTAGCTCTATAACACAGGTTGAATATCCATTATTAAAATAACTAATAAAGATGCATATCACATAGGATATATTATAAAAATATCCACACATGAAATTCAGTTATATGTAGATATTAACTAGTCTTTTTACATGAACAGCTTTTATTGACTCCCTTCACAATAATGCTTTAAAATGTATTGTTCTACATCTAGGGGCAAATACATTTCAGAATAATCGACCAACTTTTCCAGGATCTTATACCTAAGTAAGCTACAAAAATCTACTGAAAATTATGTTTCTATGACTCATTTTCCTGCTTTCCATTCCATTTATATTTCTATAAACACACAAAATGATCACATATTATAGTTGTATTCAGTTTTTTTTGTCATTGAGAAAAATCAAAGGTCATCGATTCTCTAGAATTTGTTGGAAACCATTTTCAAAAACAATAGAGATCTTTTGAAAGGGAATTTATTGATTTTTATTTCAACACAGGTGATTTATAACATTTTTGGGGGGAAAATCAAGTATCTCAAGTTAAATGAAGAAAGGGAGATAGAAGAAGCAACTGTACTAATAGAGAAGGTGAAGTCAGATAACACTGTCTTAAATTTAAAGGAATACTAATAACCTATAAGTTATTAAAAGACTTTCAAAAGCAAAGATTCTATTTTGACATTAGAGGATTATCTGAAAAAAATATTAACTGCGTGACATTCCACAGAATATTTTTCATAAAGAAAAAAGAGTAGCTGTATTTTCACTGAACTGTTGCCATGGTTACCTAAAACCTATGATTCTGTTGAAATTTGACTTTTTTTCCCACTGTTTGCTTCCATGTGATGTGCTTTTCAACTGATGAGTGAATTCCCTGGCCATATTTCACTCATATCTATCATCCAGGAAATGTTTTTACTCTTCATTGAGCCATCATGACAGCTACCCCTGATCTAGCTTTCTTTTTAGGTCTATATTGTCTGTGACTTGCATAATATTGGATCCAATTAGATTGAGCAAAAGTATTTGCACTTTAATGTTACTTAAGCAGCACTACCTCCAAAATAATGAACTATGTTAATTAATGATAAATATTCTTTTACTTTTAAAGTTTTTAGTATTAAACACAGATAAAATTAACAAACAGAAGGTACAAGAATTCTAAATATAAATTTTTCAAGAAACTTATCAAGTACCTTTTCTGTATTTTAATTTAATACAAAAATCAACCAGTAACTATATTGATCTCACTTGAATAACAGTCAGATATATTTTGATGGGTTTTATTTTCTCTATTGTGTGTTATCTTTTCTCACATGTATGCACATATACAAATAGAAGTCCAGAGAGAGCACCACAAAATAATGTTTCCATATTTAAGTAATTAAGTCAAATTTTGGTATGTCCTTGTCCTTGGGAATCTAGTGTTATAAAGAAGTGTAATATAAAGTTCTGAAAATCCAGTCATGCAGTAAAAAGGTTTTATGTATGTTAGCATTGGAGTTAAATTTCTATGATTTTGAATTCCGTTCATCTCAACATATGCTGATAAAGCTCATTCAATGCATATTCTGTGTTCCTTGGTTGTAAAAATAAAAGAGAATTGGTCACTACCTTGAAGTAGATGACAATCTGATAAACTAAGAGAAATTTGAAAACTTTTACTTGTACTGAAGGTTTATAGGTGCTAGGATAAAAATATCAAGAAAGAGTTAACAATAACGCAAAGGAGTGAGAGTTAATTTAATCTGAGTAAAGGGTGTGGATCATTAAATGTCTGATGCAATATTTTCATTATAACATGAATGAAAAGGACTTCTTCAGTACAGTGACCCTGTTATATGTACAACTGAATTTTAAAGACGTTAGAGAGGCTTCAAGTTAACTTTTTCATACACAAATTAGTGGTTTATTTGATCCCTTCTGACCCTAAATGTCTCTACAAATAAGGAAAGATATGATTGCCTTGAACTATCATTGGATCAGAGGCGTGGGCTTTAGTCCTCATCTCTATGACCTAGGACAGATTGCTCTGTCTCGTGGGAACTCTATCCTCTCTGAAAAATGTGGGCATTGCACTGCAAGCCATCAAGGTCAGAGATCAAAAATGCTATTAAATTTTAAAGCTTCTTTTTTTGTGTCAAGTACAAAGTACATAATCATGAGAAAAATAGAGGTTTGGTATCAATATCAGTCTAGCTAATTTGGAAGATATAATGAACACACTAAATTTAGAAGATATTTGATCTCATCTCACATAAAATAGTATAATTTTTTATTTGATTTCACAATTGAGGTAAAAGCATTTAAAATAGTGGTGTGTTTACTACAGAATGTAAGTTTGCAAAGTGAAAGATACCAAAACAATTTCCATATTAAGTGAATTATTCTCAGCTAATTGTACTAATTGTACATGGGAATCGGACAAGAAGGTTTTAAACATACAGACTCTGGACTTCACAGATGACTGTTTAAATATGATTCTGGCAGAAGTTAGAAGGATGGAGTCATGCAAGTATTTTATTTTATTTTGTTACCTAAAAGATTTAGATATTGAAAACTGCTAAACTAAAATAATAAAAAAAACCTGTTCTTAACTTTAAATGGACTGTAAGATTGTGCAAAGGAATGGAAATAGGTAGAGTTGGGTTTGACTGTCACCTCATATGGCAATCCCACTGAGGCAATGGACACGAATGTTCATTAATTTCATCCTCCTTTTAAGCTACAGCTTGCTAGTTTTTTCAATGATATTTGTTCACTCTATTTCTCATTCATTATTTTAGCATCAGTTATTACACAGCATCTTAATTATTGAACAATATTGAACTTAATGTTGTAACACTTTCAGTCCAATGATTACCCACCAGACTCAAAGTTTTCTTTACAAACAAATTTGGTCACGATCATAAAGAAATTTTTCTACTTAATAATCAATAAATTATAAAGAAAATTAACTGTAAAGTTAGTTCTGTGTGTCACCAGATAGTACATGTAGCTAAATATCATCTAGTATCTATTGATTAAGATTGAGTGTGGCTGTTACACTTTTTCAATTTTTGTAATTTAGATAATCCTTCACTCTTTCAGAGTCATGTGAAGCTCTATAATTGAATGGAAATCCTACATCTAATTTTAGTTGTATTTTAAACAGTAACAAGAGAATGTGAGCACTAGATGAAGGTTTTTCACTATATAAAGATATATTTCACTTTTATACAGACAAATGGCATGAAGGTTTATCAAACAGATTTTTAAAGTACATTTTTCCTATCTTTTCTGAACAAATACACTAATGCCTTGGCAAATAGCCTACATTAATAACACCAGAAGTTATACACAATGACCCTTTTTATATGAAGTGCTCAGATTCCAGTTAGAGGTTGTGTGAATTTAGTAGGTGAGAGGCAGGTAGGGGAAATTTCATTTCAAAATTGCAGAGTGCAAGACACAAATGCAAGATATTTCCATCACATTTAAATATTGGGTTTAGCTCCATAAAGCATTGCTAGTCAAAAGTTCTATATCAGAAATGTTTGACTATAGGTAGAAAATCAGTCCTTCCATTATGGTCTTGAATGATAAATAATTAAAAGCAGATTTCTTTGAGTGAAAAATCTATAGTGAAAAATTCAGAATATGATAAAATAATGTTGAAAATAGCTTTCCCTTACTTTACAGTAACATTAAAATTTGCACATATTTAAATAAAAATAATATATTTTGCATCCTAATGAAAAAAATGAGACAAAATAATACAGATCCTTTGTTAAAGACTTCATAGTGGTCACATCCTTAAAAGAAGTATAAGGTTGCCATGTGTATTGATTATCTGAGAATAAGTCTTATCTCTGCTGCTTACAAGATTTGTGGTCTTGTGCAAATTATCTAATATCTTTATACATCAGCATTTCTTTTATCTTTAAACTAGACAAAGGTTAAGAATGAAGAAAAGTTGGTACACAAAACACACGTCTAAATGCTCAATGAATATCAATTATTTTTCATTATTTATCTCCTTAAGGTCCTCATATATTTAACAAAGTGAAAATATGAACTAAATATTTTAAACGAAAAATAAAGCTTCAACTTTCCTGATGATAATAATCTCCAAAGACATTCAGTAAATGATGCATCCCGAAACACTCTGTTGAGGATTCTGATTGATGGGTTTTGGTTAGGGCCTGGATTTGTAGTTTTAATTTGTATGAATTTTATTGTGAAGAAAATTTCAGAAACACTGACATAGGTTATGTATTTACTTCATTATCCAAATATTCATTGATTCATTCATTCAGTAAGCAGTGAGCCCAATGAGTCCTTAGCAAGTCACTCTTCTAGGGGCTGGGAGATACAGTGATGAGCCAAGTTCTCTTTATTTATTAGAGCTTAGGAACCTCATAGAAGATATTACACAAGCAAACACACAGATATATACGGAATTGTGAAAGTGTGGTAAAAAGGAAAATACATGATATGGTGAGAGCTCTATCCAGGCTCTTTCCTATTCTTGGGGGAGGGGAGTGGTTTATGAATACTTGCTTGAACAAACATTTGCTGAGGTTCCTTATGTCTAGTACACCTTACCTGCCAAGAGGAGAAGAAGGATGCTGGGCTGAGTAGTTTAGGGTTTGCTGGATTGCGCCCTCCCATGTACTCATCTGTACAGATGTCACAGTTTTCTGCATCTCGCCAATCCCAGTATGGAATAGTGAAATTCTCATCTCCCGTCAGATTCTGGATTTCTTTTTCCCACAGCAACAAGAAGAGTCTATGCCAAGGCAGGAAACCTGGTGCTTCATGAGCAAAATCAATGTCGCTCCAGATTTCAGATCCCCCAAGCAGTGTGTCCCTTGATACATAATAATGAACCCAAACAAACAGGTCGTAAATACTGATGTCCTTAAACATGGGTATTGACCCATTCTTCATTTGGCCATAGGTGCCTGTGGGGATGACATATTCCAGGCTGTTAGTATGCTTTGCTAAAGTGAGGTAAGCAAGAAATTTGTCCTTTTCTGGGACACTCAAATCAAAGATGTTTTTTCTCACCAAGAGTCGCCTCTCCGAGCAGTTTGGTCCCCAAAAGCCGAACTTGCAACTTCCACAGTTGAATCCCATGAAGTTGCCAGAGCACTGGCAAGTTCTGTTATAAAAGACAGAGGGCCAGGACTCCCGGTCATCTACCCCTGTGAAGGGGAACTGGGGCCCAAGCGGAGCATTGGATAGAAGGATATCCTGACAGGAACCCCTGCCTGAAAGCTGGCCACAGGGACTCCCATCACTCCCTGGCGGGCAGCATTCCTTCTCCATTAGGTTCTTGGAAGAGGCACAGGCTCGAGGGAAATGACCAGCAGAAGTCTGGAGACCCCACAGAAGGCAGTAGAAAGTAGGTAGAATCATTCTCCTCTTGTCCTCACAGGTCTGCTTAAGCTGCTCAGCTGAGCCACACATTTCTTTTTCCAGCTGCCCCTATCGTGATTATCACATGTTTTGGCTAAACCACAGACCACTCCCACCTCCAACATCAAACACTCAGTCTTTATCATAAGTTTCCACCCCCCTGAAAAGCACACGACTAACTTTTCTTTGCCACCAGTGGAAAAGGCCTATGTAAAAGTGAGAAACACTGTACATCATTAAGTTACATTTTATGTTTAAATAATACTACTATTGAGTGACTAATGAGTGATAATTTGAATTTGAAAATGAAAAGTAATATAAGGAATATATTTTATTATTAAGCAAAGCCAGGTAGTAGTAAAAATTATGGCTGCAAGTTTTCTCAAAGACTATAAGTCACAGCATTTATAGAACACAGCTTTATAGAAAGAGATTTTTTCAATCTAGAGACTATTTCTTATATCTCATTGTAGTTCAGCTTATTTATTTTATACAAAATAATGCAATAAACATCCTTCTGGTACTTCTCCCTGATTATCTAGATACATTAGCTATTTACTAATTTTCTAAATATCACTTTCTGACAATCGCAAAGGAGAGGTCAGTTTTATAGCTACATAATCTGCTTTATTGTGGAGATATTTACTAACTAATATTTCAAAGAGAACTTAAAAAGTGCTGTACCCAACTTGTTTAATCTATAAATTTTGAAAAATCAAGAATTTATTTGATATTTTTGCACTATGCTCTTGCAATGGAGTTCTCAATTTAATACATGATTAATAATTATCATATTTATTCAACAAATATTCTTCATCTAACTTCTTCCTGGAATTCTTTCTGTGTGTATAGTGAGCCAGACAAATTGAAAGCATGGAAAATTATACTTATCCTATTTTTCAAATGAGTGGTACAGATAATAAGTACATCAGATTTTTAATGGAGAGAAACATCTCTGGACTGAAGACACTGAAAAAGATTGTACGATTTTTGGGTAATAGTTTTCACTTTTTATTAGGGAAGTACCCCTTGAGTAAAACATTAAAGGATGGGCATAAGTTGGAAAGATGAGTGAGAATGAAGAGAAGAATTCAGGCAGGGGAAACTGTGGAGACGGGAGCTGTGTTCCATAGGCTGAGTTGGTTCATTGAATTCAGAAAGCTCTACCCCTCAAACTCCACCTAGGAAATTAAACCTAGAGGGTTTTAAAGTAAATTGATTTGAACTACCTGTGAGTTGGGCAGTTAAGAGGATGAGAATAGTTAAATCAGTTTTACCCTGTGAGACTTCATTTCATATTCTGCCACATACTCAAAGTTGGGTGTTCCCCTGAACCTAAAGAAGCAAGAAAAAGTGGAAGCTCTGAGGAAAACAACGTCACCTGGGTTTTAGTGATAGGTTTGAGAGAATCTCATCACTGGTCTTGATGCTTCATTGTCAAAGTCTCTTCCCTGTCTGCTGGAATTTATTTCATTATTTAGAAAAAAACAATCACTCCTCCATATACTAGAGACTTAAACAGCTTTTAAGGAGGAAGGAGCAGTGTGTGAGTGAAGAGGAACGAAGGTTCTAAGGAAATCCTGCCTCTGGCTGGGATCAGGGAGTCATCACATGATCTCCACAGGGAAGCTTAATCTTTTCCCCTCTTTTCTTCTTTCAGAGCCACAGAGATAGCAACAAAGGGCTTCTTGTTCTTGGTGAGTCTTGGTTCTGTATGACTTGAAACCACATGTGGTCTTCATAATTCAGTTCAAATTATTTGCAGGCATAATTCAAATTCTCGCATTAGATTTAATTAAGAATTTTTCTTTACACTTATCCCCTTATTGGGTGTTCCAGTGAATAGCTTGGAAAGCCTTCATCATGCCCCTGGACTTCTATGTTGACTCGCCCAAGTCTGTTTTTCATAATCTTCAGAGCATGCTTAGAGAAATGGCTAAATGTTCTGTACCATCTTTATTTTCTTCACAAGGTTGATTTCTTTAAATTTACAGACTTCATTATTGCTACTAAACATAGGACATTATTCTCTGGTCTATGTATATGGCAGTTTTATTGTCAATACTAACTTCTTAAATATCAAACCCATGTAGACTGTCTCCTCCTGGAACTCTAGAGACATGTTCTCTAGATTTCTCTAGTTTACAAAGTTTGAAAGTATCTTATCCTATCCTGGGGGCCTACTGTGTGAGTTCATTAACTAAACTAGTATAATACTCTGTAACCTGAATTAGAGGCTTAGTAAATACTCTTCAATCAGCATCAATGATCAGCCATATGCTAAGAGACATGAGTGACAGGGACAGAAAAGGGACTGTTCCCTTAGTGGAAAAATAGAGAAACTGCTGCCACATGACAGCTTACATATAAAAATTAACAAACCACTGCCAGATGAAAATTTGAATAACTAAAAATAATACATTGTAAAAAAGCAACTTTTTCCTTCCCACTTTAAAATTGAGCGAAATGATAGAAGGAAAGAGCAAACAGTTTCTGAAAACAATCATACATAAGGCTAGGGACCAATAGGCAGGCATCTCCTCAGCCCTTTCTGCCTTTTGTGAGGAAAACCCACACTCTTTCTTGAGAATACTGTTTTCTAATTAAAACATTTACTGCTTTCTAGCACCTTGAGTTTCCTAGCTTATGGAACCCAGACAAACTGGGATGGTGGGCTAAGGGAGTAAACAAGGACTGAACTGGAGAGGCAGTTGACTGCTCCTGGGACATGGGTCCAGTGGCTGGGCTACTCTCAGTTGAGACCAAAACCAGGTTGGGTAACCTACAGACTCTGGAGCCGGTAATTGGTGTCTCACCCTGCTCTTCCAGTACATCTGAATCTAAGATCCTTTGCCTCTCCCATGTCAGGAATGCTATAGTAAACATAATCTTAAGTTTTTTATCCTTATAAAGGATACAATTGATTAAAATAATATTTTTTTTAATTTAAAAAACTGTAGCTACATATGTGTTAAACAACTTTTTCCTGATTAAATGACTTTATAAATTACTATTAAAGAGAGCTGTCAGGAACAATGACAGTTGGAGTGACCTAGTCATTATGGAGCACCGTCAAGGAAGAGTTTCTGGGAGAGGTTTTATTTCAAGTGACACCTGCAAGATTAGCAGGAGTGTTTGTGAAGTGGAAGTGGGAGTGTGAACATTCCAAGCAGAACATACATGAGAGGTCCCAACAAGAAAGTGACACGGAAAGTCCAAAGACCCTAAGGATAACTTAGGTGACTATGGTCCCAGAGTTATGTAGATATAATGTAAGTATGGAGTGGATCAGATACCATATTGAAAGACTTTGAAGTAGTTTTAATATAATCACATGCAAATACAAAATATTTCACTCAAGCTTCTGAAATGAGAGCGGATATGAAGGTGACAGCTGAGTAAAGATAGAAAAAGAAGTATTAAGGTATTATTTAAGTAAACTAGCTAAGACATTATGTGGTGTGGGCAAGGATGGTGTTGACTGATTAAAAAAAGAAGTGAATGGATCTCAGAGATATACAGGTGATAAATAGGAGTGGGAAGCAAAGAGGGAAAATATTTAGGGTTGATACCTCGGATTGTGACTTTTGCAGATGCAGGGGTTCTGGGTTCCAGGGGTGAACAGTTCAAGAAAGAATTCTTGAGCATTGAATGCAGTTTTATAAGTTTATTAGAGAAAATGGAGAGGAAAAAAAGCAAAAGCAGTAGATAGAATCTCCTGGGCAGAAGAGCTACACTGCAGATTGGAGGCTGTTTGGATTTATACTCTTGGGGAGGGAGTTCTAGCATCTTCCTAGCATCTGTAATTAATAAGAGAATAGAGCTCACAAGGACGTTTGAAAGCAGAAGTGGGAATTTTCCTGGAAGTTCTCCATGTCGGTGAAGTAGCCTCCGGCATTCTCGTGACTCCAGGCTCCCAGCTGTCATGGGTAAAACATTAAGCTGAAGAGTACAGGAATCTTTCCAGAGGGTTAATGAGATTTGACCTCCAGTGTTCAGGAAAGGGACTGTAGGGTGTGACTTAGATAGACAGCATCCCATTATGAACTCTTTCTCTGTCAGTAACATTAATTAAAATAAGGGAAAAAACAGGGTAAAATGTTTGTGGAAGTTGAATATTGGTTTACTTTTAGACATGTTGAATTTAAGAGCTTTATACTCTATTTTTCTGTTTGCATAGATCATTTACCCATTCACTGATTCTGAGATAGTTAACCTCCCTCTTTTCTTTCTGATTGCTCTTTGATTTGATGATAGTAGAGTGTATTGAGAGTGATGAAGTAGTGAGAGTGCTAAGGGTGACTTTTGTTATGTTAATGAACTGACTTTTGAGTAAATACTCCAGGCTGGTTGTCTAAGAAACCAACAGGTATAGAGGGTAGAAATTCCAGTCAACCCCCAGACCTCTAGTTTGGGAAGGACTGGAGATTGGTTCAATTGTCAATGACCAATGATTTAATCAACCATTCCTATGTAATAATGCCTCCTTAAGTCTCTAAAGGAAGGGATTTAGACAGGCAAGCCATTTTGGCAATAAGAGGCAGAGACAAGGGAGATCCATGAGCTCTAAGCAAGACTATTGTCCTATGTAAAGGCCGGGAAAGCGCCTTTCTGAGAAGAGACAGAAAAGAGCTATTGGAGGAAAGCTATGAGAGAGAGCTTTTTTAAGGGGGCAGTCTCTGGCTAGCAAGACAGTGGGGGGAGGGGACAAGGGGTGGGGGTCTCGTAAAATCCTGATTAGGCCACCTGGCTGTTGATTTAGGGGTAGGGAGTCTATGGGCTGGAATGTTAGGCCAGTTCCTGAGGGGTGGGGATGGAGTCCTCGAGTTTGGTAAACAGGAGTGGGGTTTAACAGTATCTGGTCTTGCTTCAGACTGCAAAATTGTCTGTTTCTCATGCTTGGCTGGAAAGTGACAACTTTCAGTTTTTTTGTTTTCTTTTGTCTCCTGTATCAAGACAGTTTCTGGGTTGATGAGCACATGGAGTTTTTGAGAGATCAGCATCTTTGAGAAGGAATGAAAGGCTGACCCTTTTCTTGCCTTATGCATCTCTTCATCTGGCTATTGTTGAGTTATAGCTTTTATAATAAATTGGTCATCTAGTGAGTTCTGAGAACTTCTCCAACAAATTAATCAAATCTGAGGAAAATGTCCTGGGAACCTCAAATCTGTAGCCAGTTGGATGAAAGTACATTAGCAGTCTGATCTTGCTTCTGGTGTTTGGAGTAGTTTTGGGAAATAGCCCATCCCCTGTGAAATCTAATGCTGTCTCTGTGTAGACAGCTTCAGGATTGAATGAAATTTGCAGATACCCTGCTGGTTTCCAAGAATTTATTGTTAGTGTGGGTAAGCCTCCACATACTCAATATTGGATATTAGTTACAATACATAGACATAGCATAGTTAACAATTAAAAATTAAAAATACAGCAACAATACAATTGCAACATCTCAGACGAGAAGAGAGAACCGCATTTCCTTAAGTCTTTGCTCAAATTAATTATCTTTAAGTGTTTTTTGTTTGTTTTGCTTTTTCAAGACACAAACACAATGTCTATACTTTTTCTTAGTTGGTATATTTCTTAATTAAAAAAAAGTACTTCTCTACTTTTTAAATGCAATTTATTTATGGAAGAGAGGAGATTTTCTCCTATAGCATTTCCTCCACTTTAAAGGATTGACTAATTTGATTCTCATAGCATTATTAACATTTCTTTATTCTGCATTTCTATCGCCTCATGAATTTTAAATAATGAACTCTTTCATTTTCTGTAATTAAGGAGGTATAGCTAAAGCCTTTAGACTCAAGTTCAAATTTGTTATTATTTTGTTAATAATTACTTCACAGGTGTTGCTGTATATTACCTACTCAAAGATATCAGAGAAACATATTGTCTAAGTTTTTTTAAGTTGGTTTTTGGTTCAAGGTAATATTAGACTGTCTTGTCTATTATATGGTTTTCTAACAACTTTTACCTCATGTTTTATCATGATAATTTATTTATTATCTAATATTTATTCATGCTAATTATTTCATTAAATATTAGAAGAATATTGAAATTTGCAATTCTACTGTTTTGTTATCATTTATTACTATAATTATTTTGCAAAGAATATCTTTTCCTTTTCAACTGTTTGGTAGCCTGAAATATATTCCATATAAGCAAAGTGGGATAAATCTTGATGTCTGTCACATCAATTTTTAAAATAATGGTTTGTATTCCTAACAACCTCTAAACATAGCCCCTATATTTCCTTTAACTTTCATGAAGACTTCTAGAGTTTTTAGAATTGTTTCTCATAGAGGTTAAAAATTGATGTATGTTTGCCCAATATTCAGTCCATTGGTGAATGCTAGCCAAACTATATTGGGCAATGAGAGTTATGCTTATTTTTGTATGTATTTATGTGCAGAGTAAATGGAAAAATCCATAGTCAACAACTGTCTACAGTCGAAGTATAAACTCATTTCTTTATTCATTAAATATTGAGCGTCCATCTTGCCTAAGATCCTATACTAGATACAAAGAGATCAGAAGTTATGAAGTTACAGGTATCAACTGTACCTGGACTTTATGTTTTGGATGTGGACTCTGAATTTTTATCCAATATCTGACAGATATTAATTAGTTCTTAGACTCTATGGGAAGAAAAAAGGGGAAGAAAATAAAGATTTGTTCAATAATTTTAGCTTAAGCATATGCTTATGATTTGTTCTGAAATTTCACTTATTGTAACCTCTTTGCATTCAGTCCTATCATTCAGGGCTCTTTAAGTTTAAGATGATGTAATGCATGTTAAACAGAACAATGCCTGACATATTAAATATATAATAAGTGTTAACTAGTATTATTAAAGATCACAAAATGGGCACTAGTATGGTTCAGAGACAAATTATTGCAGGGTTTTATCTCTATACCTTTTCAGTGTAAGGAACTAATAACTGTTTTATTAAGTATAATAAAGTATCATTACTATAAATTGACCTCTTTTTCTCTATACAGCTTCTTACGTTGCCCTTTTCCTTCAATTAAAACCATATACACCAAGATACTAAATTTTTGCCATTAGAATGACATGGTATGCTTCCTTAAGATACTAAATTTAGCACCTCTGCTCATGTTGAGAGTGCTGCCTTCCTTTATTCACTTGCATAGTATAGTTACATTGTAAGATTAAACTCAGGTGCCAATTTCAAAAGAAGCCTCTGCTGATCCATAAACTACCAGAAGAATAAGGTGGAGGGCTCTCTATTCTTTCTCTGTACTATGAACTCATATTTCTCATTGCACCCATCAAAATGCATTGTAATAGTCTGTTAATTTATCAGAGGGCCAAGCCGTGAAACTTTTGAGAGTGAAAGAATGCTTTTACACTAAAAACCTAACACAGTCCCTGGCATTTTGGTTTATTTTTATTGCTGAAGAATGGAGGTCAGTTCTGGGTAGCTGACCTTATCTTTTATGGACATCTAGAGTATAGATTGTTCTCAGCCATTTTCAGTTCCAATTTGAAAATTATTTTATGATAGGTTACCTCAATCATTCACTGACGCTCCCCCCATTTTGGTCCTCATACTGCTGTGTAATAAGCATATTGTGGTACTGAAGTGCTAAATGACTTATTTGTTCTTTGTTTTGGTTGAACTATCTATAATTTATCCTAAAGGCAGAAAGTATTGATCTTACTGATTGTGCACGATTCTGCAAAGCACGAAATGAGTTCTGCTATTGCTTGGTATATACCAATTGGTAATTAAATATTTATTAGATATCTAAATAGCATTATCAAATAACAAACCACATTACAAAAGCAGGAGATATAACGTAAGACCCATTATACAGAAAATGGGTTAGTAGGAAGACGCAACCATAGGGCAACTGCTGAGAGATAGCACAGTCTCTCAGGGCATCAGAGCAGATCTAATTAAAGAACCAAAATGTATCACTAATATGCACAGACATTACAGCGACAAAAATAATGAAATAAACAACTTCACTGTTTAAAAATTGTGCAGATTAGATATGAGAAATTATATTTTTTTTAGCATTTATTGAGCATATATGATGACAAGCTGTTGGGTTAACATTTTTTACATAAATTTATATTTTCATTTAAATAGCTGTTTGTATATGCCTTTATAAAATATTAAGATGCATATGTTAAAGTCAGAGAACTTAGTCTATTCACAGCATAGATTATTTATAAACATTCAAGATTCCACACAATAATTAGTTTGTATTTTAAAGTTGAATCTATTTCATCCCAATTTTTCCCATTACAACCATAACTATGATTGGTCATTTGTAATCAATTGTCTTTTCCTGAGCAGCTTGTTCTTGAGTATAAAAGATCCCTGTGATAAAGAGTGTATTTTTCAATAGTAGTCCACCAAGTTAGCATAATTAGCTTATAACCTCTGGTCAAAAGAAGTAATGAACTTAAATGATTATGCTTCAAATTATATTCTTTTAAATGGATGCACCAGAATAAGGTCCTATGCAAGACAATGATTGAAAAAATATTAATCTAAATAATCTGCGGAGCACTTCCCTGCACACTGTGCTTTTCTCCAAATATTTATATAGGTTACTATGCTAAACATGGATTCATGACATATTTACCTTGTTCCAAATTCTGTGCCCTCTCCACAGCTGTCTGTTCTGCCTGTTCTTTTTAAGTTAATTTTGCATAGTGCCTGCTTAATAGCCTATTGACTATTCTGAAGGTAAATTTACTCTTAAATATTTCTTTCAACCTCTTATACTTTAATTTGTGTAAACATGCATGTTCATTATAGCCTTTATTTTCACTACTCAGTGGGAAGCACTGTACTCAGAAGAATCAGCAGGAATGTTAATTTTTAGGGAGTCAGAATAATATTTCAATTTACACATATTCTTTGAATGCTTGTATTTTGCCAACCAATGCATGTGACAACAGAGTCATGGTCACTGATCTGAAGTAGTTTATAGCCTGACAAGAGATTCAGAGAAATCAAGAGATAATTACAGGTCAGTTTATTAAGTACGTATTGTTAATAATATTAAATGTGCTCTTAGTCAGGGCCCAGGTAGGAAACAACCGACACAATTAAGTTGACTTTTTGAGGATGGTTTAATAAAACCACTATTCACAATTTGTGGAGCAGGGTTTACAGACTCTTCAGTACATGAAAGACAAAGACAGAATAACAACTATGAAACACAAAGGTCACTGTGTTGACTGAGCCAGTGGGCAGGAGCCAGCTATAGTCTTGTAGAAGGACTGAGGCAATCTCTGGCTACACGGAAAATCTGAGGAATAAATATCCTGACCCCCTGACTTCACTTTCCTTCTGTAGTCTGATCTTATCTGACTGTATAACTCTGGATGAAGCCAAGTTCAAGCCAATAGACTAAGTAGCTCATTAGTGCAATTATGTCAGTCAAATGGACTGCCAAAGGAAAGATATCCAGTAAAAATACCTACTCTATGTTTTTCACAAAATGTCATTCAACTTTGTAACAAATCTTCATGAAATGGTTACTCTCATATTACATATAAAAATGAGGTTCAGAAAGTTTAAATGACTTACAACTAATAACTGGTTGATCCAGAGGTTGAACACACAAGTATCATTATAATTTCTCTGTCCTTTTCATCAAGTCTAGATGCTAGGGTTTATGTGTAGGGAATTATGGATACATGGTGGACATACGTCTGTCCATATCATCTGTGAAAAGGAGACAAGATTTCTGGGAAAGACTTCCTGGGCAAAGATGATGCCTGAACTGTGCTTTCTGATCTTGGAAAGAAAAAATGATAGAAATAAACAAATGAAGGAGAAGAAAGTATAGTACAGGTATAGAGGGAGTAGCAAAATACAAAATGTCAAGATGTATTTGACATTTCTAATAACAGATTATGATTAGAATATAAAAAGCAGAAATAAGGTGTAAATAACACTAGCGGTGTGAACAATTGGAATAATTTAGGAATGTTTAGGTGAGTTAAAGACTATATGCTCTATGTCTCACAGAGTATAGATATTAGGGCTCATGTGGTCAAATGGACTAGAATATTTTCCTTGGAAATGAGAGTAGATATAAAAAAGATCATTTCGATGATGTAGATTCATTACATTACTGAAACCCACCTGTTTCATCATTGGTCCTCAATTCATTACCCTCACAGACCAGGTCAACATTTTCTGTAAAAAGCTTATCATTATAAATTAATAATTTTATTATTAAGTAATCACCTCTGTACATTTTCAAGTTCCTCCTAACATATATCATTTTATCAATCAATTGTAATACATAGAAAATTCAAACAAGGGAGGCCTTAAAACAAGAGAGTCCATCATACAAGACCTGTGTTTTGTGTTATATAAGCCATTGGCATAAGTTTTGAGCCTTTTTTGGTAAAACAGGAAAAATAAAACTAGAATGGATTACTATGAGAATTAAATTATATAATGCCTTTAAACAGGAAGCTCTTATTCCTCAGTCCTATGAAAATCCCTTTTACTTGATATTTTCTTTTCTGGAGGACTTGCCAATATTTTACTTATAAATATAGGTGAAATTTAAAAACTGAAATTTTCCCATTATAAGTAATTACTAAAAATAGCAAGATAATGACTATGACAGAATTATACAGAATTTCAGATTAACCACTTCTCTTTCCTCTTGCAGTATTAGGAATAAATATTTTTTAAAGGAAAAGTGCAGGAAGAAATTAAGGTGAACAGAGAGGGGCAGGCAGGAAGAGAGAGGATGAAGAAGCCTGTTTTTTATTTTATCTAATTTTCCATTTTGGTTGTTTCCGCCGCAGTTCCAAGTCATGAACCAGAGACTTCAGTATGTATATGGACTGTGCCTAACCCCTGCTCTACCAGGGCACACCAAGAATAAATATATCTCTGCAATGCTAAAATTCTGAATCACATTAATACTGTATTATATGTTAGAGAATGAGGAAGTCTGAAGGATTAAAATATTTCTCCTGATCCTCTGAGTATTTTATAATTGCAACAAAACTCCCAGGTGTAGAATTTCCTATTCCACCTGATCCATTTACTCCTCAAGGATAGACATTTGTAAAGTCCTTTGATATCATCAGATGATAATTGTTACTGTACAAAAAGGCACTTTTATATCATATGATCAGAATCAGTGAGACACTGAGAAAACATGTTTCATGGCACAGGAAAAAACTCTAATACCCTGAACTTTTTGATCTTATGTTATCATGGAATAAACTGAAATAAGTCAAATACTCATAGATTTTATTTTATGAAGTCATTTTTAGGAAAGGAGAAGCAGGAAAAATCTAGTTTTCCATAGAATCAGGGTTTACCATGGTATTCATAACTTCAATTCATTTATATATTTTCAGTAACTTGACTACAAAAGCAGCTTGCTCTCTTCTTTCAACCTGTGCTTAGATGAGAAGTTTTTATAAATTAGAAATACACAAAACACTGACAGCTTTCAAGACTCAGTTTCATTTCCTTGAGGTTATTGATTAAATTCAAAGCTAACCAAGGACATACTCTGATCAGGTTGAGCTAACGACATCAGGACTTATCAGATGACAGAAGAAAAAGAAGCTTTCTTTCAGCCTAGGTCCTACCATGGAGTCTACACTGCTGTGTTGTGACACAGAATCTTTCTTGTCAAGATCTGAGCCAGAGATTTATTTTTATAAAGAAAGACATTATTTTCTTCTAGTAGCTAAATTAAAAAGACATGTCAGCCTTTTGATATTAGACTTCTAGTGACGTGATTATTCTCATATATATATATATATATATATATATACACACATATATATTAATAAAACCTGTCCAGACTCTTATCTTGCTTTATTTTTAGCTAGTATTGAAAATATATTAATTATAGTAATCAAAAAGAGAGGAAGGGAGGAAGGAAAGAAGGAAGGAAAGAAGGAAGGGAAGAGGGAGGAAGGGAGGAAAAGAAGGGAAGCTAAGTTTTTAAATGCAATATTTAGTAAGGTAACTTTGAGTTACAAAATAAAATAAGCCCAGATGTGCAGGTCTCTGGTCATCAAATATATGACAACGTACTCTACCCACTACCAAGTTATCAGAAGTTTTTCATCACTATCCCCTGAACTGGACCATCTTTTTCTGCCATCTTCTACTCTCTTCCCTGAAGATAACCTCAATTCTGTGGTTATTGCTTTGTCTGATTGTTTACTTTGTTTCTTTATATTTCACATATGAGTGAGATCATCTGCCATTTTTCACTCTTCTGATTTATTTAGTGTAATTACATTCATATTGTCACAGATGACAGACTTCATCTTTCTTAGGGCAATATATATATATATATATATATTACACACATATATATACTACACATAATACATGTATATATCATGTCTATCCATTAATCTGATGATGGGTACTTAGATAGCTTCCAATTCTTGGCTATTAAAAAAAAAAGCTGCAATAATATGAATGTGTATATCTATCAGAAAATTAGTGTTTGAGTTTTGAGGAGTAAATAGCCAGAAATGGGATGATGGGGTCATAAGGAATTTCCGTTCTCAATTTTTTGAGGATTCTCTATACTATCTTCCATAAAGATTGCACCAAGTTACACTCCAGTCAACAGTGTAAAGACTTCCCTTTTCTCTGCATCCTTCCTAGCATTTGTGGTTTCCAGACTCTAGGATAGTAATTAATCTCACAGGTGAAAAATGATTGCTATTTGGATTTACATTTCCCTAATAAAAGTGAGGAAGATCATCTTGTCATGTGCCTAGTGGCCATCTGTATGTCATTTTTTTGGGAACTATTTATCCAGTTCTTCTGCCAATTTTTATTGGATTGTTTGCTTTTCTGTTAAGATTTGTGAATTCTTTATATACTTTGGATATTAAGCCTTGTTAGATGTATGATGTGGAAATATCTTCTCCCAGTCAGTAGGTTATCTTTCTGTTTTAGTGAAGGTTTCTTTCATTGTGTAGAAGTCTTTCAGTTTGATATTTATTTTAATTTGTTTCTTTTGCCACTGGGATTAGTCACCAATAATCTCACTAAGAATAATGACATGTAACATATTGCCTATGTTTTCTTTTAAGTATTTTATGGTTTATAGTCTTACATCAAATCTCTAATCCATTTTGAATTAATTTTTGTGCAAGGTATTAGAGTGGTCTAGATTCATTCTTTTGTATGTAGTTTGTCAGTTTTCCCAACAGCATTTACTGCAATGACATTTATATTCTGTCACATGCTCTTGGCTCCTGTGTCATAAATTAACTGACCAGGTATATGTGAGTTTATTTTTGTTGATTCAGGTCTATTCCATGCATCTGTGTTTCCATTTTTAGTCCACAAACATACAGTTCCAATTACTATAGCTCTGTAATAAAACTCAAGGTTTGGGAGTGTGATAGCTCCATTTTTGTTATTTTATCTCATGATTGCTTTGGCTATTCAAGATAATTTGTGATATAATTTGTATATTTTTTGAAATTTTGTTCCATTGTCTTTGGAATTTTGCTTTAGATAATATGGACATTTTAATAACATTAATTCTTCCCGACCATGAATATGGATTGTCATTCTGTATCCTCTTTCTTTTAACAAAGCCTTATAATTTTCATTTAACAGGTCTTCCACCACCTTCGTTTGGTATATTCCATGGTATTTAATTCTTTTTGTTTCAATTGTCAGCTGATTTCTTCCTCTTTGATTGTATTGTTTGTATATAGAAATGCAACAGATTTGTATATATTAATTTTGTAGCCTTTTTACTTTACTCATTAATTCTAATACTTTTTTGATGGAGTATTTCTGTGTATATTATCATTTCATCTGCAAAGGGTGATCATTTTGCTTCTTTTACAATTAATATTCATTTTATATCTTCTTGCCTATTTGCTCTGTCCAGGAACAATGTTAAATAGCAGTGGCAAGAGTGGGCTGCCTTGTTTCACTTCTCCCATTTTTTTTTTCTTCTTTGCTTTTCTCCTGGAGATGTCTTTGAGGTTACCCTATGACTAGCATTGAGTTCCATGTTTATTACCTACTTTTATTTGAAAGCAGATTAGTCTTGCACTCATTCTAGCCACACACATTTTTGTTCTCCTCTCTCCTAAGCACCTTTTATATTTTGCTGTCTTACAGTTTTTAAGTGGTGTTTCATTACACCTTGTAGAACTTCCTTTAGTACTTTCTGTAGAGCTTGTTTTGTGCTGATGAATGCCTTTAACTTTTGTTTATCTGAAGATTTCACTGTTCTTTCGGTATTAAATGATAATCTCAGACAGTGAGGCTGAAAACCCTTTACTTTCAGCATTTTGAATAAATCATGACATTCCTCTCTGGTCTACAGAGTTACAGTTGATAAATGCACTGACAGTCTTATGGAAACATGTTTGTATGTGACTTATTTTTCTTTGACTGCTTTTAAGATTCCTTGTTTATCTTGTATTCTTGACATTTTGATGACAGTATGTCATGCTATAGGTCTGTATGAGTTTCTTTTGCTTGGAATTCTTTAAGCTTCCTTGGTCTGAAGGTTTGTTTCATTCCTCAGGTAAGGGAAATTCTCAGCTATTATTTCTTCAAATACAGTTCTTGCTCTCTTTTCTCTCTCTTCTCCTCTGGGACACTTAACAATGCAAATGCTTTTTCCTTTTGATGTTATTCCATAGGTTTCAAATATTGTCTTTTTTTTTTATCCTTTTGTTTTCTTTGCTAGTTTTCTTGAGTGCATTCCTCTTCCTTATCTTCTAGTTCACTGATTCTGTTGGTGACTTCAATCATCCTACTCTTGAGTTCCTCTCTTGAGTTCTTTAAGTTTGCATATGTCTGCTGCATTTAGATTTTTCTCCTGGGGTTTTAATTGGATCCATCATTTCACATGTATTTCTCTTTGTTGTCTCTCTGTTTGGCATTCTGTTCATGCTTCTGTGGGCTAGGTTTCCCTGCAATTATGGAATTGTGTAGGGTATTGATTTGAACCACATAAGCCTGGATCTTAGTTTGAACACTGGGAATATTTGAGTTTTGTGACATCACCACTAGTTGGATTTACTGAAGTTCTTAGGTGGACCTTGTATTTGAGCCTGAAAGTTCAGCCGATGGTGTTGGAGTTTGTGTGGGGATATAGAGGCTTACCCCAGTATCACAGTTCTGAATGGTAATGACCAACTTTACTTTTGTTGTTTGGTTCACAATCAACAATCAGGCTACAGTTCTGCCTCCACCCACAGGGTGGCACTAGCGTGTAGCATTGAAGCTCCCTCCCTTCTGGGAGACTTTTCTTCTCTTAAGCCTGAGGGTAAGATTTCCAATGGGCAGATTCTGTGGCTCTGATGCAATATGGTGGGAGGGGTGGGGATGAGGAATTCCCCTAACTGCCTTCTGGTTATGGTGGCATCCCTATGTAATTTCCCCATGGGGGTGGTCCTACTCAGTTGACTGGGGTGCTTGTACTCCTACCCTGTGTTAAGATCCTCTTCCTTGATTTTATATTCCAGTCCCACTGGACAGGCTCTCTGCTATTGGAACAACTCTCTGCAAGGTCTGTTTTTTCCCAAGTCTCCATGCCCTCACTGCAACCATTTATATCCGCAAAGGTTGGGAATCCAAAATTAGTGCTGTAGCTCCAAACCCTGGATTTTTCACCTACCTCTGTGATGGTAAAAGATGTTGCTCTCTCTGAAGCCTCCAGACTTTTCCTCAGTGTTTGTGTCTGCAAAATTGTTGATTTCTAGTTGTTCTGTGAGGAGACTTGCCTTGCATTTATGCTGTGTTGGTTTCCCTTTTCATTATCCCCGCCGGCACCCCCCCCCCTTTAATTATGTATTGGGTTTACATAAGAATTTCTATGTTTCTATGTTTCTAACCTGTTTTGAATTGAAAGCAAATTAGTCTTTAGCTCATTCTAACACAATTTTGCTTTCCTCCTTCCCCCATTTAAATTTGGTATCTTTGTGCATCTAGTAGGGATTCATTTCAATTTATAGAATTTACCTTAGTATTTCTTTTAAGATAGGTTTAGTTGTGATAAATTAACTAACTTTCGATTGTCTGTAAAGCTGTTTATCAACCATTCAATTCTAAGTGATAATCTAGCAGGATAGAGTAACCTTATCCAAAAATTATTTTCTTTCAGCATTTTCATATACATGTCATTCCCTTATGGTCTATAAATTTCAGCAGAAATATCCACCTACAGTTTTCTGGTATCTCATTTGTATGTAACTTGTTTTTCTCTGTTTTTAAGATTCTTTATCTTGTTTTTTATTTTTTTTATTTTAATGACAATGCGTTTTAATTTCTTTTATTTGTAACTCTGAACTTCCGTGTATGGGAGGTCTATTTCCTTTCTTAGGTTAGCAAAATTCTCAGCTATCATTTGTTCGTGTATGATTTCTGCTACTATCTCTTTCACTTCTTTGTCTGTGATTCATATCATACAAATGTTGTTCCTCTTGATGTTTCCCCATAAAGGTCTTTTGTTACCTACATTTCTCACATTTTTTTTTCTCTTTGTTGCCGTCCTTGGATCTAGCAAAGGAAAGATCTAGTCTATCTTGTAGCTCACTGATTCAAATGAGATTTCTTTCTAGTTACTATTGAAACCTTGCAATTGCAATATGTACTTTAGCTCCTTGAATTCTGTTTGGAATGCTTCATATTTTCTCCACTTTTGTTGCTCTCTTTTTGTTCCTCTTTTCTTTTCCTGATTTCACTAAGTATCATTAAAACTTTTTCTTTAAAGCTTTCATCAAGTAGTGTACTTAATTTTGTTGTATTCTGATTTCCACTTGGGGTTTTGTTTTGGTCCATAATGTCGCATATATTTCTGTATTTTCGTTCTGTTTGCTATTTTATGTTTATTTCCTAATGGCTCCCCTCATGTAAATGTCTTATTTTAGACAATCAAATTGTGCAATATAGTCCTGGTGTTGGTCTGTAATCTTGGTCTTCCTATAGTTGTACATTCTCAATAGTTCTCAGAACGGTTGAAGCTTTAGGAAAATATTTGCATTGCAGGCCTGTGATTTCATATAGAGAGTTGTTTGGGGTTGGTACTGCAGATATTTCTCCCTTAATCACAGACATGAACAATCAGGCATCAAGATAAAGACCCAAGAGTTATGGGCTCAGTAAATCAGCAGTTCATAGTACAAACAGAACAACGCAGATCCTCCAAAGCAGACAGCAAACAAGCCTGGAACCTGGGGGTGAAAGCTCTAGAGCAAATATTTTCAAGAGTAGTCTGAGGTGGGCGAATTTACTGTTTTAATGAAAACCTTTCATTTATCTTGCCTGAGAAAATCAGAGAATGGAGCCATTGCTAGGAAGCATTCTACTATCTATACCAGTGCTGAAATGCTGACTCTGTCTTACGCAGCCTGTGGAGCAGCAGCTGTGAATACCTACAGTTTGACACAAGTACATTCCTGCGATCTTTGTACACTGTTGGCCTGTAGGGTTTGCACCTTGTGGAAGCAGCATCTTATTTCACTAGGAGGCACTCTACACCCCAAAGCCAAGTTTTTTGATTCAATGACTGAAAGTTCACAACTATGTGGACATGTGCTGAGGCAGCAAGAACTTTAGTTCTGCGGAGGATAGCTGTACAACTGCTCTCTCTCTACAGGAAGTATCACTGGTCACTCCTCTCTGAACAAAACAGTGCGACACTGCAAAAGATTGATTTCTCACATCATTTATGGAGGTGTGTGTCCTTTATCTTTGTGGAGGTGCTGGCATCCATTCCCTTTTCAAGCTTGTAGTTACTAAATGATTGCAAGTTTTATTGTGTTTGTAGGGGATGAAGCAAAATCAAGGTCATAGCCAACCGACATCTTTGAACTGGTCATGGGATTTGGGTTCTTTTGCTGATGTCATGTATTATATCAATGTATATGTTGAACTATCCTTGCATTTCTGGAATAAATCAAATTTGGTCTCCAATTCTTTGAATTATTTGTTGGATTTACTTTACCAATATTTTGTTGAGGATTTTGCATCAATAGTCATCAAATATATTTGTGAATAATTTCTTTTTGTGATACCGGGTTTTGGAATCAGTACTATGTTGGAATTATAAAAAGTGTTTGCAGATTTGCCTTTTTCAACTTTTTTGAAGCAGTTCGAGAAGTTGATACTAATTATTTTTATATGTTTATCAGACTTCACCAGCAACATATTCTGGTCTGTGGATTTTGTTTTGGGGAGATTTCAAGTTATTGTTTCAGTTTTCTTGCTTTTGACTGTTCAGGATTTCTATTTCTTCCTAATTTAGTCTTGGAATATTGTTTCCAAGAATTTGTCCATTTCTTCTAGGTTTCCCAGTTTATCACCACAAATATACTCATAGTATTTTCTTGAGATCTACTGTATTTCTGTTTTCTTAATTGTGATTTTTCTTCTTTCATTTCTAATATTACTTACGTTTGTTTTCACTCTCCTCTTTTTATGAATCTGGTTAGAGATTTGTCTATTTTATCCTTTCAAAGAACAAGTCTTGAGTAAATTGATGTTTTAAATATTCCCTGATTTCTACTTCCTTTGTTTATGCTTTATATTTTAATACTGTTACCTCTAAAATTTAGTTTTATATTTTCTTCTTTTTCTGGTTCTTTAATCCTAGTTTTTAAATGTCTTATTTTTTTTGTTGTTTCCTGAAGTAGTATTGAACTACTATACATTTTCCTCTTAATGCTGCTTTTGCTGCTTCCTATAGGCTCTGATATGTTCTCATTTTCTGTCTCTTTAAAAGATTTAATAAAATGTTTAACTCTGCTTTTTGAAAGCTTTTTTCTGTTCTTTGTCTTTTTAACTTATTCTTCTTATAGTATTATTCAACACATTAAAATAATTTCCTATGCATAGGTTCCCCATTTCTTAAACAAACCATGGCCACCAATGAATTTTGTAAACCGTGTTAGAGAGAGTCTCGCTTCATCCTTTTGTATGTGAATGCCTGGTTTTCTCAATACCATTTGATGAAGAGATTTTCCTTTTTCCATGGTATACTGTTGGTTCCTTTGTCATAGATTAATTGGCTATTTGAGCGGGACAGTTTCTGGTGATTCAGTTCCATTCCACTGATCTGTCCCTCTGTTATTATTCCAGCACCATACAATTTTGACCACTATTGCTTTGCAGTATAGTCTGGAAATCTAATCCCTTCAGATTCATTATTTTTTCTAATGAGTGCTTTGGTTATTCATGGTCTTTTGTTTTTCCAGAAAATTTTAAGATTTTTTGTTCTATTTCAAGAAAATAAACCCATGGAATTTTAATGGGGATTGCATTAAACTTATATATTGCTTTGAGTAAGATCACCATTTTAAAGAAATTGATTCTTCCTAGCCAGAGCAGGCAATGTCTTTCTATTTCTTTGTGTCCTCTGCTATTTTTTTAAGAAGACTTTGCAGTTTTCATTATAAAGAACTTTCACGTCCTTTGTTAGATATATGCCAGGTATTTCATGCATTTAACTTCTGTTTGAAATGGTGTGATTTTTGTGATTTTGTTTTCTTCTAGCGTGTTTTTTTGTGTATAAAAATGCAACAGATTTATGTGCATTGATTTTGCAGCCTGCCACTTTACAATATTCAGTGATGAGTTCTAGAACTTTTTTGATAGAGTTTTTGGGATTTTCAATATATATAACCATGACATCTGCAAATAATTAGTTTTACTTCCTTTCCAATTTGAATTCCTTTTTAAAATTTTCTTGGCTAATTGCTCTGTCTAAGACCTCTAGTACAATGTTAAATAGCGGTGGTGAGAGTGGACAACTTTACCTTGTCCCTGATCTAACAGGAAATATTTTCAATATTTTGCCATTGACTATAATGTTGGTTGTGGGTTTTTCATATATGGCCTTTATATGTTGAGGTATGAACCTTCTATTCCCATTTTATGCAGGGTTTTTAATCATAAATTGGTGTCAGATCTTATCTAAAGCTTTATCTGCATCTATTGATGTGATCATGTGGTTTTTCTCGTTGCTCTTATTTATATGATGTATGATCTTAATAGATTTATATATGTCGAACCATCCTCGTATCCCTGGGATGAATCCCACTTGGTTGTGATGGATGATCTTTTGGATGCATTGTTGAATTTGGTTTGCTAATATTTTGTTGAGAATATTTTCATCTACGTTCGTTATATATATATGTGTATATATATATATATAGTTCTATTTTCTTTCTTGTTAAAATCTCTGTCAGCTTTTGGTATCAGTGTAATGTTAGCCTTGTAAAAAAGTATTGTGATAGTTCTCTGTTCTTTAATATTTTGGAAGAGCTTGAGAGAATAGGTGTTAATTCTTCTCTGTAGTCTTGGTAGAAGTCATTGAAGATGCCATCCAGTCCTGTGCTTTTATTATGGGATAGAACCTTGATTATTTCTTCAATTTCCATGCCTAGATTGTTCTGTTCAAGTTTTCCAATTCTTTCAAGTTCAGTCTTAGTACGTTATACTTTTCTAGAAATCTGTCGATGTCCTCAAGTTTGTCCATTTTGTTGGTGTAGAGTTGTTCATTGTTGTCCCTTATGATGCTTTGAATTTCTGTGGTATCTGTTGTAACCTCTCCCTTTTTATTTATGATTCCAGTTATGATTTTTTTTCCCCTTCCATTCATTGTGAGTCTAACCAATGACTTGTCAATTTTGTTTTTTTTTTCAAAGAACCAAATTTTGGTTTCATTGATCTTCTGGATTGTTTTTGTTTTCTATTTCATTTATTTCTTCTCTAGTTTTTATTATTTACTTTCTTTTGCTGATTTATGGCTTTAATTGTTCTTCCTTCTCTAGTTGTTTTAAACATAAAGTCAAATTGTTTATTTGAGATTTTTCTTGTTTCTTGAGATAGGCCTGGAAAGTGATGAACTTTCCCTTTAGTACTGATTTTGCTGTATCCCATAGATTCTGGTAGCTCATGTCCTCATTCTCATTTGTCTCTATGTACTTTTTAAGTTCCCATTTGATTTCTTCTTTTACTCAAGAGTGCTTCAGGAGCATATTGCTGTGTTTCCAATTAGTATGGTGTCTTCCAGCTTTCTTTTTGTGGTTGATTTCCAGTTTTATGTCATTGTGGTCAGAGAAGATGCTTGGTATGAGTTCAATCATTGTAAATTTATTGAGAGATGTTTTGTGTCCCAGCATATGATCTATCCTTGGCAATGTTCCATGCTCACTTGAGAAGAAAGTGAAATCTGTAGTCGTTGGTGAAGTGCTCAGTATATGTCTAGTAGACCTATCTGTTTCAGATGATCATTTAAAATGCCAGCTTCCCTGTTAATTTTCTACATGGTTGATCTGTCCATTGTTGTAAGTGGTTGTTGACGTCTCCCACTATTGTTGTGTTGCTGTCAATGTCTCTTGTCATGTCCAGTAAAACTTGCTTCATGTATTTAGATGCTCCTTCATTTGGTGCATATGCATTAATAAGCATTATGTCTTCCTGCTGGATTGATCCTTTAATCATTAGATAGTGTCCATCTCTGTTTTTTGTTATGCTCTTTAGATGGATGTCTGTGTTATCTAATATGAGTATTTCTGTTCCTATTCTTTTGTGGTTGCCATTCGACTGTAGGATGGTATCCCAGCCATTGGCCTGGAGCCTTTGTTTATCTTTTGGAAGAAGGCGAGTTTCCTGAATGCAACAGAAATTTGGGTTATGCTTTTTTAATCTATTCAGCTACTCTGTCATTTGACTGGTAAATTCAATCCATTAAATTTTAGGGTGGTTATTTATATATAGTTACTTAGTGTCACTTTATAATTGTCTTTTGTATGTTTCTCCAGATGATGCCTTTGTTCTATTTTCTTCTTAGGTCGAATGGGTACAGTTACGTTTTAATTGATTTTGCCTTTTGTTTTCTTCTTTGCTTTTTCCCTGGGGATGTATTTTGAGAGTACCCTGAATTTAGCATTCAGTTTTATGTTTACTTTTAATTGTATTTGAAAGCATATTAGTCTTCCACTCTTTCTAGCTAACCAATTTTTTTCCCTTCTTCCTCACTTTTAATATTTGCTCTCTTACTGTTTTTCTCTGTGGTTTCATTATGCTTTATAGAGCATCCTTTAATATTTTAGGCACCGCTTGTTTTGTGTTGATGAACTCCTTTAACTTTTACTTGTCAGAAAAGATTTTTAATCATTCCTTCTGTTCTGAATGATAATCTTGCTGCATATAGTATCCTAGATTAAAAATCTTTTTCTTTTAGTACTTTGAATATATTATGCCATTCCCTTCTAGCTTGTAGAGTCTAATTTGAGAAGTCCTTTGACAATTCTATGGAGGCTCATCTCTATGTGATATGTTTTTTCCCTGGCTACTTTTAATATTTTTTACCTTATTTTTTTTGACATTTTGATGATCATATGTCTAGGTGAATTTATGTGTGGATTTCTTTCATTAGTAGCTCTCTGAAATTCCTGACTTGGAGGTTGGCTTCATTCCTCAGATTGGGGAAGGTTTCATCTATTATTTCTTCAAATATACTTTCTGCCCCCTTTTCTTTTCTCTCTCTTCCTCTGTTACCACTATGATGCGACTATTGTTCCTTTCAATGTTACACCAGAGGTCTCAACTGCTTTCTTCAATTCTTGGATTTTTTTAAAAAAATTCTTTGCTGGGTTGCTTGATTGAGTTCCTCTGTCCTACCTTCCAGATCATTGATTCTTTTGGAAGCTTCATCCATCCTATTGCTGAGTCCCCCTATTAATTTTTTTTTAATTCAGTCATTGTATCTCTTATCTGTTTGATATCTTGCTTTAATTCTTCTCTTTGCTTCCTGACATTCTTGTTTGCTGCCTTTACTGATTTCTGGATTTCCATGAGTATGTTAATCACTGTTGCCCAAATTCTTCTTCAGGTAATTTACATAGTCTGATTTTGAATGGATCCATCATTTAACATAAATTTCTCTGTGTCTTTTCTCTATTTGGCATTCTGTTCATATTTCTGAGGGTTCGGTTTTCCTGGCCTTGCACAGGTTTGGCTTGTCCAGGATTATCAGACTGCAGTTTTACCTTTACCCACAATGTGGTGCTACGGGGTATTGTCGAGATTTTGTCCCTATGGGACTACCTTCTCACTTTAATCCAGAGGTGGGTATCCAATGGACGGTATACCTCGTAGGCAGATATGCGGTGGGAAACATAGCCAGCCATTCAGTGGACCCCAGGCTCTGACGTGAAATGGTTGTGGGAAGGGTTCGAGCTTGGAATATCTTTGGCTGATTTCTAATTATGGTTACGTCCAATATAATTTCACTGCACAGGCTCACACTCAACTCCACGTTTCACTGGTTTTTCTTCCATTCCCTCCCAAGTCGGCTCTCCATGTCTCAACATCTCAGCCCCACTGTCCTTTCTCTTGCTTCCTCCATAGCTGGTACTGAAATCCCTAGCTTCATCCCCACTGCCTAGCTGGAGATTCCGGAACGACTTCCCAAATCCAAATCTGCAGCTTAGCTGAGAACTGTGCTGGGTAGCCTCAACCACCATTATTCATCAGCTGGTCTGTGTCCAGCTGAAGTACCAGTAATTTCTTGGTGTTTGTTTCAGGAAAATACGGATTGTTTTTCTTCAGTGTCTGTGGGGAGCGACCTGAAAGTGAATCCTATGGAGTCACTATTCAGAAGTTGATATCTGCTTTATGAAATTTTGATGACAGCCTTTAAATCTCAATGGAATATCATGTCTCTAAGACTGTCCAAAACTGATCCAGTTGTGTTTAGATAACTGATACAAGTAATTTCTCACAATAGCTTTAATCTGTCTTTAAAACGGTCTACTCCTAAACTTAGTAACTTAATATAAAATTTCATTAGTACGTTTTGTGGTTCTGTAGGTTGTAGGTTGACTGGGCTCAATCGAGTGCTTCTCTTGGGTGTTAGCAACTGCTAATATTTGAATATGAGACTAATTCAAGGGTATAACTGGGATGAATGTTCCAGTAGCTCATTCGTATGTATGGTCATTGATGCTGACTTCTAGATAAGATTATAGCTGAAGCTACTGAATAGACTGCTTTGACATAACCACTCCATGTATCATGTACTTCTGAAAAAATAGAAACTGGATTTAAAAGGTGACATTCAGAAGTGTGTCCCCCCAAAAAAAGAGCTACAAGTTGCAAATCTAATTGAGGGCTGTATCTGCACAGTATTGTTTCACATATCATATATTGATCATGTATTGATCATAGAGTTTCCCTGGATCAAATGAATAGAGAATTAGACTGCATTACAATTTTATTTTATTTTAATTTTTTTAAATAATATAATTTTATTATTTATTTTATTTATAAAATCATACTTGTTTTAAGATATTTAGCTCATTTCTCAGTCTGTGAGTATTGAACACCACCCATGTCACGGAGTTTTAGTGTCCTTTACCAACACCTTTTTCTCTTTTCTCTATTACCCCTCTTTAAGTTGTGTCTGTGGGTTTTTGTTGGAATTTAAATGTTTGCTTCATTGTACAATATTCCACATATGAGTGACACCATTTTGTATTTCTCTTTTTCCTTCTGACTTATTTCACTTAACATGATCCCCTCCAGTTCCATCCAGATTATTGTAAAGGGAATAATTTTATTTTTATAAGTACCTGCATAGAATTCTCTTGAGTGTATATACCATAGCTTCTGTATTCAATCATCTGTTAATGGGCATTTAGGTTGTTTCTATGTCTTGGCTATTGTGAACTGTGCTGCTATGAACATAGGGGTGCAGATATTTTTCCTGATGATAGATTTAGTACTCTCTGGGTATATGCCTAGAAGTGGGAAAATATTCACACACCATATATTGGATAAGAGATTAATCTCCAAAATATACTAACAACTCACACATTGCAACACAAAAGTAAATGACCCACTCAAAATATATGGAGAAAAACTGAACAGACACCTATCCAAAGATGACACATAGATGCCTTACAGACACATGGAAAGTGTTTACATCACTCATTATCAGAGAAATACAAATAAAAACCACAATGAGATAACAACTCACTCCATAGAGAGTAGTCTATATCAAAAAGTCTAGAAATCACCAGTGTTGGAGGCAGTGTGGAGAAAAACGAACTGTTGGTTCATTGTAGATGGGAATATAAATTCTCTGGAAAACAGTATGAAATTCCTTAACAAATATAGACTATCTACTTTAATGGATATTGGCAAGCACAAATATATTACAAATGCGTATTTACTTTTGTGATCTTGAGTTTACAAAGCTTGTTAATAATGTTTAAAGAACTTAAAGAACTGAAATTTAAATGTTAGGGTTATAACAGATTTTTACTTTTTGAGTTTTTATCATGATTTTTTAATATATTTGAGAATATTAAGAAAATAATTTTCTACATTAAAGTTAACTAGCTGCTCTCCCATAATTTTCTCCAAATTCCTCAAATGATATAAATGAATTGTACTATTAGAACTGTCTTTGTCTAGATATTATTAAATTCTTCCTATTTTTCTAACAAATTGCTTTAGAACACAACTGCTATGCCTTGTTCTTACACAGGAAGCAGCTCCTCAAAGAAGTAAAATTTAGTAACTTTATTCTTCAAAAACCAGTACCCAAATATTTGGTAAAAATTTTTATTTCTGGAATAATATGATCCCTGGAAAAGTTAAGATTAGAAATCCTTCCTCTTAACACTTTCATTATATGAATTGCCATCATGATGGGACGATGAAATGCAGGAGGTTCTGATGGTATTGCTTAGTCATTTAAATGTAGTACCTCTTTATGAAATCTCTTCTTTGTAGCTTAGCCTTGATCTAGACAAGGTTACAGACTAAGAATAATTCCTAAGATCTTCCAGGCAATGGACTTCCACATCATTCTTTTTTTTTTTCATTTCATGATGTCATCCTCCCATCAAAAATGCCACATCTACTACAAAAGATGGACAGGATGAAGGGCACCTCTCACAGAAATATGATTAATTTATGTTAAGTGGAATAAATAAGTGATGATTAATTCAGTGGAGACACTAGAGGAAACAATAATTACTATTAAATCTACTTTAATTCTTCATCCAAAGTTTTAGTAAATCCTCATTGGGTGAATGGACTGCAAACTAGAATAGAGGTTTCTGAATATTTCAAAATATTTTGAAAGTTTAAGATTTCAAAGTCTTCAAGAGTTTAAAGACTGATATGTCATAAAGCTGTCACAGAGGACTTCCTACTTGACCTGTGTATGCTTCTTTGTTCATCTGCTATAATGCTATTTCCTTGGGCCACATTATTTTCTCAACTTCTAATTAACACAGTGTAAAAAGTAGATACTGGAACAATGAGAAATTTTGCATGTATAGTTAATTTGTCCTTTCCTTCTGATTTTTTTCCTTCCTGTCCAAGAAACTTTCATAGCACCATTTATCTTTCTACTGCTCAGATTGACATTGAGTAAGGTGTACCCAGAATTTGAGCCTGCATTTTTATTTGAAAAGGTGTCAAAATAGCTCTTACAGTAAGTTGATGACAAGGAATTATTTTTCCCCTCAGATGGCAAGAGCTTTCATAATCACATCAATTTTAGAGTGGTTACTGAACTAACGGTCCAGTTCCATTCAGAAATTGATACCGTTTCTTGTCATCTGTTTTATAATCATGCAGAGGATGGAATGCCTAAAGTACTAATATTAGGGTTTTTAATATATTTTAATACACAAAGAGCTATATTCTTATTAATCTCCTAAGTACTTCTTCTTTATCCTTATCTACTCAAAATAAGTAGTAAATCATGAATAACATTTTTCTTCTGAATCTCTAGTAACATTAAGGGGGAAAAAACCCTAAAACATCACAGGCCCATGACCCTCTGGAAAAATACAAGCTCGATTTATTAAACTTAAAATGGATTTTCAGTGCTCCTATTTATCTTTACTCTGGGATAAGGATAATCTAAACCATTTTTTTAACACCTCTTCCTCTTTGTAAATTACCTAATCTCTTATTTTAGTTAGAAAACTCCTTTTTCCAAGTAAGGAGACTTTCTGTCCTTTCCCACATGTTTTAAAATTTCATTTGTAATGATCTATTTTATAGTATCTCAAGTCAAATCCCATCCCTTTATCACACAATTTATTAGTCTTTGCATTCTTCTCTGAAAATCGTCAATCCCCATATAAAAAAACTCTTGATCTCGATAGCTTTTCTTTGCTTTCATTTTATACATCCAACTCCCACTTTCCTCATTTAACCCAACAGTTCCCTTCAAAGTAAAAAGCACACCTCTCTCACAGGTCAACAATAGGTCTTTAAAGGCTGCAAGATTTTCTTAGTTCTAATTCTTTGACACTCTGCACACTGATTATGTTATTTTCTAAGTTGAAATGCACTGTTTTTTGTGGTTTTTCTTTTCCTCATCATTTCACTTACTAGTCCTTTCCTTGCTTCCTCCTTAAACTCACTGATAGAAAGTTTTCTCAAGTTTCTATTCTCAACCTTTCTCCTTAATCTTATTTTCTCATCTTTGAGAAGTTAGCTGGACTTTTACATTTTTACATATCAATTCTTAAAAATAATTCAAATCCACATACCCTGAAATTTTCACCGTCTCTATTTTAGCTTCCCGAGCAAAATCTGGGACTTATAATTGTTTTGCTCTCTTTTTCTCCCCATTTAGACCAATAAGGGTTAACTCAGAACTACTCCTACTTGATTAATTTTAATTCATCCTCTTAACACTGCTTCACTTCTCTCTGAAGAATCATAATCTCTTTTCTGGACATCAGAAACACTCTCCCAACAGTTTCCCAAACCTTTAATTTCTCTTCTGTGAATCTGTTTATCTGACTTTCTGTAGTATTCTTTGTAAACACATTCCTAACTACGTCTTTCTTTTGCTTCTAGAGCTTTTTGCAATGACTCTTCAGTGTTCTCCATCCACTGTAATTTTTTTTTCTCTTTCAAATTGATATTGCTATGTGATGAATCAATAACTGCTTATTCTTCCATTTCTCAAGTGGGAAAAAATGAAACTTTAAGAGACATTGCATGAGGTTGCTGTGAAAATATTATTATAATCCAGATTTCAGTGTCTTGCTTATTATTTTGGTTATTTATATTTATTCAAACTCAGGCTCTAAATAAGTAAATAAACAAATAAACAAAGGTCTTTGGCATCTATTATAATGAATGGATGTCCATAAATTAAAAACAGAAATAATTCAAAACAGTGATTGTAAAGTTTTTATTAGGCAGTAAAATACCTAGGGAGTTTTTTTAAATTATGCATAAATATCAGACTCTCTGGAGGTAGGGTTCTGATAGGTACATACATATGTATATATACAAGTATATAATATATTTTTGATCCCCAGTTGATTCTAATCACAAGAAAGACTGAGAAGGAATAGTCAACTCAACAGATTGAGAAGGAACAGTTTGCAACTCAAAGTGTGAGCCTCTATCGTGCAGCAATAATATTACCATCAGATAAGGTTAGAAATGTAACATTTGGAATGTAGCTTGCAATTCTCTGTTTCAAAAGCAATATCTTAAAGCGATTCATACTATGTTAAAAATAATCATATTTAACCAACATTGGATCATACAAAATAATAAAAAAAAAACTTTTTGCTATTAGTAAATACATGAAATGCTTTTCTGAGATATGATACTAAGTATTGAACAAGCTCACTTATTATAGAATACCATTCCTATGTGGATTACATGTGTGTTCTGTTATGGGCAAAGTTCACAAAACCGTATACCTAATAGGGAGCAATCCACTAGTGATATAGATGGTATTGCTTGTGTCACAAAGACCTTGAGATTTCAACAAATTTAACCATCTTTCTTCACCTTTCATGTGTCTACCAAAAGACTTTTTTTTTGGGTTCTCTTTGCTCAGTCTTATTGCTTTTATACTAAAGTATATATTGTTTGAACTATATTTGTTCTCAAACATGGTAGGTATTACAATCTCTTGTCTTCTCAAATACGTATTACTTTTATGAAATTAATATACACAAGAAAATCCATCTGATTAAAGTAACTTCACTTTAGAATTTTGCCTGCCTTTTGTGAGTTCTCCATTTTGCTCACAATTTAGCAAATAAGTAGTTAACTGCTTAAGTAGATAATGTTTATGCTACAGATCTCTGATCATCAACAGCATGCCCCAAGGTTTAGATTTCAGGAGGAAGTGTTGTAGCCCATTATAATACCAATTTTGATCCACATTTTTCTAATCCAGTATTCCAGAAATCCCACTCACGGGAAAATTAGGAAGTAACTCATTGTTAACAAACTTTTATTATTTGATTTCTATTTATACTGCTTTTATATTTATTGTTTCTGTTATTTGATATCTTTATCAGAGGAGAACAGAGGGCAGGCTCTTGGTGTTTGCATTGTCTGAAATTCCTTTTCTTTATGCTGTTCTCATTTGGCTAAAATTTACCTTTCTCAGAATATTTTTTCTGATAATCATCTCTAAATTCATGTTTATCTCTCTCTCTGACCCCTTCCTTTGTTCTAATTTTTCTCATAAAATTTATCAGCTACATTTGTTTTATATTCAATATACATTACATTTACTTGCTTATTTTTTATAGAATATAAATTCTGTGAATTCAGGATCTTGTGTTCATAGCTCCAACTACAATACCTAGACAAAAAATCCAGACAAAAATCTAGACAAAAATAAAAACCTAGACAAAAAATCACATCGGAAAAAAATCATATATATTTGTTAACCAAATTATAACATTGTTTGATGATACATATATGTATAATATGTCATCAATAGTCTTTTTATATTTTGAATTAGAAAGAAAAAATCTAATGAGTTTATTCATTTCAGGAATTCTTCAAATATAGGAGAATTTAAGCAAAATCTCTCCAAATTTCAGATGGATCAAGGTATCACCAATAGCTTGTCCCATCATTGATTTCCCTGCTGTCTTTAATCAGATTTTCTGATTCCAATTCTCAAATTTTGCTTCTAGCTTTGACATTTTCTTTGATAACTTACTTAGATTTCCTTCTCTACTTTATTAATCTTATATGACTCATCCAAATGCCTCTCAATCCCTTGATTTTGATATCATCCACAGATAAAGTCAACCATAATTATCTGATCCATCTCTAATAGTTTTCCCAAGTTGGAGATTGGGCACATGTTGTAATTATATTGCGAAAGTATTGATTGAGTCCTTATCTCCATAGTACTGCCTACAGGGTAGTCATTATCATCTTGGAAAACACAACTCCTTCAACCTCCATGAGATTGTTATCTTGGAATCGAATATAGGCCAGGTTTTGAACTGGGAACAAACTGGGATTCCCACAATGAAAATTCGTATAGCTCGTTCTTGGAGACTTCAAATAAATTGACCTTTCTGGACAAGTGATATAGCTTGCTCATTGATAATAAACACTGAGAAACTTTATGGAAAATAACTCACTCCGAAAACAGAGAAACATTCTGATAAATTAAACTCATGAATAATGAGGATAGTCATGAGTATACGAATGTGTGCTGCTCACATTTTTTCTAAGACTGCGCAATTTAAAATTAAACAAATAGTCCAATAAAGTAATAAAATATATAGTGCCATCAGATCATCAGGTTATTTTTTTGGAAATGACTTACAACACAATTCTTGCAATGAGCATGGTTTATTTGAAGTCTTTGTGTATAGTTTTAAAACCAAATTAAGGTGTGTATGTGTATCTAAATTTCTTTTTAGGTATTATATATTATAAAATGTAGTATATTACATTTATTTTCTTATAATTTATATTTAAACATATATAGCATATATATAAATATAACCTTTATATAAATCAATCTCACCATAAGGTTGCATTTTTAGAAATAATGCTAAATATTTTAGAGTTTTATGTTAGTCTCATCAATTTTCACTTTTTATGTAGCATCTCACTCTGAGATTTAAATTGGAGTCTTTTCAATTGATTTTATTTTATCCTTTGGTTTTAAGAAAGTATTAAGGAATTTCAGAGCTAGAAGGGCTTGCTGAACATCAAAGAACTAGAGTTGCATATCTCTTAAGCTGTCAGATATTCTGACTTGACCTCAGGCTCTATTCACCCAGTATACAATGTCTGATCTAATCATGGAAAAGGCTTTAATTCACTTTTCTGCACAACTTCCCTGAGGAGACCATTATTTTCTCCATATTCTGTCATAACAGAAGAAAAGAAAGAGAAATGGAATTCACCTTCCATGTGTCTAAGCTGTGATGCCAAACACCTATATTTTCTTTTCTTTAGTAACTTGCTTTTGCTTTGATGAATTTTAGAACATAATTCCTATTTGCAGCTCAGATTTTCTACATAGCTTAGTCTTTAGAATAACAATATGATGGAAGCATGCTCATAGGCAGTCTTCATCCTTTAGGTGTGTAGAATGCAGTTTTACTTAGATTATATAATACAAACAAAAGAACAAGCATATTTTAGAAAATTATTTTTTCCAGGTTAATGTAAAATTAAGAAAATGGAATTTGTCTTTATAGTTAGTATTATAGTTGGTTACTTGGATGTTTTTAGAGATTACTTAGAGGTGGGTGATAAACAGCCTTTTTTTTTTTTTGCACCATTGGCTTATATAATAGAAAACAGTGTAAGTTTTATGCAATATCTATTTCTTGAAGTATCAACTATAAACACAAATGCTGAGTAGTTAGAATTAATATAAAACATTTTAATGGAAAAGCTATTCAATACATAAATGATTCTTAACCTGAGATACAAATGCAGATGGATTGATTCATATTTCCCAGAAATATCCTAACATTTAAGTAAAATTCATATGTATATACACTTTTCTGTTAATCAAACCTATAATTCAATAGAACAATGCTGGATTTTAATGATCCATAAGAACATATAAAGGGAAACCCTGCATTTTGAAATCTTAACATGATAGAAACTTACTTCCTCTTCACTTAAATTTCTGTGACAATAAAATAATACCTTTACATCCTAAAACAGTCACAGAGCCAGGATTCTTTTATGTTTTATTTCCCACCATTCGATGATATTTATTTCCTGGTGACTGACTAGATTACTGATGAACAAAGGGCCAACAGAGACCCTTTATCATTAAAAGCAAGCCTGAAAACTAGTCATTTCTTTCAAAGAGTGCCCCATTAATTAGAACTTAGAAAATTTTCATGGTGGGTTGCCTAGTCTAGCAACAAATTGGGTTTATTAATCCCTTATAGGAAAAGGAGAACAGATGTTACAGAAAATCTAGTTCCTGATGCAAACATGTATTGTAAAAGGCTTATTTAGAACAATATATAATGCATAAAAAGGACACATTAAATTTTAGCTGTTTAAATCTTGGCTTCTTTTAAAAAAACTTCAGTGTATGAAGGCTTGTAAGAAAGTGCCAGTAGTAGAGGAGTCAAGATAATATGAGTCGTAAGTTAAATCACTCCATATCTCATTGTTTTTTTTTTAATTCTATATTGATAAGAATTATTTAGCACAATAAAATGGTGCCCATGGCTAAATTTCCCATGGTGGTAGGCATACAATAAAGGACTTACTAGTTGACACAATTCCAGAAAGCTAACTTTGGTTTGTGATAAATGGAGAGTATTCTGTCTGGTGTGAGTCTTCAGTCTTAATTATTATTTTTTTCCTATACTATATGGGTACAGATTTTCTAGACTTGTTCTACAGTGATTAACTTATGCCACCCATGTGGTTCTGAAAATTTCTTTTCCTTTTCAGACCAAAGAAATAACATCCTTCTATATCTCACAGCACAGTGTTGGGACATCCTACATCAATATTTCTAAACTATTTTAAGAAATTATTTTTATGTAAGTACTATCATTACAATAATTATTATTATTTCTTCATGAAGAATTTGCTAGCCATTTGATTGGGAAAATGAACATCTTGGAAGATTATGGACTTCATAAAAAGTCTACATATAAGTCTCATAAAAAATATTCATTACATTATAGCATCAAGTAACATCATTATTTCCTTTATCCAGTACAGTTAAACTTAAATACCATTTTATTTGCATAATTATGGAAACAAATGTGCTATAGTTAATAAAACTTATTAGTTTTATATGTTAGTTCAAATTTTAGATTTTATTGCTTCTATCACTTTCAAAAGTTCATTAATTTGTTTGCTTTATAAGTTGTAAGAACTGAATTCTAATTTTTGCTTTCCATTCCTAAATATGTGATCATGAATGAGTCATCTAATTTCCCAATTTTATAAGGCAAAATGAGTCACCTCTAAAAATGTAAGATTTATAATCTTCACAATCATTAGATGCATTAATTTGAAGAAAAGGCATTTTAAGATTTCAATTTCAGTTGCAAGTGACAGAAACACAATTTTAAATATATAAATAAAGAGGTGGTGGATAAATTTCTTGGAATGTAGCAGAGGCATTTATTTTTAACATATTTCATGGTCAGATGAATTGTGGTTAGATGTAGGGCCATATGATTGGTCAGTCTTGGTTATTGTCTACATTGATACTTAGAGTGGAATTTTGGTCTACAACTAGAGAAGAATTAAGGTATTGCAAAAATGCCAATAATAGCAATATATTATATTTCTAAATAGTTTTTATTATTAGCTACAGCATTGATATGAGTGAGCTCACTCCACATAAGAGAATTTAAGTGGATAATATAGAGTTTGTTTTGTTTATGATCTAATAAAAATACATTGCTTTATAGAGTGGGCATATCTTATATATTTAAACAACTCATCTGTTAAATAAAGAATGGTATGTTAGTTTACTGAGTATGCCATGACAAAATACTAATATTTGAGCATCTTAAACAACAGAAGTGTGTTTCAGTTTTGAAGCTAAGAATTCTGGAATGAAGATGCTGATAATATTGCTTCTTTCTGAAGGCTATAAAAAAGGATCTATTTCAGGACTTTTTCATTGGTTCCTAGATTGCTGTCTTTATATCCACATGTCATCTGCCAAGTGTATGTGTCTCTATCCAAATTTATCCTTTTTAATATAATGACATAAGTCTCACCCAAATGGCTTTACTATAAATTTATTACCTCTGTCAAGAGAGCTTGTCGTCAAATAAAATCACATTATGAAGTATTTCGGGTTAAGACTTTAGCATATGAATTTTTAAGGGTCATAAGTATTCACACCATAGCAAATAGAATGGCTTTACACTGAAATTTTAGTTGCAGATACATAAAGCTTGCTGCTTCTTTTTAGTAATCTGTCTTTTCTTCCCAGCTTCCTATGTTAGTGGAAAGTGTACATTCTCTTTCCTATGGTTTTCTCCCTTCAGTTGCATAGTTTGAGTTCCACAACTCATTTAGTACTGAAGAGACTGTTCGCATGAGAATATCTCAGTGTAAGGAATTGAAAGAATTCCATCAGTTTAGTCATGGACTTTCTTTCCTGTGGTCATTTCCTCTGCTTCAACACAATGTGGCTGTTGTAAGGAGACCCCAGATTGTTAGGATGTATCCATGTCCATTATTCCAGGGTCAGGCAAAACAAAAAGTTTTTGTAATTCAGGAGTTTTTTGAAAAGTTTGCAACTTTACAGAATCTTTGAAATGGGCCCTAATTATCAGGAAATAGTAAGTTAAATAAAAAATTTAACTGGCAAATAAGATAATCCCGTTTTTTTTTTCTAATTTAGAAAATCTATTTTTGCAATAATTTCCTCACTGACCATATGTTTTTAATTTTCAGATTTTCTTTATATTTTTACATTTGTTAGATGGTGACCAAATAAGACATTAAGAAATATGAATTAATGTTCTTATTTCAACATTCTGAATACTTTTATTTTAAATGCTCTAAAGTCACTGTATGAATAATACTAAAGAAGGATTTATTCTATAATATGGCCAATTGTCTCCATTATAAACAATTCAAAAGTTACATAACCAGACACCAGATTGATAATATGTCAATTATTGCAAACAGTCAAAAACTTACATTTTCTATTTATTTATTTAAATAACAGCTTCCCTAGGATTTGGTCACATACCACCTCAGTGGCCTTGCTCCTGGTATCTTTATTCATGCCTATAACTATGTGGTGGGTTAAAGGGCTATTGCTTCAGCAATAAATCAAGATCACAGGTAGATCTCAGCTGAGGCAACAGTTAGAGCCCAAGTCTGCTGAGAAAACTATAAGGAAATCACTTTAAATTTCTCTTCCGTGTGGCTCAGGCATTAATCCTGTGACTGGCATAGTCTATATAAAATCCTGAGTTTGTGAACCAGAGCTTAAGGGAACAACCAAATGAATAACTAGAAATTTTTTTAAAGCTCCTTCTTTTCTCTTCCTGCCTGCCCGCCTACTTAATTAAATTCCTGCCTAATTCCTTCCTCTTAAAAAAGTTCCTGCCACAATTCTAACCCTAAAGATTTGTCTCTTGGTCTTCAACATAGTACTGGTTCTAGAGTTCCAACCATTCTGACTGATACTCAGGTCACACAAAAATAGAAAATTCAAGATTCCAGGTGTTAGGCTGGCTCAGAAAGACGGGACAGCGGGCAGGGACAGCGGGCATGCCCGCCGGGCATGCCCGGTGGCCAAGCCCGCTCCACGAGGAGATCTCTTGGCCATTCCTCCCGACCGAACTATGAACTAGGGTAAGTGCTACCGCCCTAATTTTAATTTTGATCCCTATGCTCCGAATCCAGCTCCCCTGAATACTGACGAGAGACTGCTCTCGCAGAAAATCGCAGCGCTGCGGCAAGGGAGTTTTTTTTTTTTTTTTTTTTTTTTTGGG
>RJWH01000070.1:804799-886141 GCA_004363575.1 Solenodon paradoxus | reverse complement strand
CTTAAGGTGCCTGATACAGAATCTGGTTGCAATCGATCCCACCCTTAAGTGAAAACGGTTGCTTTTTTTGTCTACTAAGGTGTGGCCATTATACCAACTCAATAAATGCTGGCCCCCGGAAGGCACTTTTGATTTTGCTACTCTAATGGACTTAGACAAATTTTGCAGACGGATCGGCAAATGGCCAGAGATCCCACACATTCAGGGCTTCTGGGCTCTGCGCTCCCGCCCAGATCTTTGTGCTCAATGTACCACGGCCCAAGTTCTACTTGCTAGCACTTCGGGACTTGGAGATTTGGGCGCCGCCGCATCCCCCGTGTCTGCCGTAGGGCTTGCCTCCGCCTTCTCTAACTCTTAGGGGGCCCCGCCTCTCCTCCTTATCCCCCCTCCCACTATCAGCCCTGTACCACCGCCAGGCTTTTCCTTGCCCGTGGCCGCTCTGAACCTGGCTGACTCTTTGCTGAGCCGGAACTTCCTTCCGCCTTTTCTGACCTACCCGAAGATCTTGCCTCTCCTCCTCCTCCCTCCCTCTATCGGCCCCAGCCCAGCCCTCCTACACCTGAGGAAAATCTTTCCTCCCCTATCAGCTCTCAAACTCGCTCCCGCTCCCTCCGGAGTTCCAAACCCCCTGACTCCCGCATCTGCCCCCTCCTGGAGGTGGCGGGGACAGAGGGTGTAGTCCGAGTCCACGTCCCCTTCTCCCTGACGGGCCTCTCTTCCATAGAGGAACTCTTGGGCTCCTTCTCTGCCAACCCAACTAACTTTATCAAGGAATTTCAATACCTAGCGCAAGCCTATGATTTAACCTGGCATGACCTGCGTATTATCTTAACCTCCACCAAGACTCCTGACGAACGTGACCACGTTCGAACTGCCGCCAGGACTTACGCCGACCAAATACACACCACCAACCCCCTCATGCCGGTGGGGGCTGAGGCTGTCCCGGAGGCAGAGCGAGACTGGAACTACCAGGTAGGACAGGCGGGCCAAAGGCGCCCGACCAGCTGGTCGAATGCCTCATAGCGGGGCTGAATCAGTCAGCGCAAAAGGCATTCAATTATGATAAACTCAGGGAAGTAACCCAGGGACCAGGAGAGAATCCAGCTTTGTTCCTTAACAGGCTAATGGAGGCCATGTTGCTTCATACCCGCTTAGACCCAACATCTAATGCTGGGGCGACTGTTCTGGCTACTCATTTTATCTCCCAGTCAGCCCCAGACATCCGAAAAATACTGAAAAAGGCCGAGGATGGTCCCCAAACCCCCATCCGAGATCTGGTGAATATGGCATTTAAGGTTTTTAATAATCAGGAAGCAGAGGCTGAAGCCCCCCGCCAGGCGCTCTTACAGCAAAAGGTAGCCCTGCAGACCCAGGCTATGCTGGTGGCCCTGCAGCTAGTGGTGATGGGGGCAAAGCCTAAAACTGGAATGAAGAGCATTAAGGGAAAGCTTTTTGGGCCAATGTGGCATGCAAGCCCCTCAGGGGACATATTCATCTACCGAACCTACTCCCCCATGACCCCCGAGCTGTCGGATTTCACCGACCTGGCTAACAACATACTCACCCAGGAGGAATTCTTAGACAGCAATATAGCCCTAAAAAAGTCCAAAAACCCTTTCTCCTGGCTTAACCTTATCCATCAGGGCATTCAGCTTCTCAACATTTCAGATATAGGAAATATAACTGACTGCTTCTTATGTGCCTTTGTTGACCGCTCCCCAATTGCAGCAGTCCCTATACCCACCCCTCTTATTGTCTCAAAGTCCCCAATATCCTTTACCATGAAAGAAGTGTCACTCTTCCGGGACTTGATGGGCGACCACGAGGTATGTTACGCTGCCACAAGTTCCTCCTCCTGCAACCAGACTGTGCAAGTCTCGGGAACCACCACCAGCCCTCCAGGTACATTTTTTTTGGTGTAATGGGACGTTGTTATGGACCATCAATTCCCCCTCCGCCTTTCCATGCTATCCGACTATGCTAACCCCACAGCTTATGCATTATGGTGAAGGAGAACTCGAGGCCAAGTTGGCCAGGCAGAGGGAGAAACGGGCTGTCTTCTTGCCTATACTCGTGGGCCTAACCTTCACCAACACTTTGATAGCTGCTGGAATAGGCAGCGCAGGCCTAGCACACAGCTTACAAACCACCCGCCAACTACAGGCTGAGCTAGAGCAGGCCCTTGATGCCTCTGCCACCTCTCTAGCCTCTTTGCAAAGACAAGTAACCTAAGTAGCCCAGATCGCTCTGCAAAACTGCAGGGCCCTTGACCTCCTAACAGCAGAAAAAGGGGGAACATGCCTTTTCTTGCAGGAGCAGTGCTGCTTTTACGTAAACGAAAGCGACCTGGTAGAGGAAAACGTCGACACTCTCCAAAATCTTAAAAACAAGTTGAAAAAGGGCTACACCCCTCTAGAAATGGAGACCCCATGGTGGCGCTCCCTGATTTTTTCCACTCTAGCCCCGATTGTTGGGCCAATTTTAATAATCTGTGTATTACTAATGCTTGGCCCATGCTTTCTGAGATTCTTCCAGGACAGGATCCACGAAGCCTCCCGGATTACCTTCCACCAGATGCTGCTTCAGACCAGGGCCTACTCTCCTGTCCAGACTGAGCCAGACGACACCAACTTCTGACCCCATCCCCTCTACGCCCCACCTGTCAGCAGGAAGTAGCCAGAACGATCACGGAGCCCCTTTATCCTATCAAAGAGGTTGGAATGTTAGGCTGGCTCAGAAAGACGGGACAGCGGGGAGGGACAGCGGGCATGCCCGGCGGCCAAGCCCGGGAAAAAGGTAGATGACATTAGAATAAGGGATGCGACCCCCACACCTGGATTCACAGGGCCAATCCCCAATTGCGATATGGGAAGCCCGCGAAATTCCTCTGCTTAAAGAGCCGGTACCCCTTTGTTCGGGCGCGCGACTTCTCCAGGTCCGTTTTGCGGACTTGGGAGTTTTGCCCGGGAGCGCGAAGTCCAATAAAGCCCTGACTATTCTGCTTTTTGTCTGATTGAGCTTTTCTCCTCGCGAAGCCCAGAAAAACCTTACACCAGGATTTATTATACTCTGCAAGCTATAAGCTAAAATCGGCCATTGCATCAGGGCACAAAAGGAAAGTTGTTTAGCCTAATTCATAGAAGTAAAAATAGAGTACCAAATAGAATGAAGAAGCAGAAAAATGTACACCAAATGACAGACCAAAGCAAAACCCAGAATAAAAATCTGTATGCAACAGATTTAATTAAACCACCTGAGGAAGATTTCAATGCAAAAGTACAATTATGCTTATTAAAGTCAAGAGAACAATGGATACACAAAAGAAAACTATTAAAAAGACAGAGAAAAATATCAGGGAATTCCAAACAAAATTCATAGAACTATGAACAATAATAGTGAACTAAAGAGTTGTTCAATTGTATACTAGATGAAACCAATCAAATACATGAGCTAAAAGATCTGATAGTGAAACAACACAGGGAGACTACCAAAGGGAAAATGGACACAAACTGTATACAAGACTTATGGGATAAAATCAAGAGGGACAAATTTGCATCATAGGATTCTCAGAAGGAGATAAAGAGAAATGGGTAGAAGTTTTATTTGAAGAAATGATAGCTGAAAACTTTTCTAAACTTCAGAAGGAAACAGATGTCCAAATCCAGGAAGCTCAAAGAATATCAAGCAAAATAAACTCAAACAGACTTATACTAAGATAAATTGTATTTAAAGTGACAAAAATAAAAGATAAGGACCAACTGAAATAAGCAACTAAAGAAAAATGAGTCAGATACAAATTAGACTACATGAGACTACAAATTTCTTAGCAGAAATTTATAGGTCAGAAAGGAATAACATGAGTATTCAAAGTGCTGATAGTAAAAGTTTTGCAAACAAGGATAATCCATACAGTTAGATTTTCATGTAGATTTCAAATAGTGATAAATAAATTTATAGACAAAAATTGAAAGAATTTATCGCCACTAAATATCCTTACAATAAACACTAAAAGAATTTCTATATAAAAAAAATAATTGCACGTAGAAGGAACAAGACAGAAAACATATAAAATTGTGGGGAGGAGCATGAAAATGTCTACCGTTAGAATGAGACCAAAGTTAATTTGCTTTTGAGCTAAAATATTTGTAAGCATACTAATTTCTGTGTAAACCCTGGGTAACCTTAAAATACAAATCCCTGGGGGGAGGGATTAAAAAAAAGAAGAATAAAAAATATATAGCAAAAAGATCATAAAAGTTTTCAAAACACAAGAGATTAAGAGAATAAATGTACAGCAACAGTCTTCAAAGAAATGCAGACTGGCAATAGTCACATCAATAATTATGTCTATTGAACTAACCCATCAAGAGGCAAAGAGGGGCCTTATGAATAGGAATAAAACCTACTTTTCTGCTACGTACTGGAAACCTATCTACTCTAAAGTCACACATAGACTCACAGTCAGAGGTTAGAAGACAATCCTACATTTAATGACAACCTTAAAAAAAAACTCATTTTTATACCATGAAATTTAGACTTCACTTAAAGATGGTAAAAAATGCATGGATTGACTTTTCATAAAGATTAAGAGGTCAATTCAGCAAGAAGAAATAACACTTGTTAATATATTTGCACTAAATAAAGTAACATCAAAATATATAAAGCAATTATTAACATAACTAAAGAGACAATGATAGTAATGCAATATTAGCAGGAAACTTCAAAATCCCACTTAGGACAGCTCAATCAGGCAGAAAATTGAGAAGAAAACAACAACCTTATTGACAAATTATATAACGTGGTGTTAATAGATATTTACAGAATATTCAATTCAATAATTGGCAGAATTCACATTCTTCTTGAATACTAATGAAACATTCTTAAGGATAAATAATATATTGGGAAACAAAACAAGCATCAACAAATTTTCAAATATTGAAATCAGATCAAGTATCTTCTTTGATCACTGGCACAAACTAGAAATCAATCACTATAGGAAAGCTGGAAAACATTTTAAAAAATATGTGGAGTCTAAACAACTTTCTGCTGAATGACTCTTGTGCAAAAGATAAAATCAAGAGAAAATGAGGACATAAGCCATCAGAACTTCCAGGATGCAAGGATAGCCATACAAAGAAAATGTAAAGCGACTCAAGGCTACCACAAGAAAACAGAATAATCTGAAATAAAAAAAAACATAACGCTAGATTTAGAGCAAATAGAAAACAAAGAAAAAATGAAATTAAAAAACAGTAGAAGAAAGGAAATAACAAATTAGAGCTGAAAATAAAATAGAAATCATAGGACTTCAGATCAATGAAGTATTGACTGTGAGATTTGAGATTCAGTAATCCTGAGGAGCAATTATAAATGGAGTACAGTTGAAAAAGTTGGTTGAAAGAGAGAACATCAGGGAGAGAGAGAGATGAAAGTTTTATGTAAATGTGAGAAGTGGCAGTCAAACGGAACATAAGAGATTTTGGAGGTCACGGAGCAAAGAGGTCATGAGATCAAAGGGATTCTCTACATATTGATAAATTTAAATCATGGATAAAGCTGTTCTAAATAGTCCTGTGTAGTTTTTGTATAGATGTATAGATGTATCGTTTCCTTGTGTAAATACTGCAGAGCCCAGTGATTGGTTTGTAAGGTAATACTATGGCTACTTTTATACAAACACTTCCAATTTGGACTTAAAATGACTGTGCAATTTCCAGCAGCAAAAAAATGAGAGTTCCTGTTGTTCCACATCCTCACCAACATTTGGTGTTGTCAGAATTCTGGGTTTTGATCATTCTAATAAATGTGCAGTAAGTTTTCATAATTGTTTTACTTTGCACTTCTCTAAAGACATATGATGTGGAGATTTTTATTTGCTTAATTTTCATCATATATCTTATTTGATGAAGTATTTGTTAAGGTTTTCTGCCCATTTTGAAAATTATGTTTTTTTTATTGTTGACTCTGAAGAGGTTTTTATGTATTTTGAATAAAAGTTTTTTATTATCAGAATGTGTTTTAAAAATATTTGCAAAAATGTGGCTTATCTTTTCTTTCTCTTGAGAGTGTCAGAAATTTTTAATGTTATGGAACCCAGCTTATTGTTTTTTGTTGATTTTAATAAGTAGCAGTATGTTAATACATATTTGAGGCTTTTTTTTCTATTTCCAGTATGTGTTTGATCTAACAGCAAGTATGCATTCATTCACACATTTAAAAAATTTTTTAAAAACCTTTTATTATTTCACATTGCTATATGCTTTTTAGGATATTTAATTCACACCTTATTCTGAATGCATCACTCTATGCCCATCACCAGAGACCCTGAGTCCTGTACTACCAACTTGTTAACTCATTCCCTCCCTTGTTCTGCCGCACTGCAGCTAGTCTTGTGTCTGTGAATTTTTTTGAGATTTCTTTATTCCTTTGTTTCATTTTTTCATATTCCACATTGTACCAATTTTTTATTTCATGGATTGCATCTTTGTTACTGCGTTTATAAAGATATTCTTATACCTGTGATCATTTAGATTTTCTTCTATATCGTCACGTAATAATTTTATAGGTATACATTTTACAGTGAGGTCTATGATCCATTTCAAGTTTATTTTTGTGACTGGTATAAGGTCTGTGTTTAGAATTTTTTGCATGTGTGTATCTATTTGTTCCAGTATCATTTGTTATAGATATTAGTTTTGTTTGTTCCATTATATTGGCTGTATTCCTCTGTCAAAGAATAGATATATGGGTTATAGTTATGGGATTTCTGTTGTATTCCCCTGTTCTATTTGTTTATTCTTTCACAAATAATATACTATGTTGATTTCTATAGCATTTTAGTAAGTCTTGAAGTTTAGTTACACCAGTCTTCTAAATTTGTTCTTCTCTTTCAATATTGGTGATCTTCAATCTTTTGCCTCTCTAAATAAATTTTGAAATTGGCTTGACAATATTCGCAAAATAAATTTTTGTTATTTTAATTGGGATTGTTTTGAATCTACAAATGAAGTTAAAAAAACTGACATTGATCGACATTTAGTCTTCCTATCCAGAAATATGGAATATATCTCCATTTACTTAGCTCTTTGATTTAATTTTTCAGTTTACTGGTTATTCTCAAACACATGTTATATATATTTTGTTAGATTTACGCTTAATTTTTCATGTTTAGGTGCTAGTGCAAATGCCATTGTATTTCTAAATTGATTTTTAATTGCTGCTATATATGAAATTGGTTGACTAGTAACTTTATATTCTGCTACCTTTAATAGTGGTTTATTTATTCAAGGTCTTTTATTGGTAATTCTCCAGAAAAAATACAAAGATGATTATGTCATGTGTGAATAAAGAAAGATAATTTTATATTTTCCTTCCCAATCTGTGTGAATTGGGAAGATTAGCAGTATGATGTAACAAAGCAGTGCTTGTTTTATTCCTGACAGTAGTTGGAACATTTTTATTTCATACCACTAAATGTGTTGAATGTGTACTTTGTGTAGCTGTAACTAGTTAAAGAAGTTAGGCCTTCTTTCTAGTTTTCTAAGAGTTGTTTTATTTTTATGTCATGAATAGATGTTGGATTTTTTCAATAATTTTCTTCATATGTTGCTATGATCATATGATTTTATCAGCTTGTTGATATGATAGAGTGCATTCATTGATCTTACATAACCAAAATAAATCAGATATAGGCATGATATGTATTTCTTTTTATAAATTTAGGATTAAATTTGCTAATGATGAATTTTGCATCTATGTTTATTAGTCATATCAATTTATAGTTATATTATCTTTAATGTCTTTGTCAAGTTTTGGTATTATGGCAATATTATCCTCACAAAATGAGTTAGGAGGTATTCTCTTCACGTCTATCTTCTGAAGCGTACTGTAGAGATTTGCTGTAGTTTTTTCTTTAGAATTCACCAGGAATCATATTTAAACCTCTATGCAATGCTTTTGATGCATCACATGCATTTTCAGTTGTTTCAAAATATTTAAGTTCCTCTTAAGATTTCTTCTTTGATCGATGTGTTACCAATAGTGCATTGTTTAATGTGTGTTTGGGAGTTTTCAAGCTATCTTTCTGTTATTGATTTCTAGTTTCATTACATTATAGTCTAAGGGCAGACATATGGTCTTTAATTTTTTGATTTGTTTAACTGTGCTTTACAATCTATCTTGGTGAATGTCTGGGTGAGCTTGAGAGGAATGTGTACTCTACCATAGTTGAATGAATTTGCCCATGGATGTCAATGAAATAATATCCAGTTAATTTACGGTTTTGTTGTTTTCAGCTAGACTCAATGATTTTCTGCCTCCTGGATCAATCCATTTCTGAGAAAGGGTATTGAATCCTCCAACTATGATAGGCAATATATCTTATTTTCTTGCAGTTTTATCGGTATTGCTTCATGAATTTTGATCCCTTTTTGGTAGGTACATACATATTATGGATTTTTATCTTAATATAATTGCCTCATTTATCATTATGTACTGACCCTATTTATCCCTGATTGCTTTACTTGCTCTGAAGTTTGATGACTGGGTTCGGTATAGATAACTCTACTTTCTTTTGATTAGTATTAGTATGGTCTGTATTTATCTGTTTACTTTTAATCTATATGTGCTCTATATTTAAGGTGAGTTTCTTAAACTATATATCTTTGTCTCATTTTTTAAGAATCTATACATGTATTGAGAAAAAATAAAATTGAAGTCTGACATTAAATTCAATTTAGTTCAAATTTGGCTGATGTCTATTTACAGCAAAGATGAACTAAGGTGAAGTCAAAGGAATGATGTGGGCAAAGGGACAGTGGACAAAACAATATGCCATTAACTGTAAAAGGAGTCATCACATAGCCAAGGAGAGTTAGTGAAATCAGGGAGATGTAATGTTTAATGAACAGGAACAATTGATGCAGCCACTTTAGTATCTAGAGCCTTAACACTTCTGAATCCTGAAGTCCTGTTAGGTTCCCCTTTCTCTTTAGACTCCAGTATTTTATGCAAAACAAGGAATGATGTGAACTGTTGCAATGCTAGTGGGGTGGGGGCTTGTTTAACTCTTGTTTCTCCTGAAGCATTTTATAAACTTCAGATTCTTTGTTAATGATGCAACCACTTGGAGACTGAGAATGGTCTAAGACTCTCATTTATCAACTCCCTGCTAGTTTCAGTCTTTGATTTCTGAGGTGTTGTTGAAGTTGGAAATGTCTTCATGGAAGTAAAGGTGATCTGGGTTGTTGTACTGGTTTGTGATGACCTGGAGGCAAGTGAGGCAATGAAGGACATAGCACTCTGTGGGTGCTTCCTATATACAAGTGCTTTTGAGGAACAGAGGCTAAATTCCTTTTGTATAGGTGATGCTTGCCTTCCTCTGTCATCACAGGAGACCAGACTTTATATTCAGTTCTGGTTACTGTGAGAGTCCTGTTATCTGTACAGTTCTTACATTTGTTCTGAGCTTCTGAGTATGTCATATTGTTGGTATTTTTCCCATCAGATGTAATTATATCTCCAATACATAGATTAACAACAGCAGCCTTGCTTCCAGGAGTGACCCCAGAAGTGGCTAAGTCTTTAACCCACAAGATGAAAAATCCCATTGGCCCAGCCCTGGCACACTATCTGCTGGGTGCTCCTGGCATGGCAATAGTGAGTGGTGACCTACAGGGACAGACAGGGCAGAACACAGTGGAGTGCACTGGACTCTAACGACCAGGTCTATTTTGTTTTAGTCACTCCACCATTGTCTTTTAATTAGAGACTTGAGATCATAGGAATTTAAAGCAATCATTAATATAGGTGCACTAATGTCTACATATTCATTAATTTTCTAATTGCTTCACTCTGTGGGGTAGCATGAGAACATAACCCCATGCCCAACCTTGAAATTGGGCTTTGAGTTCGGCCAGCACTGAGCATGGACCTGAATGTAACAGATAGACTTTCTCTTATGATAACTGATTTTGCCTGCACTGACCATACCAAAGATTTCCTGCTCTGGAGTTTTGCTGCCTGTGCCTAGTCTGTTATTCTTTGTTCTTGCCTACTGGGCTGTTCTTGCTTGCCTGTACACTACTTCCCTCTCCTGACACCACTTTTAAAAAGGCACCCCATCTCCTTGCTGATGGTGCAGTAGCTGTTGCAAACAAGCCCAACTAGTTGCCATGGAGACGGTGGAGACATGCTGACTAGCAGCCATTGGGACAACCATTGTGAGTAAAATGAAGGCCATGTCCTTGACATTTGTTTGTTCTCATGATTTCCTCAGACTATCTATTAGGCAGGACATTACTCTGCCAGAATTTGAACACCCTCATAACAGATTCTTCCAGATTTTGTTTTAAATGAACATTAATATAAATCAATTTTTGCTTTTTCTTAGCCTATCAGCTGCACTCCTTTTTTGCCGACAGTTTGCAATATATATTTATAACTCATCGAAGTTCATTTTCAAATAACACCATACCACTTCATGGGTAGTGCAAGTGACATGAAAAATTAATTCAATTTTCTTCCACCCATCCTTTGCATCATTGTTGTCATGTTTCATTTACTTATAAGCCTTCATATATGTATGTATGTATGTATGTACATACATGACCTAATACATGTTTATATTTTAATTTGAACAAATGGTCCTCTGTTTAATTAATTGATAATAAGAAATTATACTACATAGAGACAGAATATAATCAAGCATGAGCTTTGGAAAAGTTAAGGAAAATAAAAATTTTTGCTTTACCTTTAATTATTCTTTCTTCTTTTTTCATTTTCTTTTTCTTTTTTTGATAGATCTAAGTTTCTGACCTATACCATTTATCATCTCTCAAAACGACTTTTTAACATTTTACAAAGGGAAGTTATACTGGTAATGATTTCTCTCGATTTCTGTTTGCTCAAAATTTTATATTTTAGTCATTTTTCAAGGATTATTTTTGGGGTAATAAAGTCTACATTAATAAGTTTTCCTAAACACTTAAAATATTTTACTATCATCTTGCTTAAATAGCTTCTCAGGAGAAATAGAATATGTGTCTTCTTTCTCTTTTTGCAATATTTCTTCTTTATCTTTGATTTTCTAGAATTTAAATTTAGTATCTGTAGATGAAAATTTGGGGTATTCATCTTGCCCATGTTTCTCTGAATTTTCTGGATCTGTAGTTTAGTACCTGAAATTAAATTGGAGAAAGTGTCATTCATTATTTCATCAAATATGGTAATTTCATTATGCACGTGTTATATCTTCTATTTTTATCCCACAGTTTTTGGACATTCTATGATTTTCTTTTTTGTCTTTTTTTCTCTTGCTTTTCATTTTTGGAAGTTTCTAACTAAATATCCTTAAATTAGTGGTTCTGTTTTCAGGTGTTAACTCTGTTAGGCCCATTAGAGTATATTTTTTCCATTTCTCTCCCTTTCTTTAATATTTCTGAAACTTTTCATCTTTGTTGCTTACATTTAACCACTTATTCTTGCACAATGATATTTTATTCATTAGTTTTTTAAGCATATAACTATAGATTCAAAAAATTAATGTCTTTTATTGAAGGAAAGCTGTATAATGATAAATAGATTTAAGGTTTACATCATTATTAACAACATCTGCATATACTACTTAAGTTTGTCAGCAACAGTCTAATTCTATGATTCATCTTGCATAGATCCCTGATTTTAACACCACTCTCTCCCATTCCTTTTGACAACTATAAATTTGATTTTATATATTAAATGTCTTTAATTTTTGAAATATTAATTAAGGTTAATTTGATTTGTAAAATATATTAACACAAATGTGCAGGTTCCCCATTCTTATATATTTGACAATACACCCTGCCCACCAACAAATTACCAAAAGTTCTTCACCTTTATCCATTAGACCCTTCCAGCACTTGCCACTCCGCACCACATGTCCCTTAATGGTAACCTCCGTTCTATTAATGTCCATGGGTTGGTTGTGGTTTAGTCCATTCCTTTGAATTGTTTCTTTATAGTCCACATATAAGTGAGAACATGCTGTATTTATCTATCTCCTCCTGACTTATTTCACTTAGCATTTTATACCTTCAAATTCCATCCATGTTGTTGCAAATGACAGGATTTCATTTTTTCTAAAAGCTGTATAGTATTCCATTGTGTAACATATGCCACTATTTCTTTATCCATTCATCTGATGATGGGCTCTTAGGTATTTTCTAATTCTTGGCTATTATAAATATGATGGTGCATATATCTTTGGTAAATTATTGTTTCTGGAAATTTTGGGTAAATATCCAGAAGTGGAAATGACAGGATCATATGGGAAATTCATTCTCAATTTTTTGAGGATTCTCCATCTGCTTTCCACAGGGTTGGAGCAATTTGCACCTCCAGCAACAATGTAAAAGTGTTCCCTTTTCTCCTCATCCTTGTAAGTGTCTGCTGTTTCAAGACTTTTGAATAATAGTCAGTCTCACAGGCTTAGGGTGATATCTCATTGTTTTGACTTGCATTTCTCTAATGAAAAGTGAAGAACATCTTTTCAAGTGCCTGGTGGTCATCAGTATGGCTTCTTTGGAGAAATGTCTGTCCAATCCTTCTGCCTATTTTTGATTGGGTCATCAGTTTTTTTGTTGTCAAATTTTATGTCTTCTTTGTATGTTTTTGATATTAAGTCATTGTCAGAAATATGAGGTGCAAATATCTCTCCTAGTAGGTAGGTTATCTTTTAGTTTTAGTGAACATTTATTTCACTTTGAAGAAGGATTTTTGTTTGATATAATTCCATTTGTTTATTTTTATATTTGCTTCTCTCATCACTGGAGTTGAGTTACCAAAGACCTCACTAAGGCTGATGTCATAAATGTCTTGCCTATAATATCTTATAAGTATTTTATCGTTTCTGGTCATACACACAAGTCTCTAATCCATTTTGAATTAAATTTGGTGTATGATATTAGATTTCTATCACATTGGAAAATGTGAGTGGGATTTTGATGAATATTATATTAAACCTGTACATTGCTTTAGGTAAGATGCTCATTTTAAGAATGTTAATTCTCCCCAACTATTTGCACAGAATATCTTTCCATTTCCTTTAAGAATGTCTTCCTTGTACGTCTTTCACCTCCTCTGTTAAATATATCCTGAGGTATTTAGTTATTTTCCTTTCTTTGTAAATGGAATACTTTTCTTGATTTTATTTTCTTCTATTATATATTTGCATAAAAATGCAGCAGATTTTTTCTATTTTGATTCTGGATTCTGCCAGATTGCTATATTCATTGATTAATTTTGGTATTTTTAATGGAATTTTTAGTTTTCTCTACATATATAAGCATGTTATCTGCCAGGAGTGATAGCTTTGCTTCCTCTTCAGTTTGGATTTCTTTTATTTCTTTTTCTTGCCTAATTACACTGGTTAAGATCTCTAGTAGAATGTTACATATCAATGGCAAGAGTGGACAGCCTTGTCTTGTTTCTGATATTAGAGGAAATTATTTCTGTTTTCCACTATTAATTAATTATGATGTTGGCTGTGAGTTTACCATATATGGTCTTTATTGTATTACAAATGGGTACTGAAACTTGTCAAAAGCTTTATCTACATCTATTGATATGATCATATGATTTCTTCATCCTTGCTCTTGTTGATATGGCATATTACATTAATAGATTTGCATATGTTAAATATAGAATATGCATATTTGCTTATTTTTGCATTCTAAGGATCAGTCTCACTTGATCATGTTAGATGATCCATTTGATGTATTGTTGAATTTAGTTGGCTAATTTTTTTTGAGAATTGTTTCATCTATGTTCATTAGTGTTATTTGGTCTGTAATTGTCTTTCTTGGTGTATCTTTTAATGAGGTATTGGCCTCAAGGAAAGTATTTGAAAATGCTGCCTATTCTTCAAATTTTTGGAAGAGCTTGAGAAGAATAGGTATTCAGTCTTTCTGAAGATTTGTTGAAACTCACTAATAAAATTGTCAAACTTGTGCCTTTGTTTTTGGGGAGACTTTTGATTACCTCTTAAATTTGTTTACTGATATTCCTGTTCAGTTTTTCAGTTTCTTTCTGATTCAGTCTTGGTAAATTGTTTGTTTTTAAAAATTTGTCCATGTTCTCAAGGTTGTTCAATTGATTAGTATAGAGATGTTCATAGTAGTCTCTTATGATGTGTTGTATTTCTGAGGTATCTGTTGTAACTTACCCTCTTTCATTTCTGATTCTAGTTATGTGAGTTTTTCTCTTTTTTTTTCTTAGTGAGCCTGGCCAAGATTTTGTATATTATTTTTAGAGAACACGTTTTTGTTTTCATTGATCTTCTGAAAAGTCTTTTTTATTTTTATTTTATTTATTTCTGCTCAAATAGTCATAATCTCCTTCTACTAACTTTGATTTCAATTGCTTTTTTTCTTAGTTGCTTTAGATGTAGCATTACATTGCAATTTTTCTTGTTTCTTGAGGGAGGCCGAGTTTGCAATAAACTTGCCTCTTAGAAGTGCTTTTACTGCATCCCATAAGTTCTCATAGCTCATGTTTTCATTCTCCTTTGGCTCCAAGTAATTTTTAAATTCTCTTTTAATTTCCTGTTTTACCCAAAAGTCACACAGAAGTGTATTTAGCCTCCATATATTTTTGGAATACTCCATCTTTCTCTTTGGGGTTGATTTCTAGTTTTAACTCATTGTGATCAGGGAAGTTTCTTGGTGTGATTAAAATCTGTTTAAATTTATTGAGGCATGTTTTGTTTCCAAAAATAGGGTCCGTCATTAAGAATGTTCCATGTGTAATTGAGAAAAATGTGAATTCTTCAGTCATTGGATGAAGTGCTCAGTATATGTCTATTAAATGGATCTATTCTTAGTCATTGGAAGTTGTTTCCCTGTTAATTTTATGCTTGCTTGATCTGTCCAATGTTGTAAATGGGTCTCTTCTACCATTATTATATTTGTGTTGATATCTCTCTTTACTTCTGTTAATAATTATTTTATGGACAAGCTCTGGTGGTGTAGTGATAGGGTATACTCCATATACATCCCAAAGCACCAGTTTTGCATCCTAACACTGGCAGGAACAGCCAACCTGAACTAACTAAATAAAATGCTTCTTCCTCCTCTTTCATCCTGTCTGTCTCTGCTCATATCCATTCCTGCCTGCACCTTTCTTTTGAAAAATAATGATTGCTTCATGTATTTTAATAAGCATTAGGTTTTCTTTCTGGATGAAACTTTACTTATTATATGATGTCTATGCCTGTCTTTTGTTATGTTCTTTAGTTAGAAGTATATTTTATCTGATGTAAGGATGGCTATCATTACTTCTTTGGGTTACCTTTTTACCAATCGGTTGTCTTGCAGTTATTGACTTTGAGCATAGGTTTATCTTTTGAATTTGCGTATATGAGTCTCCTGAATGTGATACCAAGTTGGCTTATGTATTTTTTTCAGTCCATTAGGCTACTCTGTGTCTTTTGATTGATGAACTAATTTTATTATCATTTAGTGTAGTTTTTACTTTGCAACTGTTTATCACCTTTATGTCAAATGTTTTTCCGGTGTTTTTGCAGACAAATCTGTGTTCTCTTTTCTTCAGTGATTCAAAAACAATTATGCTGTCTTTGTTTTCCCTTTTAATTGTCTTCTTTTTTTTTCCCTGAAGTTATGTTTTGAGATCATACTACTGTTTACATAAAAGTTTCCATGCTTATTACCTGTTTTTACTTGAAAGCAAATTATTCTTTAGCTCATTCTAACCATCCATATACTAATATCCTCCTTTTAACATATGGTATATTGATATCTTGGTGTTTTTAAGTAGCTTCTTTTCATTTTTATGGAATTTCCTTTAGTATTTCTTGTAAGTTTGGTTTCATGATGATGAATTCCTTTCACATTTATATATCTGAATATATATGTGTATGTATATATATATATATATATATATCCTTAATTTTAAGTAGTAATCATGCAGCTCAAAGTATCCTCGGTTGGAAGTCCTTTTCTTCAGCACTTTGAATATATCATGCCATTCTCTTCTGGCCTCTAAAGTTTCAGTTCAGAAATCCACTGATAGACTTATGGGGGCCACTTTGTGTGCAAATCAATTTTCTCTACATGCTTTAAAGATTCTCTCTTTATCTTGTATTTTTCTCTTTTTAATGATGATGTGTCTTTGTGTGTGGGTCTGACTAGGTTTATTTGTCTGTAACTCTTTGAACTTCCTGAGTTTGGAGGACTTCTTCCTTCCATAGAAAATTTTCAACTATTATTTTTTCAATTATAGTTTCTACATCCTTCTCTTTCTCTTCTCCATCTGGGCCCCTATGATATAAATATCATTCCTCTTAATTTCATCCCATAGGTCTCCTATGCCGTCTTCATTTTTGTTTTCTCTTTGTTGGTCTGCTTGAGTGCATTCCACTGTCCTGTCCTCTACCTCACTTATTCACTTGGAAGCTGATTCAAGCCTACCACGTGCTCCTCTCTTGTAGCTCAGATATTGTTTTAGATTTATCAATTCCGTTTTTATCTGCCTCATATTTTTCTATCTTTGATGTAGTTCTTTTTGTTCCTTCAATACATTCCTGATTTCAGTGAGTATCGTTAAAAATGTTTCTTTAAAATATTTATCAGGAAATTTACTTAAATACTGAGTTTTTTCAAGGGGTTTGTTTAGGTCTGTCATTCATATATATATATATATATATATATATAAATTCTGTTTCTTTGAATTGTTTGGCATTCTGTTTTTATTACTACAGGTTAGTAATGATGTCAAAGTCTTTAGTTAGTGTGTAAAGTTGTACAGAATAAACCTAGTTGCTGGTTTGGAACACTGGACTTCCTTTAGTTATATGATCTCAACACTGTTAGATTCATTGAAGCTTTAAGATGAGCCCTGTGTTGAGGTCTGGAAATCAAACTACAAGGTTGCAGTTACCATTGATAATGCAGAGGTTCCTGCCAGAGACACAAGCATGAGAAACAAAGCTCACAGAAAGAAATCCAATAATTGTGTACCAGTCTTCAAGCATTTCACTGTCCTAACACATCCCACAGAAGAGAGAGGTTCCGGAGATTTTGTTAGTGGATTATACTCCATTGTGAATATCCCTTAGTCCTCTAGAGTAGTGGTAGTCACAGCAGTTGGCAATAAACAGGTTCTGAGTCCTAGAGCTGAAATTTCAGTAGGTAGCAAGTAGATAGGAAGCTATTTTGTTATAGCTCAGTATAGTGGAAGCTACTGTCTTAATGGATCTCTTCCAATTATTTTCCCTATGAGAGGGGTATGAAGAAATATCCCTTGTTAGAAAACGACCTGTTTGACCTGGTTCTCTCTAGTTGCCCATGGAAATGCAATGATATTTACAACTCTGCTCCAGTGTGCTACTGGAGGAGATGGTGGGTGCTTCCTTCTAGAAGTTATCCCATAATGGCAGTCTCCGGTCCCAGTAGCCTGAGGAATCAACATTTTAGTTCACAGGGGCACTAACCATTTTTCCCTTCCATACCAAGGCCCCCAGCTCAGTAGCTGAAAACTGTCTTCCATATAATGGAGTTCTCACCACAGGAGAAAATCTTTTAGCTCCTGGAGAACACCAGTTTTGCCAGTCTCTCACCACAGAGTGGTTGTCTCCCAACAGAGTGCTATGATTCCCAGACACATCCTCTCTTAACTTTTATAGAGGTCCCCTATTTGTGAAAATGTTGACCCCATTTCTTTTCAAATATAATGGCAGGTAATCTTAACAGTCCACCATCTGGGTACCAGATCCTAAGAAGTCTACAGTTTTTTTTTATTTGACTCATTCGTTTGTTTTGTTTCTTTATATATCACATATGAGTGAAAATGATACAAAGTTTGTCTTTCTCCTAACTAACCTTGCTAACTACAATTCTCTTGAGGTTCATCCATGTTGTTGCAAATGACAGAATTTCATCTTTTTAAATAGTCACGTAGCATTCCTATATGTGTGTGCATGTGTGTGTGTATCTCACATCTACATCCATTCATCAGCTGACAAGCACTTAGGTTCTGTCTAGTTCCTGACTATTGCAAATAATACTAAAATAAACATGGGGGTGCATATATCTTTTTAAATTAGTACTTATGTGTTTTTCAGGTTAATACCTAGATGTGGAATAACAGGGTTGTATGGTTGTATGGTTCAATTTTTAATATTTTTATAAATCTCCATATTTCTTTCCATATTGGTAACACCAGTTTATATTCCCATCAACTGAGTGTGAGGATTTACTTTTCTATACCTTTTCACCAATACATATTGTTTCCAGTCTTTTGTGTAACAGCTATTCTCACATGTGTGAGGTGATACCTTATTTTTTTTTATTTCCATTTCTAGGATTGTAGTTCTTTAAAATTCTCCGACTGCTAATTTCAACGTGTTTGCTATACCTGAGTCTAGTTGTGATGCTTGTTCTGTCTCTTAAAACTGTGTTCTGACTTATTGTGTGCATTGTAATTACTTCTTGATACTTGGATATGATGTAGTGGATCAAGCAATGTATGTAAATAAGTCTTTAGTAAGTTGGCAATGAGGTGTAGGGTGAGAGGTAATATTCTATAGTTACATCTGAACTATGAACTTAAGTATTACCTGGTTTCCTCAACTTTTAGGTGGAACATAATAACTTGAGTGGTTCAAGGTTGGGTATTTTCCTTCTTCGACATGGAAAACTAAAAAAGTCTAAAGATGGATATCTATCCTCCTTATGAATAGTTGGCTTACTGGAGTACAGTATTTCTTGTTTCTCAAGTCAGCTGAGCTGTGATAAAACCTAGATTGCTTTAGTCACTGTCAAATACTTTCTTCTTAGGACAGACTATGTTATGAAGAAGTCTATTTTGTGATATTTATATAATAATTTATTATTCCTTTTATTTATAAACCCATACTAATTTTAAGACACTGAAATTGTTTCCCAGTCTATGAATATTACACATCACTCATTTCCAGAATTCTAGTTTCCTTTATCACCACCTTATTCCCTGTCTCACCCTTCTCTCCTGATCCCCATCATCTTGTGTCCTGTGAATCTGCTGGAATTTATCTGTTTATTTGTTCAATTTCATGCAGTTTTAAAGATGATTGCTTTGTAATATAGTGTAATGTCAGGGATTCTAATTCCTTGCTGGTCTTTTCTTCACCTTTAGGATACCTTTGGCTAGATGAGGCCTTTTGGTTCAAAACAAATTTCAGCATTGTTTGCTTAATTTCTTTGAAAAATGTCTCTGGAATGTTGATGGAGATGACATTAAATCTGTAAATTGTTTTGGGTAGGATGGCCATTCTAATTGAGTTAATTATTCAAGTCCATGGGAATAGAATATTATTTCTTCTCTTAATGTATTTTATATATTGTGTTAATATCTTCTTGTTTCCATTGTAGATTTTTCAACTCTTTCTGAATTTATTCCCAAGTGTTTGATAATTTTTGATGTTGAGAAAAGATCTTTAAAATTTTCTTTCTCCTCCAATTTATTGTTTGTATATAGGAATGCTACTGATTATTGTGCATTGATTTTATATACCCTGCTACTTTTTTTACTCATTTATTATTTGTTGTAATTTTTGGTGGTCTTTAATATTTTCCAGATATAATACCACGTGATCTGCAAATGACATTTACTTTCTAATTTTCCAAATTGAAAATGTTTGCTCTAGTCAAGACTTCCAGAAATATGTTTAATAGTAGATGTGAGAGTGCAATCTTGCCTTGTTATATAGATCTTAGGGGTGAGGTTTTCAGTTGGTCACCATTGAGTATGATGTTGATTTTGGTTTATCTCATATTGCTTTTATTATATTGAGGTATGTGCTTTCTATTCCTATTTTGGTGAGAATTTTAATCATGAATGGATGTTTTATCCAGTCAAATGGTTTTTCTTCATCTATTGATATGATTGTGATACCCAACTTTCTCTTTTAGATTTGGAGTATTCCACTGATTGATTAGCATAGTTAAACCACCCTTGCATCCCTGAATTGAATCACACTTGATCACGGTGTACAATTTTTAAAATGTTATTCAATTTAGTTTCCCAGGATTTAGGTAGGATTTTTGCATCCATATTCAGTGATAGTTTTGGTCTGTAATTTTCTTTTAAGGTGCTTTCTTTGAGAAGTTTGAGAATCAGGGTAATATTGGCCTCATAGAATGCATTTGGGATTTTTCCTTCCCCTTCAATTTTGTGGAAGATCTTAAGGAGAATGGGGATTAGATTTTCATTTAATATTGTGTAGAATTCACTAGTCAAATTCTTAGTGTGCATTCTGCACAGGTTCTTGTGCCTATCATGTATATCACTGTAGATATAGCACATTGAGGGCAAAAGAAAAGATTTTATTTGTAACAAATTGAAAAGTGGCTGTGAGAGCAAAAGGAAAGTACACTTCTCAAGATAGGAGAACTGGGTGGAGCTAAGTGAAAATCTACACATACTTTACTATGGGTGCACATATTTATGAGGGGTCTTTTCTCTGGCTCCTCCTCCTCCTCACTCCACTGGGAGCATTTCTGGGCGTAAATCTCCAGGAGATAGGCTATTAATGAATAGGCTCATATTTAATTTTATGTTAAGTTCTTATTATGAGGTAGAGTGTAGGTAACTCTGAATTATTGCACTTGTATCACCAGCTAATGTAGAGCATTGTTAGAGATGCATCACCTTATCTAGTAATTTTTATGACTTCCTTTGTGTTAGAAATTTATTGTTTCCTGGGCCCTTTTACTGCCGGATTGTGAAGCTTCCTTTGTATTAACTTGGGCCCTTTGGTGCCTGGTCTGTATCAGTTCCTGATCAGATACTTTTTTAGGACTTTGTTAGTTGGAGTGCCTCCCCTGTCCCGACATCCCTGTCCCTCCCCCAGCTAACCTACCTAACAGAACCATTTGGACCTGGGTTCTTGTTTGGGGCACATTTTATTATTACTATTATTATTATTATTATTATTATTATTATTTTTAACTACTACTTCAATTTCTGTGCTTGTGATTGCTCTGTTCAGGTTGTCTGTGTCTTACTGGTATAGTTTTGAGAGGTTATAGGATTCTAGAAATCTGTCCATTTCTTCACGATTGATGAATTTTTTGCCTTATAGTTGCTCATGCTAGTCTCTCATGATCCTTTCTGTTTCACTGCTTTCAGTTGTAATGTCACCTTTTTCACTTCTGATCCTTGTTATTAGGGTTTTTGCTCTGTTTGGTATGAGTCTATCAACTTCATTTATTTTTTCAAAGAACCAACTCTTTGTTTCATTGATCTTTTGGAAGGTCCTTTTGTTGTCAATTTTATTTATTTCTGCTTTGATTTTTATTATTATTTCTTTTCTTCTGCTGATTTTTGGTTTGACTATTCTTTATTTTCTAGTTCCCTCAGATTTGACATAAGGAATTTTATTTGGGATTTCTTTTGGTTTTCGTTGTGCATTGCTCTCAGAATTGTTTTTGCTGCATCATGTATGTTCTGGTAGGTCATCTCTGAATTTTCATTTGTTTCCAGATAAGTATTAATTTAGTCTTTAATTTAATCGATAGAAGAAAAAGTGCACCCCCAGCTTCTAGCTGCTGTTGGCCAGCTGTACAACACACAGAGCTCTCAGGTGCCTTGCAGTCTGGGCTTGCTGGAATGTTGCTAGACAGCAGAATAAATTACTGTCAGATAAAAGGATTTTTCTTTATTACCAGAGAATGGAGTCTTATGTGCGTTGTGCAAATGTGTTTGGTAAATTGAATTCTGTGTATTTCCCATGTGAAGAATTCACAAATAACTAGCTTGGGTTCCCACTTGCAATTCCTGTTCTAATTTACACCTCTCCTCTCCTGCATTCTTTCTAAACTTATATAAGTGTGTTCCCCACTCCCTTGCCCCACTCAGACTTATGGAGACTGCTCCCTGAGTCCACACGAAATAAAGCTGCCTTCATTACTTCTAAAAGAGCACAATCTTGATTTTTGTTGGTAAAGAGAACGGTAACACATCAATGACCCAGTGGTTGTTCAGAAGCGTGTTGTCAAATTTTCACATCTTTGTAGTTCTTCCATTTTTGTTCTCTTTGTTCATCTCTAATTTTACCCCTTTGTGGTCAGAGAAGATGCTTTCTATAATTTCAATCTTACTAAATTTTCTGAAACCTGTTTTCTGTCCTAGTGATGCAAGGACATAACTTGAAATCTGCAGGATAGTATGCAGATGTATGAATAGTGGGCGAACAGGCAAAACCTGAAAGAGACCCCAGGGGGATCTCAAGTTACCAACCTGCATGTAGGGTACATCCCTAGATACTTGTGCCATTTCTCTCCAGGTTACCTGGACATGCCCAAAGTCCCTAACCCCTAACACAGATTCCATCTTGCCTGAGTGAAAGATAGGCAGCTTAGGTCTCACACATGCACACATGTGCATTCACTAGCAATTTCTGCTTTTAACAAACTGGCTCTGTATTCCTGCCTGCTGACTCTCCATGAATTCTTTCTGAACAAACCCAGTGTCTCATCTGCATGTCTCAGCTCCCTCTCCACCTCATCACCAGTATATGATCTGTCACAGAATGGCCCGTGTCCACTTGAGAAGAATACATATTCATTTTTGGTGGGGTACAATACCCTCTATATGTCTATTGCTTCAATTAGTGTCCTTATATTTCTTGATTTTCTGCCTATCTATCTGTCTACCTTCTATTTATCTATTAGAGCATTGCATGGTACTGCCAATGTCTGTATTTAGCTGTGTCACTTTGTTTTACATATGTTTTGGGTGCATATATGGTAATGACAATTGTTCTGATGAATTTACCCCTTCATCATAAAGTAGTGCTCTTCCTGTCTTTTTAGGTGGAAGTTTATCCTGTTTGAAATTAGTATTTCAGTGCCTGACTTCCTTTCATTGCTGTTGCTTTGATATATTTTTTCATAATCTTTGTCAAAATGTTTCTCTTCAGATCTGAACAGACCTAATGTTGATGGAGCCTGTTTTTGAATCCATCAGCAGCTCTATATTTTGGTTTGTACCTTCAGTCCATTCACATTTAGAGTGATAAATGATATATAGGTTTTAATGCTGTTATTTGAATCTTTGTTTTCTATGTCTGTTGCTTCATTTCCCATTTATTTTAATTGCTTTGGTCTTTCTATGGTTTTCAGGGTTAGTTTTGTCAGTTTCAGTGGGTTCTCAGCTATGTATCACTTTTGGTTTAAGTTTTGTGGCTATCATATAGATTCTCTCTTTGCATCTCTATAGCAGTCTTTTTTGAGCTGTTACCATATTATATTTATGTGCGCATATGAATTAGAGGACATTATTTCCTACATTAGTGGGGTTTTTGTCTCTGCATTTACTTTCCTGTTTATCACCATTCTCAGGTGTCGGTGGAATTTTTTTTTTCATTTTCTCTCTTATAGAGCCCTTTTTAGGATTTCTTTAATGGCAGGGTTGGCGGTGGAAAAATCCATTCAATGTCAACGGAGTTCTTCTCTGTAAGGTTCTGACACCTTCCTCTCTTTGGGTCATTCACATGTTTTGGGTTGACTTTGATTTTTGCATGACTTTTTCTAAGTATTAGATTTAGTTCTTTGCTCCCTTTTTCTTTTATTTTAGATTTCTTCCTGAGTGGTGATATTGGGTTTTGGTGTGCCTGGTTCCAGCTACTTGGTTTCTTGGTAGGGAGGGGCTATTGTCCCTCTCTAGAATGCTCTCTTGTGATGGGTTACTAATTCTATTTAAGTGGTGTCCACTGGTTCCGTGGGTATAGGGACAATTCTCTTGCATGCTGCTTTTAGGAAGGCTCTCCAATTCAAGCCATGTGAGGACAGCATGACTTGAAATCTGCAGGGCAGTATGCAGATGTATGGATAGTAGACTACTGGCAAAACCTGAAAGAGATCTCAGTGGGGAAGTGAGCTTAGCGACTTGCATCTAGGGCACACCCCTGTGTACTCATGCCTTTTCTCTCCAGGTTACCTGGACACATCCCGAACCCTTTAAACTCATATATATATAGAGAGAGAGAGTCCCATACATGTACACATGTGCATTCTCTTGATGTAATATCAACTAGTAATTTCTGCTTTTAATAAAATCGCTGTGTGTTCCTGCCCACTGACTCTCCATGAATTCTTTCTGAATCAACCCAGTGTTTCATCAGCATGTGTCACTCCCTCCCTACCTCATCACAAGGACTATGTTCACATGCAGACCCTGTGAGCTATGCCAGGCCCTGAGGTCATAAACAGTTTCTAGTTATGGGCTCGGGGAGATAGAATTCAATAGATATTTCAGAAATACAGATCATCACAATTATGAACAAACTGGATAACCTAGAAGAAATGAATGAATCCCAGAAACCTATTAATTCAAACTGTATCTGCAAGAAATAGAAAACTGAGCAGATCAGTCACTGCTAAGGAAATGGAACAGCAATTCAAAAATATCAGAAAACAAAAATTCTTGAATATGGCTAAAATAGTGAATTCTACCAAACTTTCAAATAATTAATACCTATCCTTATCAAACTATTCCAAAAAGTTGAAGAAAGCAAACTCACTTTTTATGATGCCAACATTATTCTAATTTCCAAACTGGACAAAGACATCACCAAAAAAGAAAATTACAAACAAATATCTACTAAAAATTGGTTCAAAATTCTTCACCAAAATACTAGCAAACCAAAGACAAAAAACTCATTAAAATAATCATACGTCATTATCAAGTGGGATTCATTCGCAGGATGGAGGAATGGTTCATCAAACACAAGAAAGTAAATGCGATAAATCATGTCAATGAAAGGAAAGATAAAAATCACATAATCATCACCATATACTCTGAAAACACATCTAATAAGTCTCAACACCTTTTTTTATGCTAAAAACCTTCCCAATATGGGAATAGACAAAATGTACTGCAACATAAAGACTATACAACAAACTTGAAGACTGGGGGTATGGTTCTCCTTCCCCCTTGCTCTTTAGCAACCAGATGATGCCAGGCAGATCTGTGCACCAAAATTGACATATCTGATGGTCATGAGACCTGGATTCTCTTTCTCTGCTCGTATTTGTCAATAGTTGCTTTTTTTTTTTTTTTTTTACTGTGATGGAAGCATGAACTGATTTTCCTCCAATGTTCATGTGAAAGCCAGGTCAAACCCTTGAGGTAAAACTTATAAAAATATGTGGACGCTGTCCATCCATGACTGAGGCTCCTAAAGTTTTTGACAGCAATTTATCTACACTGAACCTCCACCAATTTGTCACAGTTTAGGTTTTGCTACTCCAGCATTTGTTCCTTCAGAGGTTTCTGTTCCAGTGAGTCTTTGTAGTATCTATCAATCTGTCTCTCCAATTTTGGAAATAGTAATTTTTCCTTGTGACCTTATTTTTACATGGATATATGAAGAAGAGGTTTTTTTTTTTTTTTCAGTATGTTTGGATTTTTACAGATGTTACAAGTAACTTTAAACCTTCTTACCAGCCAGACAAGGAATTCTAATTTGTTTTTGTGAAATTTGAGAGTTTTGTTTTTATACACAAGCGAAGATATCCATAAAGCATCTAAAAATAATGATAGCTCACAAAAAAACCACTTTAAGACTAAAGATATCAATTTGGAAGACATAAGAGATGAAATTAAGTAAACAAATTTTCCCAAGAAAAGTTCATAGCAAAAAAAATTATGATATAAGAATCTTGGCTCATTCTTTCCAACTGTTTTTGACAAGGTAAAATGACATTTCTTATAGTTTTCCTCTCTGTTTTACAGATTTATCACAAAGTAGATAACAATACTGGTAGTGTAAATATTAACACAATATTATATAAAATTTATGTGGCAAGCACACATGTTATTTTAAGACACCATTGACGTGGAAATTCAACAGCTCTCAAGTAACGATTTCCTTACACAAAACTTGTAAATCATCTTGATGTCACTGACACAACAATTATTCAGTGCAGAGTGTCTACTTTTAAAGTACCAAGTCTGAAGAATCAATTATTTCATTACATGTTTTCACTAATCTTGATACCATACTCAATATTTTCAGTATATGTCTCCTACCATTGTGGATACAAGAAATTTAATATACTTACCTTTAAATTTGACCATTTTTCAGGGAATTAAAGATAACAGCAAAAATTTCTAATGACTTTTACAATAATTTTGACTTTTAAGTTTGTTTGATATTGCATTTTATCTTTCAATAGTCCATTTTATTTTTCCTGGAAGATGTCTTTCCTTATCCTGCTGCCATACTCTTCTCTACTGTGGTTACATAAAATAAATGAATACCCACTTATTTCCACATACCATAGTAATATGGTTATATTTATTTGGCTGTTGGTTTTATATCCACGCCTCCTGCTTAAAAATAAGTGTTTGATATAACTTACAAAATCATCTATGCAGATGCAATATATCTGGTCTTGAAGAATGAATATTTTTCTCTAGCACTGTATTTTACAAGAATTTAATGCATGGGTTCTTATATACTGAATGGAAAAACAGAAAGGATTTGACATCTTAATGTAAAACAACTTTCATTTCTTTTGTAACACTTGTGAGGTTAACCAATATTGCAGAAGGGAACATTGCATTTTAGATTTTCTTTGCTGCCTACTGTCTAACTGAATTGACTACTCTCTTTTTACTTCCTTATGACTGAGTAAACAATTTCCAATTAATAAGTGAGCAGATATCATTTTGAGTTGTAAGTGTACTACAGATTTTCAACTTTTTCAATATATACACACCCCAAACAAAACTGTACCACTGAGAGCTATGCAATAAGACAACTGTATTCAAGAGATATTTAATTACTTACAAGTCCATCACATCTGGTAGTAATAGTACACATTTTGTGGTAAGTGGTTTTATTGTAGAGTATTGATATTTTTAAGCAACTCTAAGAGGAAGTCAGTGGACTCCCATGCCAAAGGAAGAGAGAGAAAAAGTAAAATATAAACTTTTAGATATACTTTCATACCAAAAATCCAGGAGGGAATATAAATTCAGTAAAGATATTTCTGTGGGTGAGTGGAAAAGAAGTAAAAACTTACATATGTGAGACATAGTATTGTACAATGTAAATTGTTATAATATATGCTACTAGTAAAAGAATAGAGACCAGTGGAAGAGAATAGTTATCATAAAAATAGACTCAGTGTAATTATCGCAAATTATAAAATTTGTATCTTAAATTGCTGAATCAAAGATTAACTTTTTCCTAAATGGTTCCTGGAAAAAATATACATAAACTTTGACACATCTCCTGATCTTATACATAAAAGTAACATCAAAATAAATCAATAACATAATATGAAGCATCAAATCACAAGAAGTACTAAAATCATTTTTTATATTTTATTAATTGTTATTTTCAGTTTTTGAATATAAGTCATTCCTCTTTAACCCAGCATAGGGAAAGGAATTTTAACCATTAATCAAAATCTAAATACAAAAAGAGACATATATTTGCATGCAATTAAAGAAAACATTTTTCATAACAAAATATTATAAACAAAGTTAAAGACACTGACAAGCTGACAAGGAAAATATTTGTAATATATATCATAGACATTTTGTAGCATATAAAAAATTAACAAAATGTTTCGTAGACCTAAATAAAAGAGCTAAAAATTCAATATTTAGTAACAAAATATAGAGCTTAAATTTGGTAAACATTTTAATAGGAAGCATTAAATGAGCTATAAAAGATTAAATTCAACTTCATAAAAAACAAAAACAAAAAAGAAAAAGCAAGTGATGAACTAGGAGAAAATATTTACCAAATAAGAAGTTAACAGAGAACTTATATCTAGAATATGCAAAAGAACACTTCAACATAATACTAGGCAAGCCAGTTTTAAAATAGGCAAGATATGTAAGCAAACTCCATAAAAGATGTACTGATGGAAAAATAAATATGTTAAAAATTGCTCAATATCAGTCACTAGAGAAATTAAAATTAAAATTACAGTGAGTTAACACTGCACAAGTTTTGAAAAATCTCTAACTTGAAAGATGAATCATGCTAAGTAGCAGCAAGCAACTGGAATTTTTGTGTACTGTTGGTGGGAAAATAAAATAGTACCACCACTTAGAAAAAGTTTGTCCGTTTGTCTACAGTTTATCTGATTTATATAGCATAATTACTTATGTTAATTAGAATTGCCTTATGAATCACAATATGGTCTGTCTGCAATATTTCATGTCTACTTATAAAATATGCTTACCTGATGTTGTTGGATGAAATGTTGTAGAATGTCAAATAGCTAACATTAGTTAATAGTGAAGTGAAAGTCTTCCATCTCTTATGATTTTCTGTCTGCTAGGTCTTTGAGATATTCTCTTTTTATTTGTATCAGTTTGTACTGCAGTTTATGAAGTTGTTATTAAGCGCAGAAGTATTTAGCATTATTATATCTTGTTGATGAATAAACTTCATCATTACAAAATGACATTTTTATTCCCAGTAATAATTTTCACTCTAAAATGTACTGTATCTGGCATTAAGTATAGTGTTGCCATGATTCATCTTTTTATACTTTTTCTTCTGATCTATGTCTGTATAACTAAAGTAAAATTGTTTCGGACAGCATAATGCTGGGCCTTTTAAAATATTGGCATGATTTTTTCACTTTTTGATAGCATAATTTACATTTAATATGATTGTTGATATGGCATGAATTCTGATTTTAGTATTTGTATGTGAGAGGGCTGTCATAGCAAATATATAACAACTTAGGTGTCGTTCTGGAACCAGGTGGTGAGTAGAAGGATGACTATTAGTGAGATAGAGTAAATGAAGCCGATTTGCCTCTACCTCAACAGCGGAGGGAAGTGGGGGTGCGGCGCCAAGGAGCTGCAGCAACTGCAAGTCTGCAAGGCAGCTAGGCACTTGGCATCGGTCACTTTGAACTTGGTCTGGTGAGCTGTACTTTAGAGCAGTGCAATGGTCTATATTTCTCTAGTGAGTATGTCATCAAATTAACTCCATCAAATTTCAACTGAAAAGTTAGTCAAAGTGTTAGTCTGTGGCTTGCAGAATTCTATTCTCCATGGCATGGTTACTGGTACTTGTTAACATCAGAATTGAAGAAAGTAGCAAATGCATAAAAAATTGTTACAAAAGCTGGTGCATTTGATGCAGATAAACACCAGTCCCTGGGAAACGAATAATGTGTTCAGATATTTCCATATATCAAGATTTTTGGTCCAACAAAGCAAGCCAGAAGATTATTAGGGTTACAGAATTGGGGAAGTCATCAGTGACGTTGCGCTCAGTGCTCTGTATCAGCTGGTAAAGGTAAAGGATCACCCACAGGGCAGGGGCGGTAGATACAGTTCCGGGAAACAAAGCAGAAGTCAAATTTCAAATAAGAAAGATGCAATTGAGTTGATAACCATCATTTTGATAAGAACGTCTTTGATAATGAAGATGTTTGGATCGTTGAGTTCTATACTCCTTGGTCTGGTCGTTGCAAAAACCTAGAGCCAGACTGGGCCACTTCATCGATGGAGGTAAAAGAGCAAAGGAACGGAAAAGTGAAATTATCTGCTGTGAATTCAACAGTGAATCAAGTTCTAACCAGCTGATAATGTGTAGGTGATCTCCTATGAGCAATGCGAGTCTCCTATGGATTGCGAAGGGGGATGAACAAGATTCGACTTCATTTCGCGGGTTCTGGATTTGTTTTCTGACAACTCTCCTCCTCCTGAGCTGCTTGAGATCATCAACAAGAACATAGTCAAAAGACCTGCGAGTAGCACCAATTCTGTGTGGTAGCTGTGCTGCTCCATATTGTTGATACCGGAGCTGTAGGTAGAAATTCTTATCTGGAAGTTCTCCTCAAATTGGCAGACAAATACCAAAAAGAAAATATGGGGTGGCTGTGAACAGAAGCTAGAGCTCGAAGATACTTTAAATTGGGGATTTAAGATACTCTGCCATGGCAGTCATTAAAGCACCCAAGATGAAATATGCTCTTCTGAAATAATCCTTCAGTGAACAAAGCACTAAAGACTTTCTCAGGTAGCTCTTTTTGGATGAGGTTCCACAGCCCCTTCCCCAGCAGTATCTACCCTACCATCAGCACCAGAAAGCCTTGTAATGGCAAAGCAGGCAGCCTTCTGGTGGAGAATGACGTTGGTCTCAGTGACGTTCAGCTGGAAAACTTGGAGAAAGAGGAGTTCTGAGAGATTCAGCGTAGACTTTACTTTCATGTTTCTGGGAGCAGATTTTTCCAGTATGAAGAAACTTTCTTTACAATTAAGATGCATCTACTTTGTGGTCTTTTTAACCAAGAATTAGCGCTTGGTGATTTGAAAACACTGCAACAATGAACTTTTGCATCTCAAGAAAATAATGAAATTCTATGATTTGTTGAATGTTGGGAGTGAGTTGCTTTCTGGCCACTTCTGCAAAGTTTCCCAGGACAGAAGTTCTCACAAGTCAGCAGAGCTACAAGTAGGTAACAACAGGGAGCTGCTAGCTCCAACCTTCAATGTTGCTATCCTGATGATAGCAGTAGAATTGAATGCTTGCATTCTCCTTTGTTTTCTTTGCATTACCTCATTGTATCCCAGCCCTATAAAATAAAACATAGAACTAGGTTCATGGTCACTGTCTTTGAGAAGGAGAGAGGTGTCCCACCTGGCCCCCACTTTTCTAAATGAATGTTGTCTGTCTTTCTTTATGCTCCTGTAGCACCTTCTCAGGGATCCTGTTGATCAGCTGTGCAAGTTGTGGTAGATGAAACCAGTGAATTGGGTTGTATTCTGTCAAGTATATTTTGAAGAAAACTGATGAGTTATTGAAACAATTTTTCTTCCCTCTGACTGCTGCTTGAATGTTCTTGGAAGCTGCTTTTTTTTGGGGGGGGGGTTTGTTCTGATTTTTTTTTTTTTAAATGGGATTCTTTCATTTCAACAATAACACATTTCTTCCATTAAAGAATGAGACAGTATTTTAGACAATGCTTATAAATGTATGAAATTAGTTTTCACACCATAAATTAGAATCTTATGTTAAGCCAGTAAAAGCTATGAAAGACTGATCCTGATGTCTTTCCTTCCTGTGAACTTGTGATTCAAATGACATCATCTGGATGCCTACCACACCACAGATTTTGCATGTGTCCTACAAGCCCAAGTTCATTTGTGAATGTGAAATGCAAAATATGTCTACCTAGAAGGAGGAAAAATAATGAATTGTCAATTGCAAACAGCACATTTCATGACCCGTATTTTGTCTTTGGGTCGTCACTGGTGACAGCTAAGGAATGTGGTTCATTATACTCTTTTTATGATTTACTAAACCCTCACAAAATGTACCTTAAGGTACAAAATAAAGCAGTGGGTCACTAATTTCTTGGAAGTAACTTTATGTGAAACATTCAGAAAAATGAAGTTTTGAATTAGAATATAAGTGAAGAGACAGTTCAAATTAGAGAGCATTTATTATAACTTAAAAAAATAAATACAATTTTAACAAAAATAAACCACAAAAGACTATTAGTAACAAAACTATCTGCTAAGTATGATGGATATTGAGGAAGCTTCTTTTGATGGCTTAAAGGAATGTGAGGACAATATTGAAAACATAGGAAGGATGATCCTAGTTATGTGGTTACTAAAATTAAAAAAAACATTTTCAACTACGGAAAGGAGAAAATATGCTTATTAAACTGGATGATGCAGCCAGGAATGTTCTCAGGCAAAATTTTGTAAGTGTCTTTTTTAAAAATATTTTGGACAGGTAACTGTAGGAAGATCCTGGACTCATCTTGCCCCTGCAGACACAACATATTTCTAACTACATTGGCGCAATAAATCTTTAAAAAGTGTAGAGGATTGGCAATCAGCCTCTTTGCAACAAAAATGGAGACAACACCAGAAAGGATAGGAAAATCTGAGAATATTACCATTACTGTCACAAACACTGCAGCCCAAGGTGAAAGGAACATTAGAAACAGAAAGCCTTTACCTGGATAATTACTTCCCACACTGGTATCCCAGCTTCATGCAACTAGACTGGTGAGGGGAATGGCCACATCCATTTTATGGAAAATAGCAGTCAAGGGAAAATAGGAATCTGGGGAGCAGAGATTCTGGGACAGAACACAAAAGAAGTTGTTTTAGGATGGGGCTATAGAACAAACCTGATTTGCAATTGTTGAAAATTAAACTCCAGCTGGAGAGAGGAGGGGAAAGCCTTTCTGTGACTAGAGACACTGGTAGGTACTGTGTTTAAACTCTCCTTTCTCTGTGTGGCACTGGCATAGGAGACTCTACACTGGTTGGAAACACTAAGTTGACAAAATAAGAGGGTGGGTGAAATACTCTGACCTCCCCTTAGCAATAACTACTGTGACTTTTGTGAAGTTTTGGCAACTACTGGGACAGCACTTGCCCACAACAACTGTCTGCAATCTATACCCACAACTCCCAGGCCCTGGCAACTGGAGCTCGTGTTCCTAGGGAAAACTGTCTATAAAACTTGCCAGAACAGGCCAGTATTACAGTTCCTTCATCAGGTGTCAGTCCATAGGGAGGTTTATACAGGAGGTACTCTCCCACATCTATCCTTCCTAATTCTACTAAAATATCCACTCTTTCCTCAGCTTGGGGCTCCTGCAGCTACTAGTCTGATTTTGCTGTTACTGGGGCTGCCTTTACCCACAGTACTTGCCTACAACTGGCACCCACAGTGCCCATACCACTTGATGTGAGCCTGCACTCCTGAGGAATAATTTGTTTACAATACCTGCTATTATCAGAACTAGGCTGCTACTGAGGGGTCATTTTGTTCTATGAAAAGTTATCAGCTGATCATGGTTTCCTATTACTTCTTCAGCTCACCAAAATGCAGTAGTACCTGGAAAGAGCATAGCCCCCTTGATACCTTTTCAGCAAAATCCTCCCAGTCTCCCATTTCCTACCTAATAGGATGTGTTCTCAGAACTGCCACTCTGCAGACATTCTTGTGCTCCAGTTAAGCTGAATAGAGAGAAAACTTCAGCCTCTACAGCAACAGACTATACAGTGTCTGGAGCAAGACCCTGAGGTCAAAAGACCAAAACATTTCATTCAAACACAGACCAACAGACCTAGACTGGAAGAACATAATTCAGGTAACCCACAGAAATAAACACAGAGTACCAAACACATGAGGATACGGAGAAAAACATCTGAAATGATAGAACAAGACAAAGTCCTGGGGTTAGAGGACTGTAATATAATAGATTTAAGTAAATTATCTGAAGAAGATTTTAAAGCAACAGTCTTTAAAATGCTCACTGAAAGAGGAGAAATGAAACTAAACAAGAACCACTATGCAGACAGAAAATATGAGAAAGTGTCAAAAATAAATCTTTGAGTAAAGTGCACAATAACTGGATGCAAAAATGCAATAGAGAGGATTAAAGACAGATTAGATAAAGCCACAAACATTATCAGCAAACTGAAAAATATGGCAGTGAAAAGTACCCAAGTAGATAAACAAACAGAAAAAAATTAAAAATCAAAGATAGATTATTATGGGATAGCATAAAGAGGAACAAGATTTGCAACAGAGGATTCCAGAAATTTCTCATTTTCAGAAGAGAGAAAAAGACAGGGGGATACATCTTATTTGTAGATAAAATAGCTGAGAATTTTTCAAAACTGAAGAAGGAAATAAACATCCTGATTCAGAAGTCAGAATACCAAAATATCAATCCTGAAAGACACTCACCAAGATTCATTGTAATTTAAATGACAAAAGAGAAAGACAAATAATTTAGGGGAATAATTGTAAGGTGCAGGAAAAAGTAAGCTGATGGTGAATGCATTATATTGTATACAGATGTTGATCTGCGATGATACTCACCTTGAACCTATTTACTATTGTGATGCAATATTCAATAAAAATCATTTTAAAAAGATAAAAAAAGATTTAGAAACAATAAAAGAGTGCAGTAAAGTCACAAACCACAAAATTATTATAAAAACCAGTGATATATATGTGTAATATGAAGAAACCAACAGACGAACAGACAAATCTCAGTAAAATTTATAGAATGTAAGGTTGTGGGGATGAGGGAGAGAGCAAAGGAAGAAAAGAGGGGATAAGTTAGTGGTAACTGGAACTCTGGTGGTAAGTGTGGTGTGAATCTACACAAACTGAAATGTGAATTCAATATCCAAAGAGCACATAGTGATGTAAACAATAGAAATAATAAGACAATAAAAATATGCTCAAATACACATAACTAAAAAAGAAATCTAAGATATTCCTTACATTCATGTGTGGGTTCTGAATATGACCAGAAATCAATAATCTTCGATGTGATTGTCAAATAGGCCAACATATTCTTGTGGATTCAAAAAAATCATTTATATTTCTATAGGGAAACATTGAATCAGAAGAAAAAGAAATTACGAAAGTAATACCACTTTCAATCATATCAAAAATATTTAAATACCAAGAAATAAATTTAACCAAGTATGTGAAACACCCATACATTGAAACTATAAGACATTGTTAAGAGAAATGAAAGAAGACATGCAGAATAGAAGATACTACATGCTCATGAACTGGAAGAATTATCATTGTTGAAATAGCCACACTAATCAGAGCAACATATAGAGAAAATGTAATCCTATCACTTACAATGACATTTTTCCTCACAGAAATTGAACTTACAATACTAAAAATATTTGTGAAATCACAAAACAAACAAAAACAGAGTCAGAGCAATCCATAGAAGAGGAACAAAATGGAGGTACTGCATTCCCAGATTTCAGACTCTACCAAAATGTTTGCTAATCAAAACACTATGATATTGGAATAAAACAACCTCACAGATTAATGGAACAGAATTGAGATTCCATAAATAAACCTACAAATATATTGTCAAATTTATGATTAAATAACCAAGGATATACAATGGAGAAAGGAAATTTTTTGTCAATAATAGTGTTTGGTAACTGGATAGACACATGCAAAACTAGATCACTATCTAAAACCCAATGCACAAAAAATAGACCAAATGGATTAAAGACTTGAATATAAGACCTGAACTCATAAAACACATAGAAGAAAACACAGGTAATATGCTTATCAACATTAGAGATTCTAAAAGTGAGAAAATAAGCAAAAATAAAATGGAACTACATCAGACTAAAAGGCTTCTATGCAATGAAAAAATCACTAAAACAAAATGGCAACCTGATTGAAAAATGGTATCTTTAATTCATATATCCATCAATATATAAATGACTCATATGAAAACCAGAAAAAATATTCAATAAAAAAAATGGGCCGAGAATATAAATGGACACTTGTCAAAAGTCCAACAAATGCTGTGACTGAAAAATACTTTCATAAGATCTTAGACAAATTGAAGCTGGTATTTTCATGAACCTTTCACTCAGGCAAAAGACCCTGTAGAAAGATTGGATCTAGAAAAATTAATGGTGTTGTCCCTCAGTACCATTTACAGGGACCCAAAGTAATGAATGGCTTTTGTAAAGAGATTTATTGTTATTGCATTTGTTTAAGGGGTGAACCCCAAGAAGATTCACAAGAGATTCAAGAAGTTTTAAAAATGATCCTATCTGTAGAAAAATGCTAATATGGACAGGAAAAGAATAATTCGTAATGAAGACTCTTTGGACTCCCAAACTTCTACTGGCCTGAAATAGGCTTAGAATACTTTTCATCTAAAAAGAGAATGAAAAAAAAAAAAAAAAGAATGGTTTAGTTGAATCAAGAGTCCATAACACATAGCCAAGAGCTGTGGGGAATAACTCCTGGGAAGGAGTAAGTCTGAGTTGTGATCAAGGACGTTTCAATGTTTTTGCAGCTGGATCCCAGAAGAGCATGGAACTGTACTGACATGTGTCACTCATTTCCCATTTTATAAAATGAAATGTTAATGTATGTAGCAGTTATCATATGCCTATTTTGGATGTATGGGAAACATAATTTATACTCTTCAAACCTCGAATTAAAAAGAACCATACTTTAGGGATTTTTTTAACTTTCCATTCTTTTAAACATTATTGATATTATTCTGTAGGTTTAAGGTTTATATCATTGGAAATCTTAATGTATGAAATTATGTCCAAGGATCATATAAGCATCAGGACCACATTTAGATGACAAAATTCTGCACTTCAAGTAGATGATGTAGAATAATGAAGTTCTGGAGCTCTTGAGTGTATTTTGCATATTCAGATTATTGTATGAATAGGAGTCATTAAATCTGGAGGAAAAACTGTGATAATTATTCTGTAAGATAACATCTAATCAATCTTGCCATTAGTACTCATGCTCTTATGTATTTCCTTATCATATCATAATTATAGCATATTCAATGTGCACAATAGACTAAAACAGAAGGTTTATGAGACTTTGGAAATTAGGTCATAAAAGACATTGGAGAGTTTCTCTCTCTCTCCCTTTCTCTCTCTCTCTTTGCCCTCCTCCCCTTACTCTCTTTCCTCCTTTCCCTTCTCCCACTCATTCATTGCCTGTAGGGGAGGCAATTATTAGCCCCAGATAGGTAATTCATTTTTTTAAGGAAAAGGTATAGGTATGAATAAAATCAGGCAGGCAAGCAGGAAAAAGAGGAGAGAGAATTTAATTTATTTTGTTATTCTTGGTTGTTGCACGGAGACCCAGGGTCCTTGGGATGTATGTGGATTGCTTCCTGGTAGACTTATCCACTAGGCCAAAGAGCATGTCAGGTTGTTATGATTATTTAGCTAATACCTTGCATATCCAAACTAATGTGTGACATGGCTGGTCTGATCATCATTCTGTCTCATATTCTTACCTGATTGAAAGTGGGAGATGCTAGAATGGGATTATAATCACTGAACAACAATAGATTTCACACATGACTTTTGCTGTATTATTTACTCTGAGCTGTTTCCTGCAGAATGATAAGCACTTCACCAATTGAGTGAATTTACTTTTACTAATTGCATACCAACTATGCCAACATTTTTATCCATTTGACTCATGTTGCAATCTATACTTCACCCACATGGAGTTGTATTTCCCCAATGTGGTATATTTTAAAACATAATTGTGTCTGATTTTTAACATCTCTTCTTGTCCAGTTAATAAGCTCCTGCTCATTCATCAAGATCTTGTTTAAAAATTATCTGTTTAATAATGCCTTTTATGCTATTTTCAAAATACTAGATTTTACTTTTACCTGTTAATATATCTTGAATATAACTCTTATTATCATACTATGTTTAACATCCCTTTAATCCCAATGCTTCATATAACTTCTTACACAGAGTATGTTTATTAAAATATTTTATCAGATAGCAAAGAATGAGCATGTGAGAAAGCACTCTGAAAATGTCTTGCAAATATGAAATGTACAATAAGAGCTTAATAACCTAGTTTTAGAATATATATGTAATATGTAACTATAGTGACAATTGTTGTTATATTGTTTCCAAATGTATTATTATTATTAATGCATCATTAATATACTAAATAGATATATTAATATAATTAATATATTACAGCTATTTAACACATCACAGAGACAGACCACTTAATTTGTTATAGTACTAGACTTTTATTTCTGAATGGAAAACAAGCTGTGCTGTCTAATCTGGAGATTATTATTGGACTAGTTGAGCAAAATAGTCATGAAGTTGCTGTATCCCTATTTATATTTCCAGAAATAATTGTTTTTTTTTTCATAACTGACATGCATAGCAATGTTAAAGGAGGGAACAACCAATTTGAGTTAGACAGAGTATGAGATAGCAGCATGCTTCCTAAAATAGCAGGCAGCAGGGCAGGAGAGTGAATTCCAGTTGACTTTTCAGCACACATTTACAAAATACTTTCCACATTCTTGAGCATAATAGTAGACATGAAACACCTATTAGGTCCTTACAACAGAATACAAGAAATAGGAAATATGGCAAATAACAGTGATAGAATTACAGATATGATGTCCTAAGATATGTAACAAATAAATAGAAATTGGTAAGAGAAATTAGTAATTTGGAAGAATGATAGATCACAGAGGGCATTATGGAGAAATATCACATTTAGAGCCCAGAAGATCTAAGCTGGAAATTTGTTTTTATATCTTACTAATTATATGACTGTGAATATTTAATTCTAACTTTCTGAGTCTCAATTTTCTTATAAAAAAGGATAATGATGATAATAGCACCTACCTCAGAGATCATCAGAGTATTATGCAAGAGAATCTATGGAAAAATATTTTACAACTTGGCACATATACAACAAATGTATTGAAGTAATTATAATTGCTCTAATTATATCAGTTATTATTATAATCATACATATTACCTGTTGATTTTTATTATTTATTATTATAGCTACCTGGAAACTAATAAAGATAAGCTTACCCTTTTACACCTTCACACTGACAAGAATGCCAATATGAAGCCTGAAGTTGGGACAACCTCTTTGTGATTATGAAGAAAAGTCAAAGAAATGATACATGATGGAGCTATTTACCCTGGCTTTTTTTTTTTTTTTTTTTGCATGCTACCAGCAGAATCTTTTTGCAAAGTTGCATGTTGTTTAAGAGTCTTGACCTATATAGTTTAAGTCACAAACAAATAGATTTTATTTATTTGCATCCAAAAAAATGTTCCTGTTGCTGTATTAACCATTTAATGAGCCTTTTTAGAAGACAAAGATGTAGCAAAAACTACTTGGTATATTGATTTGACAGGAGAGCAGGCACATATTCATTCTAGGCAATAACACTACAATATCTCACTGGATTCCATTTTAAGAGTACTGAGGACAATAGCCTTCTGTGTTCAGATTACTGGCCCGTAAATTCTATTCACATTATTTCCATGGCTATGACAATATGTGAGTTCCTGATTGGTAAAATGGAAGTAGATAATAAAGACTTTATAGAATTTTGTGAGACTTACATATTACAGAGGACGAGCATTTTCTTCCATAGTATCTGTCAACTAATTGATACATATTTATGTCATTGTGGCATCACATTATCATTTCCCAGTGGATTTTTTTGAAAAAATACTGTTATCTAATATAACAGTATTCCCATTTGAAGTTCAAATTTCTCTTGCATCTGACCTAAATCTATTTTTTTTTTTACCCCTTGTCTCTATCCTCAATGCTACCTCCAAATTAATCAGCACCTGATTATTGAATTGAAACTTCCTAATTACTTTTAGGTAGAAAAGCATCACTGTCCCTTCACATTTTTGAGGCTGATTTATTCTTCTATGATATAAATGCAAAAAAATACCCCAAAAAATCCAATGACAGTTTGCTAAACAATCCATATAATACTAATTTATCCTTGGATTGGAAGTTAAAATTTCTACAAGTTGAATAGGGCCTTGCACCTACATTTTCCTTGACATATTCATTTTCTTTGGTATAATGAAGGGGAGTTTGCAAACTGTGAGCAGTTTTTATCATACTAGATCATTTTGACTGTATTTTAAATGGTGATAATAAGGGCTCTATCAATATATTTCTTGGAAGTCGTATTAACTTGTTAACAGTTGAATCTAAATTAATGAATAACTTAGAAATAAGAAATTTTTGTTATAATTATGTTTGAAGGCTCTTAAAATTATAGAATAGAATTGTTTTAAGGTCACAGGTACTGGACTCAAATAGACCTGATTCTATTTCCCATGGAATTTTGAGCCCAGTGTAGCTGTTCTTGGAGTATCCTCCCTTGTGAAAGCCCCTCAGTCCTCTAGAGGGGTGGTGGTCCTAGCAGGTGATAATAAACAAGCGCTGAGGACTGGGGTTAAAATTTCAGGAGGTAACAAGCTGATAGAAAGCTATTTTGCTGTAGCTACAGGTTTTTGGGTACTATTGTTTGGTTGAAGACCCTTCATTTATTTTTCTATGAAAGAGGTTAAAAAGGAATACTGCTTGCCTGAAAACAGTCAACTGTCTACTGGGGTAGCTGCTTGTCCTGACTGTCTCTGGCTATCCATGAAAATTAAATGATAATATTTAACATGTCTGTCTGGTAGAAATTTGTAGTACGTGCTGATACTCTGCAATAGTGTGGTAATGACAGAGAATGTGGGTGCTCACCCCTTTCCACACCCTTTCTCCCACCCTGCTTTCCCATAATGGTAGCTTCCTACAGTGGCTTTGAGAAATTCGTGTTTCTGTTCACTAGAACATTAGTTCTGTTTCCACACTGCTGAGGCAATGGGCTCAGTGACTGAAAGTCAGTTCCCAGATATGGGAGTGCTTATTATGGGATAAAGTCCTTTAGGTCTGGGAGATTTTCTGTTTTGTAGTCTTTCCCCATAGTCTCAGTGTTTCTGAACAGAGCCTTATGGTGCCAAGACAGATCAGCCTGCGGTTTGTTTCTTTTCAAAGACTGTGGTAGCCAAATAGAAGTTTTCTTAGTTGGGCTGTGGGGAAGAAGGAGCCTGGGACTTTAACAGTTTGCCATCTTGGAATCAGATCTGGAAAATTCTACTATTTGACTTTATTTTAAGCAGAAAAAAGGTACAGAGCCCCCCTGATTTTAAGCAAGACATTTAGTTCTTTCTAGACAGTGCTATTTACTAGTACCTAATTCAGTGGTAGTATGTAAATCTAATTTGCAATAGTAACTTTTGTAACTAATTTCTTCTTACTAGTCTATAAAAATCAAACCCTGTATTTCACTATTGTTTGCAATCATATTATAAAAAAAATACCCCAGTGCATTATACCATACATCTGTACTGATCTCATATGCTTTCTGTTTCTTACTTGATAATAACTGTCTTATAGCTACCTGTCCCCAGCCCCTCACCCTCCCCTGGCCACACTACATTAGAGTGTAACAAGGACTGATCATTTTAGCTTAAAGGGAAAATTTTATGTATGATGCCTTTAGCATTTTGAATGAAAGAGAGTGCAATTTTTGTAAGTTTCTGTCACCTTATGTATGTGTAGACTGAGTTCCTTCTAAGCACCTATCTAAGACTAAAAACAACATATTTCTATTTTGAAAGATGTGCTTTGGCCTGTTCTTCGATTATAATTTGACTATCCTGTACTATTTTATAAGGGAGAGAGATAGGATTTAAGTTCAAAGTCATGTGTTATCTTTCTGGCATCAGTATACTAATTTGTCCAAAGTTATCACTAGCATTTAATCTGTCCAAGAGGATGCTTAACATGAATAAATCATCAAAATAAATATTAACATGTTTTGTAAATTGGAAGCCATGATGCATAGAATACATTGAACTGAATTGTGCAGCACAGCAAAAGAGAAAAGTCATGGATTATAACATCAAAAGACCTGGGTGAGTGACCTTAAAAAAACCTTTTTACTTTACCTCACCGCCTCCCCAGAATAAAGCAAATAATAACAATTGCAACAATGATAATTATAATACTAATAATAATGCCTTTCTGTGTCTGTTACAAATGTTAAGGAATAATGTTTCTAAATGTGTTTTTTCAACATTATTGAGAAAAACTCAAATAATTCTTGTTCCTTTTATTTTCTCATATATTTGATTCCGTTAGTTTTACTTCTTGCCCAGAATTTTGATAGTGCTTGTTTGAGGAGAGATTTTAAGATTTGCTTTATCTAACAAGTGGCATTGTCCTGGTCATTGGAAACATGGAGACTGTAATGGCCTTTGGCCTTGTTTGGAACAAAGATGATGGTGATGATTATTTAAAGAACATTCTGTTTCCTCGAATGCATTTCTAATTTTCATCTCTTCACTATCACTACTGCTGCCTGAAGAGATCTGTAGGCAAGAATCTTCTTGCTTGGTGTTGCTGAAAAAGGGAGGCTTTATCTAGAGAGCATAGTTTGAAAGCAAACTTGTCATACTCCTATCACTATCCTCTGAGTTCTTTTTCTCATCTGGTTAATAAAGATCATGGGCCACAAGTTGGAATCTAAAAATAAAAATGTATTCTTTGACCAAAGAGGGGGAAAGGAGTTCATGCTCTAAAGACCTTCCCCACTCCATGCACATAAAGAAGGGATGGCATTTCAAAGACTTCCAGAATAGAAACAGAGCATTCCAGGAAAAGGGGATCATGCCTACTTTTGGTCCTAATGTGATTTTGACTGGAGCTGTCATGACAGAGAGGTGGGAACTTAACATGTCCTTTTTGACCCTTGTCTCAATTTCGTCTCCATATTGCCAACTTTAGCTTGTTCCCATAGTTCCTTTTGTGCACATCCACAGCCAAGACAGTCCAGTTATTATCATTTTCTAATCTATGGTTGTAAATTCCATTATTTTCTGTAAAATTGGCCAATTATGCAACTCTGGTGATTCCTAAAAATAACCATTGAATATATAATAAGCTTTAATTTAACCATTTTGAAGAAGCAGCCAAATACCAGATGGCAATACCACTTCTCCTTTAACAAACAAGGACTAAAAATTATCTGGTTTAAATGCATTTTATAAATAATATGATGAGTCATTGCAATAAAAATATCAAATGTTTATCAGGCACCAGGAACTTTGTTAACTGCTGAGGTTGCAGATACGAAAGTCACAATTGTTCTTGTTTTTACTTCATGTAATTCTCAAGTAGGAAATACTCTGATGCCAGTCCCATGTCCAACCTGGCTAAATGACAAAGTCAACAGCTGGAAAGAAGAAGGGCTTCAAAGAAGACTTCTTCCCAGAACAGGATGTGGTGCCTCTAACCAGCTTTCCTGGGAATCATGATTTGTGGAATCATGATTTGCTGTATTGTCTTATTCATATATGTGGGATTAATTCAAAATAATAATGAAAATAACAATTTCCCTATTGGGAGAAGGACTGGGAATTTTTCTGAAAAATGGGACTATTACAACCAGGCAAAATGGTACTGAAAAAACTAAACCCACCTATGCCACTCTCTCTATCCAAGGCCAACAATATACTTACAAATTACCCAAGAAATTGACTCAGAAAATATCCCCAACGGTCTCCGTGGGAGATATAATAAATCAACTATAGCAAGGGAAATTCCTCCACTCACTTACACAGTTGGCCCATTAATGATGTAGGTTATATCTAAAAACAAAGAAAAACTATTCCGATCCCCTCCCACAGCATTGCCCTCACCTTACAATAGCTTATACGATTAAAGGAAAATTATGGTACCCACCAAGAGGAAAAAATAATGCAGGATGACTGCCTGCTCCCCCATTACCATGTACAGGCGCCTATGAGAAAATGGAATCAGAATGCACAATAGGGAACAAAAAGTAAAACTATTAGAACAACTTATAAAGGCTCATAAAAATAGGACCAACGCAAAAACTGGACAGCAAGAACTTGCTAGATTACAAAAGGGCCTGCCAGATTCAATTAAGCTTGATATGCATTTAGGAATTTGATAAATAACTTTCTAACCTTTCTCAAGTCTGTCGAGTTGTCTTTTGTCTCACACCTTACCTTTAACAAGATCCTATCAAAAGGTAAGGTAACTCATTTACTTAAAAAACAAACACTATGCGGGTCTGTGCTTTTCGTTTTTACGTAACCTTAAGACTGAAAGCTGCAAAAAAAAAGTATAAAAAACCTGCTTGCTTGCAATAAAGACGAAACAAAGATTCACTCTGCCTCCGAGTCTGAGTCTCTTTGTCTCCCACTCACCGACGCCTTACCCACCTTCGGGACCCCTTGGATCCTGTTGCGGCTGGACCGCGGCACTCTGAGACTTCAGTTTTAATTCTTTATATGTATATGTTTATCTTAGGGAAGGCACTCAGAAGAAAATGTTGAGTCTTGACATCTCACAGCATACATAGAGGCCATTGTGTTCTTAATGGGGTAGAATTTAACAGAGGTCATATAAGTGCCAGTGGCAGAAGAGGAAGCTTAAATAGGGAACACCTCCATGGGAATAGGCCATTATTTCACAAGATTTATTTCGGAAATTAACTTTATCTGGAGAACACAAGTTTCTTAGGTAAGAGACTTTATTAGAAAAATACTCTAGAATTGTCACTGATACATATACTCACCATTGTTCCAGGCCATGTGCAATTCCAGACTAGTCCCAGCTCCTATAAATGACATCTTTCTCAGGTTGATGTTTTATCCAGAGAGCTCACCACTTGACTCTGATTACGTGAATGCTTTTTGATGAGAGTCTCTGTGGAGAAGACCTGGTCAGCAGCAAATCTTACTCTGCAACCCTCTGCTACCCTCTTCTGGTGGGAGTCTATCACTGCAACTACTTTTCCAAATCCATGTGAATATTTTCTCTCTGGGTAATAGCCAAATTAGAAAAATGTCTTGGGGAAGACATCATAGCCAGACTCACCCCCAGGCTCAAGTAAACCAAATTCCATCCCAGAATTTTATATCTGAAAGATATATTAAATGATTTCAGGTGATGATCTAGATAAGCAGTCTATATCAGTATAAATATTCTTGGCATGCTCCCTAAAGAAAGAGTAGGTAGGTATGGTATTAGTAATGAAAAAATTACTTTCCATTAGGCCATATTAAGAAGCACAGAAGGTTGTAGATAAGTACTGTTTGTGAGGTATTTACTGGTCATCTTATTTAAAATTCTAATCCTCACATGTCATTGCCTCATTTTTCTTTATATCATTTACTATTATTGCAGTCTGTTTAATTTTGTTAATTACTGCATATGTCATTATACAGTAAGTTTAAAAAACATGGCCTTTTCCTACTGTCATTTATGTACCTCCAACACTTGGATTGAGACTTATTAATTGCCCAAAGGCACTTTCAGACTAAAAAAAATCAGTAGGAAGCCTACTGTTGTCTGAACTGTAGGTTGGAGACACAATATGCTTAGAACAAATACAGTCAAGTCCCTCACTCCTGTTGCTTATCTATGTGGACCAAGCTCAGAACAGTAGATGAGAAACACTTAAGAAGACTATTTAAATTCAGATTCTGGAATCCCTATCCCAGAAATTACAATTCAATAGGTCTGTGTTGGGGTTCAAAAATATGGATTTTTAATAGGAATCCCAATTATTATGATATGGCAAATCTTCTGACCATGCTTTGAAAAATATACTTCATTTGTGCTCTATATTAGTTTTCTATAAATGTTGATAATTTATCTCTAAACACAGAAACTAAAATCAATTAGATACATTTGAAATGTGATTCTAGTATATGTACATGAGATAATATTTTAAATACTCAACAAGTGAACAAAAATGTCTACTAAATAGAAAAATTCTGTCCTCATAATAAAAATCTAAATTGAAATATAAATAAAATATATCTTTAACTTCAAATTAAAATAAAATGTTATCTCATTCCTATCACTTGGAATAAGTGCCTTAGTTCCAAAATATTTAAAAAATAAGGAAAAATCCTTCATGAATCAATATTGAAATCTTTCTCAGGGACTGAAGAAAAGTTTGCTGGTGGGGATCTTTCTCATGGGTGAAAAGGGTTACAGAAACTGGAAAGAAGTGGAGCCTGAGGTTACAGAAACTGGAAAGAAGTGGAGCCTGAGGTTACAGAAACTGGAAAGAAGGGGAGCCTGAGGTTATCAGAGCATCACTGCAATACTCAACATCGGCATTTGCTATACTATATTTTATTCCTAAAGGTTATATTCTAACATAAAGCAGGAGATTATGATATGAAAATATCCACAGTAATACTGGCATAAAGAGAAAGGAAGTGAGGGGAAATTTTAAAAAAAATCTGCTATGTGCAAATGTCAGGAGATGTGCCAAGAGAGTTTTATACAGAATTGTTAGTACAATTATTTGGTAGATGAGAACCATATACTATTTAAGTCCCTGAGGTCACACTGATAGGAGAAAGGTAAGATGTGACTCAGATGAAAGAAACCCTGAGTCCATGGTCACTGGTTCTTTTATTGCCTTTAGATTATCTAGTCTTCACAATGATCATTCTGTGGTCATACATGAGATTAGTACATCCCATGATTGATACATACATGATTTGGCTATGTGTAATAGCTATATAAACCCTGCCACAATCAAGATATAGAATCTTACCATAACCCCCAAAACATCCCCTGGTACCATCTTGCAATTATTCCTTTTCCTCAACTGCTAACCCTGGCCAAAATATGATCTGGTTCTATATTTATAGTTTTGCCTTTTGCAGAGATATAGATATCTTGACTTATGTAGTCTTTTATGTCTTGATTTCTTCACCATAGCTTTACAGTAAACATTGAGGTCAGAAGGAAAGCCTGCATCATTCAACTTTGTTCATTTATTTTAAGTGTTTGTTATTTCAATTCTTTTACTTTCCCAATAAATTTTAGATTATAAATTTCTACCAAAAATGATTACTGATACTGACATAGTTTGAGTATTATCTATAGATCATTTTGAGAGAATTTGAATCTTCCAATCAAAGAGTGCAGATATTCGGTTCATCGACATAAATTTTCATTAATTTTTTCTAGTAACTTTTTTTTTTTGCAATTTTTCCATGTAAAATTCTTGCACATAATATTAGGTTCAGTATTTTGAACTTTTGGTGTAATTGTAAACTTATTTTATTTTTTGAATCTTATATTGTTGATGACTAGTCCCACAACCCTGAAAATGAGTGCTGCATTAAAGTTTGTACTATAGAGGACACTTTTGCCTCATCTTACTATTCCCTGGCTAGTATATGGATATATATGAAATATGGATTTTATGTATTGATTTGTGTCTTGTGATTTTGTTAAACTCTTGTTAGTTCTAGTAGTTTTGGGGCAGTATATTTTTGGAAAGTTCCTGTGCAGACTCTGATATATTTCTAAATAGAGATGTTTCTTCCTTTCCAATTCACATGCTTAGTTTATCTTGATCGTGTCTTATTGCTTTAGTTAGGATCTACCATCAATATAATAACTAATAGATTTAATAAGCAAAGATTTTTAATATCTGATCTTTAAGCGAGAAATATTTTAATCTTTTACTCTGGTAAAATATCACAGATGTTCTTCATCAGGTTGAGAAACTTCTTTTTAATCTTAGTGTACTGAGAGTTTTTATTATGAATAAATGTTGAATTTGTGTTAAATATTTTATACGTATGTTGAGGTGATGATGAAGTTTTCCTTTTTGTTATATTTTAGTCAATCCTAAATGAAATTATTTCTAAGGTTGACATAATGCTGCATTTTTGAGATGGAACTTATTTATAATTTATATTATATATGACTGGATTCAATGTGTTATGATACACTAGGAAAATTTAGCCAATTTATAATCGAATTGACTTTTGAATAAGTGACAAAGATGGGCCTGATATAACAGGTCAATTGAATAAGAAATATAATAACAAAACTGGACACAAACACAACAGGTTCAAAAAGCAAAACTAATAACCAAAAGGAGAAAATTTCAAATTAGCTGTAGACTTCTATATTTCTATCACAAAAAACAAGTTGACAAAAATTTTTGAGGAGAACTGTACTAAATTATCAACAAGCAAATCCTAACTGTCCTATAGAATGATATAATCAGTAAAACATAAAACTCATTCATTTTCAAGTGTGCAGTGCATATATTATGTCAAGGTAGAGCATACACTGAACCTAAAAAAAGTCAATAAATTTAAGAGGATTTGTATTAGATAAAGTATGTATGTAAACAATAATGTAATTAAACTAAAAATGGTAAATGACCAAATATTTTGAACTTCAAGATGCACTGGTGAATAACACATGGATAAAATAAAATCTCATGAGAAATTGAAAGACATTTTGAATTAAGTTCAAACGAAAGTTAGATGTATCAATTAATTGAACACATGTCAGAATGAAATTTGTAGCTCTAAAAAACTAGAAAAGATAAGACCTCAAATCAATGTTCTATGACTCCAATTTAAGAAACCATTAAGAGACAACTTAAGCTCAAAATGATCAGAGAGAAACAAGTAATAAATGAAATGGAATTAATGAAGTAAAAATCAATGAAATGGAAAAATAATTTAAAAATAATACATAAAATTCAATGAACCAGAATCTGGTTCTGTTAAAACATCATAAAAATTTCAAATAACTGGCCAGATTTCAAGATAAAATGATAAAATTGGGAATAAAAAACAATATAGTGCAGTTTTATAAATACCAAAATTTCTATAAAAAGGCAAAGATTTTGAATAGACAAAAATTATTTTGTGTATTTTATTGTGTTAAGATCATACCATATATTTGCCATTATAATCATATTAAGTATATACTGCGGTAGAGTTAATTGTATTTCCTTCTTATTTTAAGGCTAACTGTCCTATTTTGTATATCTTTATTTATCTACTGATAATACACTTGAGTTTCCTCCAATGTCTTGTTTATTTTGAATAATGTTTCTGTGAATATGAGTATACAAATATTTCTTTTATTTTCTGCTTTATTCTTTTAGATAAACACTTAGAAGTACAATTTTTGAATAATAAGGAATTCTATTACTAGTTTTTTGAAATCTCTGTGCTGTCTTCCATACCAACCGCACCTGTTTACCTTCTCACTAACAGTGGACAAGGATTCACAACCTCACCAACACTTATTTTATGTTTTATAGTGCCATATTAATTGATATAATATTTCATATGGTTTGATTTGGATTTCTATGATGATTAAAGATGTGCAGATTTTTGTATACTTATTGACTATTTGCACATTTTTAGAGAAATATCTATTTAAGTTCTTCTTATATTCTCCTAGTAATATGAAGTGATGTTCTTGTCCTGTTGATCTCTCAAAGAATTCTAAGACAAAATTTAGATCTTATTTCCTCTCTGAAGACCACAAAGTAGAAGTATCCTTTCTGTCTTTCTGGTTCCATTAAATATCAGTGTTCATGCTATTTGTACCTGGTCTAAGAAGGAATCACTTGTCTCCTATAAAATAATTTTAGGGAGCATGCACAGTTTTCTTTTGACAGTATCTTAAATGATTAAATTTACTGTTTTAATGTCGTCAATATGTTTTAAATAGTAACCTATAAACTGTGTGCTTTAGCACACATAGGTACTTAACGTTAAGCAATTAAACCCTGGCTAAGTTTTAACTTGTGTATAATAGAGTCAAATATTTTTTTCTGTCTGAATTCTATATGGAAGATGGAAGGAAGGAATGAGGGAGGGAGAGAGGGAATGAGGGGAACGAGAGAGGGAGGGAAGAATTCACTAATGAATACCTAGACCTGAGATTGTTATACAGATAAAGCAAAATGCTCAGAATGATGCTTGCCACTTATTATATGCTAACTACGTGATTATTTCATTTTTATTTTTATTTATTTTTTAAAGGGAAGATGCAACTAAGAATGAAGGTGATTAGGCAGGCAATCTGGAAGAGAGAGGATAAAGAAGCATTTGCATTTGTTTTTATTTGATTGCTCATTTGGTCAATCCCCTGGTCCCACGATATGTACCCAGGTCCTTAGGATGCATGTGAACTAGGCCTGGCTAGAGGCAGGAGACCTAACTGATACTCCATCAGGGTGTACCTAAAAATATTATTTTACAATATGAAGAGTAGTTTCTATGTCAAAGAGTTTGACCAAGCACACAAGTGTTAAGAGAATCAGGAAATAGATTCTGCAGTGTGTCTGAAATAGCATATTTGGGCCTATGATATCAATGAAGGTAAGGCACTGAGAAACTGGAACAAAACCCTTTCCTCTATTGACCTATGTTGACTTTAGAATGTGGAGAAGTACACCATGGGTGAAAATCAATGAGTTTTTAACTTGTTTGCAACTCCTGTCTGGATAGATTTATATGAAGCACTTTATATGCATTAATTTACTAATTCTGACATTTTTTGAAGAAGGTTATCATGTAAAATCCTAGAAAATGTAGCATTTCTACATGTGTCATTAACATTGATATCAAACAGTAGTTAGTTGAAGATTCATATGATGAATCTGATTTTTCTAAAATAGATGATACTGATGATTTTTTGGGATAGCTTTGGAGCACAACATAGTCAGGCCTCTGTTGGAATTGAAATCTAATGAAAATAGCCCTATATCAGCTGACTTGTGTCAGGCTCTGAAATGGTTAACTTGTGCTGTGATTTCACATTACCCCTGGCAGAAAAGTTGATGTCAGTGACACCACTGAGCCACTGCAGTATTTTGAATTATACTTTACTGAGGAATTGTTTCAAATATCACCAGCAAAAAAAATGCCCAAGTTGCTCATTGACTTCAAAGCCACCTGGTCCAAGAGGATATTTGTGAATGGATATGTGGAAAGACACTGGTGAAGACAAATAGAAAGTCCTTTTTGCAGTAATGTTATTGCAAGGTATTATGCAGAAAACTGAGCTGGAGATGTTTCGGGTGATGAGGTCTCTTGGGTATACCTTATCTCATGCAAATTGTGACTGAACTAGTGAAAGATTTTTACTTTTGCTTTGGTGCCTGCATTTTGCCAATAATTCTTCCATATCTACTGATCAAAGGCCCAGATTTCATTGCCGAAGATCAAAACTGTGTTCAACTTTCTTGTAAATAAGTTTTCAACTATATATACTCCCAAAAGAAACACTCTAGTTAAATAATCAGTGATACTTCATGGGGTGGTTAGTTATGGAGTAGTACATTGTGACGAAACGAGCATGTTTTAGCCTCAAGCTATATGCACTTTATGAAGGTCAATCTGGTTGTGTGAGGAATGTGTTCGCTCACGCAGGGTTCAGTGTGAATTTGAAAGATTCAGCTGCTAATCTGAAATCATCATGCATTTTTCTATTGTGTCTTCCTTCATAACTTGTATACATCTTCCATGCTTTTTAGAGAGTAACATCAAAATAGAATAATGCAGTTAGGACAGTTTGAATGAACAGAAATCATGCCAAATGATCTGAAATAAAAGGATTGCTAAAGGGACAATGGTAGCCAGATTTCATGGTCGACTTATGGCACTGAAATGGTGTAACAAGGAGGTGACAATGTTGTCAACATTCCACAATGATATTGTGATTGAAATAGACCATAAAAATGGAGAGAAAACTAAGAAACTGTGTGTCATTGTGGGTTATAGTGAGGATATGGGAGCAGTGGGTTCTACTGATCACATGCCCACTTCTTATCCAACTGAGTACAAAAGGCCCAAGGCTGGTACAAGAAATTCTTTTGCCACCATCTAAACATAACAGAGCTAAACTTCTACATTCTGTTCAATGAGGACTATCCTGAGCACACATGTAAACTTCAGAATGATGTTGATAGAAAGAATGCTGGAAAAGCATCACAAGCTAGGGTTGAAATGCCTTCGAGGTTGTCCATGCTCTGGTGATGCCACACTTCTTTGAGGGTCTGAAAGACATTTCCCCAAGAGCATGACACCAACATCAGGAAAACAGAATGAAATTGGTCTCTGCAAAGTTTGCTGTCCAGATCTGGAGAGAAACATGCTATTTTGGTGGGGAATGTGATGTTCCTCTTCATGTTGGTCTACGCTTGGAAATTTACCACACACAAAAAATTATTGAATACTGATCATCATGTACATTTACGTTACATTAGGGTTAGATACAAGTTTGATTTAGAAATAACTCTAAGAACAGTTTTTATATTTATTTTCACATTGAAAATAAAATTTTCAGATTTGCTTCAGACTCAAAGAACATGTTTGTGTAAAATTTTAAATGAAACCTGGCAGCAAGCTACACTTTTTCATCTAAATGAGAGATGGGTTAAAAAGAAGTCAATTAAAATATTTACAAGGATAAGAGAATTATTAAGCTGAAAATTAATATACAAAAACATTCATGTCAGATAAAGGACACTAAGAAAATACATTGAAAGCAAAATTCCCATTTCAAATCAAAATTGAAAGTGAACTGAAGAACAAATATGAGAGGACAAATTGAAAATAAAACTTTAGAGTACAACTCAGGGACACAAAAGAAGTTTTAGAAGAAAACAATGCTTTGAGATAGGGAGTCTCAAAATATCAGCAATATCAGCAATTTTGTCAAATGCATAAAATTTAACACAATGCCAATACAGAATGCTGCAAATTTAATTTGGTGGTATTGAAGGGAAATTAAAAAAACAGACATTTTAAAATAATCAGGAATAATTAGGAAAATTCTGAAAAAAAAGATTAATATTGAAGAGAGATAAACTTCAGTATTATAAAACTGCAGTAATTGATACTGTGTGATAGAGGTTACTAAAATAATAAATGCACTAAACTTAATTCTAGGGCAAAGTGTCTCAAACTTGATACCAATGACTTATTAGAACATATCATTCTTAGTTGCAGCACATTTAGTCACACCTTGGCCTCTCACAAATACATGTTAATAATAATTCCAGGTAATGACAATCAAAACATCTCTAGGCACAGGTAAATGTTCACCAAGAGAAAAAGTTGTCTTTAATTGTGAATTACTGATATAAAATTAATCCAAAACCAATTGGCTATTATTTGGCATGATAAAGATGACCTTTAAAAGAGTGGAGGAAAGACAGATTATTTAATTTTATGCTTGTACAATAGAAAGCATTATGGGATAAATAAAATTGGAAGTATACCTCATAATTTAGAACAAAAATTCTGGCAATTCAAAATCTAAAATGAAAAAGACAGAATAGAAACAATAAAAGCATTAAAGAAAATTAATGTTGGATTTTTAAAAATAATCTTTCTAAATAGGATATGAACACAAAAGTGATATTAGAACAAATTGATAGATTTGATTCTTCGAAACCTTTTAAAATCTCATTTAACTTGGCATAATAAACAGAGTTAACAAAGCGATAAAATGCTAGAAAAATAACTGCAATTCATATCACAAAGATGTTTTTCTTGTTATGAAAATAATTTTTACAAACAATAAATAAACTTTAATATGCTTAAAAGGAAGAGGAACAAAGAATAGGGAAAAGAAAAAATGGTCTCAAACACAAAAATGATATTTTGACTTATTCATGAAATAAAAGCAAATAAAAATTATAAATATTTTTCTTCTGTCATATTAGCATATTAGCCAAGATCACGTGTGATGGCGTTCAAGTTATCTGAAAAAGTTACTACTGAAGACATTCTTCTTTGGTTATCACAGATACATATTCACAGTTGTGTTAAATGATATATTTAATAAAATATTTACTATGATTTTGAGAATACTGAAATTCTGTAATCAACTTAATTGTTTATTTTAAGCAACAGTTAAAATTACAGCACAGATTTACAAAAATAGATATAACAATTAAATAATGAAAATGCCCTAGTATATATGATGCAGAATGGTACATTTAATACGCTGTCATTCATGGCATAAAAATAACAATGAAGAACACATTTCAGATTTGTCTGAAAGAACATGAAAAACAAGAGGAAGACTTATTTTCACTCATTATTCAATTACCCGCTCCTCTTATTTTTTGGCAGGAAGAAGCACTTTATTTTACTCAGTTGTTCATCACTGGTTGTAGAGTGTTGAACCGGGGAACTTGGGACTGTGCCTGTTTTAAACCAGTAGGCCACCAGGACCCAACCTGAGAAATTTTGCAGAGTATTTTTTTTGTTCAAATTCCTTTAAAATTTAATCTCTTCTTTTAACTGATTGTAATCAATAGAACGTTTGAAAATTTGTGCCACACCTTTAATCTAAATTTTGCCCTGGAACATTTTAATGCACTGATAGATTTTACTGTGCTCAGCAACCTTTAAAACTAATTTTATAATTTTATTGTAGTAATTATTCTACACATTAACTTCAAATGTATAGGTTCTCCATTCCTTAGACATATTTCAACACACCATACCCTCCACCAAATCACCAAGCATTCATCATTGTTCAGTGGGCTCCACCACCATTTGCCCCAGCCCACCCCTTTCCCTATTGGTAACCTCAGTTCTGTTGCAAATGTTCATGGGTTGGTTTTGTTTCATCTGTTCCTTTGTTTTGTCTATTCACATTCCACCTATGAGTGATATCATCTGGTATCTTTCTTCTTTAGACTTCTTTTGGTTAGTATAATCCCCTCTAGATCCATCCTGTTGATTCAAATGACAGGGTTTCATCTCTTCTAAGGGCTGTGTAGTATTGCCTTGTATATACATACCACATCTTCTTTATTCATTCATCTGATGTTGGGCACTCAGGTAATTTCTAGTTCTTAACTATTGTGAATAGTTAATAAACTTGGGGATGCATACATCTTTGCAGATGGGTGCTTTTGTATCTTTTGGGTAGATGCTCAAAAGTGGAATGACAGGATCATATGGGATTTCCATCTTCATTTTGAGGACTCTTCAAACTGTTTTCCATAGGACTTGCACCAATTTGCACTCCCACCAACAGTGCAAAAGTATCCCTTTTCTCCACATCCTCACCAGTGTTTCTTGTATCCAGACTTTCAGATAATAGCCAGTCTTTCAGGTGTAAGGTGATATCTCATTGTTTTAATTTGCTTTTCCCTGATAGCCAGCAAGTAGCAACATAATTTCTTGTGCCTGTTGGTCATTTGTGTATTTTCTCTAATTCCTCCTCCCATTTTTTGAATGAATTGCCTGTTCTTCTGCTGTTGTTTTATGAGTTCTTTATTTTAGATATTAAGCCTTTGTTGGAAATATTGAATGCAAATACCTTCTCCCAGGTAATAGGTTTCCTTTAGATTTTGGTGATGTTTTCTTTTGTTGTGAAGAAGCACCTTAGTTTGATGCAGTCCTAGTTGTTTATTTTTCCTTTTGCTTCCCTTGAGGTGGAGTTGAGTCCCCAAAGTCTTCTCTACGACTGATGTCTCAGAATGTCTTTCCTATGTTGTCTTCCAAGTGCTTTATGGTTTCTGGTCTTATGTCCAAGTCTAATCCATTTTGAGTTAATTTTTGTGAATGGTATCAGAGAGTGGTCTAGCTTCATTCCTTTGCATGTGGCTGCCCAGTTTTCCCAACACCATTTGTTGAATAGACTTTCCTTTCTCCATCATATGCTTTTTTTGCTCCTTTGTCATAGATTAACTGACTATGTGAGTGGGTCAGTTTCTGATGAGTCAGTTCCATTCCACTGATCTGTTTCCTCTGTTATTATTCCAGTACCATGCTATTTTTATCACTATTGCTTTGTAATATATTTCAGTGTCTGATAGTGCAATTCCTCCAGATTTGTTCTTTTTCCTAATAATTGCTTGGGCAAATTTTAAAATTTTTTTGGTTCTATTTCCTGGAAATAAGCCTGTGGAATTTTAATTGGGATTTTGTTAAATCTGTATTGCTTTTGGTAAGATGGACATTTTAATACTGATTCTTCCCAGCCATGAGCAGAGGATGTCTTTCCATTTCTTTGTGTCCTGCTCTATTTCTTTTAAGAAGCACTTGTAGTTTTCATTTTACAGGTATTTTGCTTCCTTTGTTAGGTATATACCCAGGTATTTCATTCATTTAACTTCTATTTTAAATGGTGTGATTTTCATGATTTCGTTTCCTCAAGCAAACAGTTTGCATGTAAAAATGCAGTGAATTTTTGTGCACTGATTTTGTATCCTGGCACTTTACTATATTCGTTTTAAGTTCTAGATGATTTGTGAGAGTTTTTAATATATATAATCATGCCATCTGCAAATACTGCAAGTTTTACTTCCTCCTTTCCAGTTTTGAATCCTTTTATTTCTTTTATTTTTTGCCTAATTGCTCTCACTAAGATCTCTGGTAAATATTAAATAGCATTGGTGAGAGCAGACAACCTTGCCTTCTTCCTGACCTAAGAGGAAATGTTTTCAATTTTTCATCATTGATCATAATATTGGCTGTGGGTTTTTTGTATATGGCTTTGTGTTGAGGAATGTATCTTCAATTTCCATTTTGTGGAGGGTAATTTTTTTAATCATACATGGGAAATGGGTGTTGGACCTTGTCAAAAGCTTTTGCTATGTCTATTGCTTTGATCATGTGGTTTTTCTCATTGTTCTTGTTGATATGGTGTATGGCATTAATAGATTTATGGATGTTGAACCATCCTTGCATCCTGGGTTAAATCCTACTTAGTTATGATGGATGATCTTTTTGATGCATTTTTGGATTTGCTTTGCTAGTATTTTGTTGGGAATTTTTGCATCTATATTCATTAGATATAGTGGTCTGTAGTTTTCTTTTTCAGTGATGTCTCTACCAGCTTTTGATATCAGTGTAATGCTAGCTTCATTATAACCATTTGGGAGAGTTCCCTGTTTTTCAACATTTTGGAAGAGCTTAAGAGGAATAGGTGTTAATTCTTCTCTGAAGGTTTGATGGAAGTCGTTAAAGAAACCATCTGGTCCTGTGCTTTTATTTTGAGGGAGACCCTTGTTTAATTCTTTAATTTCTTTGCTTGTGATTATTCTGTTCAGGTTTTCCAGTTCTTCTGAGTTCAGTGTTGGCAGACTACTTTTCTAATAATATGTCCATGTCCTCAGGATTTTCCATTTTGTTGGCATAGAGCTGTTCATAGTAGTCCCTTACGATGTTTTGAATTTCTGTGGTCTCTGTTGTAACTTCTCCCTTTTCATTTCTGATTCTAGTTATGAGAATTTTCTCCCCTTTTTTTATTTGTGAGTCTAGCCAATGGCTTGTCAATTTTGTGTATTTTTCAAAGTACCAACTTTTGATTTCATTGATCTTCTGGATTCTTTCTTTGTTTTCTATTTTATTTATTTCTGCTTGAATTTTCCTTTCTTTTACTGATTTTTGTCTTTAATTGATTTAAATTTAGGGTTAGATTGTTTATATGTGATTTTTCTTGCTTCTTTAGGAATGCCTGAATTACAATTAGTGTCCCTCTCCATACTGCTCTTGTTACATCCCATAGATTCTGGTAAATCATGTCTTCATTCTCATTGATCTCTTAGTATTTTTTAAGTTCCTCTTTCACCCAAGTGTCACTCAGAAGCATATTTTTAGTCTCCAATTAATTTGGGGTCATGCAGCATTATTTTTGTGATTGCTTTACAGTTTTAAGCTATTGTGATCAACGAAGATGCTTGGTATGATTTCAGTCTTTTTAAATTTATTGAGACATGTTTTGTGTCCCAACATATGATCTATCCTTGAGAATGTTCCAGGTGCACTTGAGAAGGAAATGGAATCTGTAGTCGTTGGATGAAGTGCTTGATATTTGTCTGTTAGACCTAATTGTTCTAAATGGTTATTTAATGCTGCTGTTTCCCTGTTAATTTTTAACTTGGTTGTTGTGACCATTGTTGTAAATGGGATGTTGAAATCTTCTACAATGATTGTGTTGCTGTCAAGTTCTCCCAAAAATTCCAGTAATGCTTGTTTAATATATTTTGATGCTCCTTCATTGGGTGAATACATGTTTATAAGTGTTATGTCTTCTTACTGATTGACTCCTTAATAATTATAAAATATCTGTCTCTGCCTTTTGTTATTCTTTTTAGTTGGAAGTATGTTTTATTAGATATAGGTATGACTGTCTCTGCTTTTTTGAGGTTGTCATTTGACTGCAGAATTGTCTTCCATCATTCACTTTGAGTTTTTATTGTGTATTATATATTATATTTTGAATGGTGCATTTCCTGAATAAAGCAGAAAGTTGGGTTATAATTCTTAATCCATTCAGCTACTTTTCATCATTTCATTTGTGAATTCAATCCATTAACTTTTAGGATGATTTTTGATATATAGCTTCTTAGCGTCATTTTATAATTTTTCTTCTGCATGTTCCTCCAGACAATGCCTTTTTTCTTCTCTTTCTCTTAGGTTAAATGGGTGCAATTATCATTTGAGTGATTTCCCCTTTTGCTTTCTTCTTCACTTTATTCTCTGGGAATTCATTTTGAGGTTACCCTGAAGTTAGCATTCACAATTCTGTCTACTTCATTTTTTTATTTGAAAGCATATTAGTATTCCACTCATTCTAACAACCCACATTTTTGTTCTCTTCTCTTCCCCACATTTAATATTTGCTATCTTACTGTTTTTCCGTGAGGTTTTTTGATGTTTTATAGACCATCCTTTAATATCTTTTGCATAGCTGGTTTTGTGGTGATGAATCCCTTTAACTTTTGCTTATTAGAAAATATCATTCAGTTCTGAATAATGATATCGGCAGATATAATATCTTGGTTGAAAATATTTTTCTTTCAACACTTTGAAAACATGCAATTCCCTTCTGGCCTGTAGAGCTTCAGTTGAGAAATTAGCTGACAGTTTTATGGGGGCTCCTCTATATATGACATGTTTTTGCTTGGGCTGCTTTTATATTCTTTATCTTGTATTTTTGACATTTTGATGACAATGTGTCTAGGTGTATTACTGTTTGGGTTTACTTTATTAGGAACTCTTTGAGCTTTCTGGCTCTGGAGGCTTACTTCATTCTTCAGATTGGGAAAGTTCTCTTCTATTATTTCTTCAAATATAGTTTCAGCCCTATTTTCTCCCTCTTCTGGACTCCTATGACATGAATGCTGTTCTTTTTGATGTTACCCCAAAGGTCTCGAATGTTGTCTTTGTTTCTTTGATTTTTTAAAATCTCTTTGCTGGTCATTCTTCCCCAGTTCCACATTCCAGCCCTGCTGGACATGCTCCTCATTGCCTCCTCAATGGGTCTCTATTCCCTAGCATCTTCCCTTGGCTCCACTCCACTGCACCTTAGTGACTCCTATGCCAGTCCCAAATCTGCAGCTTAGCTCAGCACCACACTGGATACTGTCATTCGTCAACCATTCCATCTCCAGCTGAAGTGCCAGTAGTCTTTTTGTGTTTGTCTCTGGAAAATAGGTGATTTCTCTTTTGGTGTCTGTAGGGGAGTGACCCAAAATTACTTCCTACCAGGCCACCATCTGGAAGTACTCTCTCTACTATCTTTTTGAATATTATACCATGTTGATTTTTAAATATTCTAAATGAATAAATACAATTTCAAAATGCAGTAGAGACATAATGGCTAAAGGCATCTAGAGCCAGCACACAGTTTATCATCTGCTGATCCTTTAATTGTAGTTACCTGTCACAAGGATAGTACCTAAATAGGGAAGGAGATCTCTTTAATTATTTTGAATTTTTGCCATCTTAGACTCAGTGTTGCTCTATTCAATGGCAAATTAATGGTGAGCATTGCAGGTGCGTGGAAAACATTCACTCTTCTTTAAGATGATTTTATATATTCTTGCTATTTGAAATCAAGTATCGAGACTGTCATCATGGGACTATACAAGGACTTAGTTTGACTTTCCTTATAGATAATTATTGAGATAGGTATAGATTTTTTTGACTATTTAAGAATTTTCCTCTTCCCTTAGACATTTTATACTTTGTGGGAACTGTTTAGGGTCTATTTATTTCTAGAACTAAAATTTTATGTATTTTTATTATATATGTATATGTACATATATATATATAGTTAATTTTGCTAAAGGGACGTGATCATAACATGCAGGTTTAAGGTGTGCATAATGTAACTCAACATTGTATATAACACATAGTGTTTACCATCAAAAGTCAAATTCTATCCTTCACCATATAATTGCCTGTTTTTACCCAATTTTCTCACCTTCTTACCCTTCTCTTTTAGTAATTCACTAATTTGGACCTATAAAGTTCTTTTTAAATTTGTTTTATTTGCTAGGTTTCTCCAAATACCTGTTGAGTGAAATCATATGATATTTGTCTTTCTCCTTCTGACTTGCTAACCATAGTTCCATCTTCTTCCATATTGTGAAATACTACCCAGCTCTTAAAAAAGATTAACTCTTGTCATTTGCAACAATATAGCTGAACCTAGAGTTTTAACTCATTCTGGAAGAAACCTGTCTTAGGGTCCATTGGGGCTCTTTCCTGGATGACATATTTACCCTATATTTCAGGCATGTTGATAATATAGTATCCACACAGCAGTTTATTTTTAGGGTGAATGTTGTAATGAACATCAGCACCCCTGTGTCATAAAGAAAGTTGCATGAACCTAGCCTCACCATTTCCCCTAGTATCAAAAAGGACTTGTGCTTCTCATCAGAGCCCCAGCAGGCCACTTTCGAATAGATTGTCTCCATCTACCTTCCTCCGAGGATTATCAGCACTTCATCGACCTTGTGTAGATATCATATCAATTTCCCCAGGTGGTGTCATCCATTTAAACCTAATATGACTTTGCTACACTTCTTTGGTGGCTATGGGCAGAGATTCTAATGTATTTACTTGTTGAGGCAAGTTCTGAAACTCAGTCATTTTCCATAGTCCCTGTGAGTTTGCCTTGTGACTGAGAGAATCCCAGTTAGTATAGGGAAAAAAGTAAGCTAAGAAATAAATAAATTGAAGTCAAAGCAGAGAAGATAAGAAGAACACTAGGTAAGTGAACAAATACCCATTTATTTAATCTAAAAAAATTATTTGATTGCCAGCTCAGTTTCCTGAATAAAGATGGTTGCTGCTCTCAAGTACTTGGATTATTATTGGATGCCTTTCATCAAATTGATTTTCATAAGAAATTGTCAGAGGCCTTATAAATGATACTTTCATGCACTTAAAAATTATCAGTCACTGCTTTGTATTCGTCTGTGTATAGCTTTTTGATCATATTTTTGATAAATGTAATTGCTGCAGGAAAGAGACTTCTTGACATAACTGTAGTCCCATGAGTCATTTTATAGGAGATAAAGGATTCATTTAAAATACCTGAAAACATTTTGCCATGCCTCTCTAAAATGACCCTCCTCTTGCTGCCCAATTATATGTATTTAACTCAGTATATGGATTTGTGTTGAACTGGACTTTCTAACATTTGATAGCAAAACATTAAATTTCTGCCTCCTTGGAATTTTCCAAAGTAATCTGACCTCATATAGTATTGTACATTGCTTTATCATATTGTCACAATATTCTCTGTCTTAACATTCCCAGAACATAGACAATTGGTGTAGATTGATCAAAAATAAGGTTGCCAGATTTAGTCAAAGAAAAACAAACAAAATGAGATAACCACAGAAATTTAGTTAAGGAAAAAAATTGATAAAACTATGTCCCCTGATATATTTGGAGGCATACTTACATTCAAAAAATGTTTTATCAATTCGAAATTCAAATTTGAATTGGCTTCTTGTGTCTTGCCTGACAATACTACTTTAAGGTATCTGATAATTTAAAAATTCTGTAATTCTGTCTTTAAATGAAAGGCAACTTTAAAATGGATATTCATGTATTAATTCAGTAAAGTTTTGTTATGTTGCTAAAATGTGGTAATTTTTAAGCCAAGACAAGATGGTGAAATGATGCAAAGAAAATAAACATTCATAGAAATAAAATCTTGTGTTCATATAAATAATGTCGAATGTTCCAAACAACAAAGAGTTAGTAATTATATAGTGAAGAATTCTGTTTTTAGAAATTTGTGGCAACTCAGGAACAAAATAGGAGGTCTGCTTCACACTTCAATACAGTGATGTGAGTGCTCTAGAGATATTATATAATGAAGGCTTTAAATTTTCCTGTTTACTATAAATATTTATTAAATGTGTATTTATGTGTTTCCAATTAGAAATTATTTATTTTTAATATATAGAATGAACAAAAAAGTATATTAAAATTTTGAACTACCAATTGATCGCTTAAAGTTATATCTAACTGTAATAATAGAAAATGTCAAGGGTGTAAAGAAGGCAATTCTAATTTTTATACAGGAGACCCGTATTCAGAATGTCTTGAATTAAAAAAAATCAGTTAAATTATACCTCCTAAGGCAGAGTTTATGCCCCCAATGTTGTTATTTCCTTACCAGCTTTTTTATTGGTATTATAGATCATTTGTTTCCATAGACAAAAAAAATCTGTTTGTATGTATTTAAATTTTTTAAATTGATCTGTTTGAATACTCTTGACATTTTAACTCGTGATATTCAAAGCTTATTTTTTTATTTTCATTTTCCCCACATTTTTGTTGATGCACATTATTGTTATCTAAATTAAAGGCACTTAAAGAATATCTTCCTTGGAATGCTGCAAAAATGGAAGAAATATTCTAATTCAATATTCTGAAAATAAGTGATGGGAACACACATTTCTTCTATTATTTAAAAGACTCGTGAAAAGTGGTCATAATAGAAACCAGACATGAGCCCATGGAACATCAAGAGATAAGAAGAGAGGTCTTGAGCTGAGACTCTGAGTCCTAAATTTGGAATGTTGATAGATTTTAACCCTCATTTGATGATAGCTTCAAAATTATGTGATTTACTTTGGGTTAAAAATCTTGAGATATTATAATGCTTGCAAAATTCTACTGTGTTTTATTTGTCTTTTTCTTCCTCCTTCTCTCTCTTTCTTCCCTCTTTCTTTTATTCTCTCCCATCTTTCTATTGTCCATACTTTTTTAAATGTTCTTTTTCTCTTCTTCTTATTTATTTTCATCATCTTCATTATTGAAGTGAAATTCTATGTTGATCCATGTAAAAAGAAGGAAAATTTCCTTTTCTATTTTATGCTTAGAATATTGCTAAAAACTGGGGAAATAATACAGCATAGCAACATATAAAATGAGAATAATTGGAAAATAGATCATATAAGTAATCATATTAACTAGTTCTTAGTGGGCTTACATATATTTAAAATTTTGATCCATTTTAAGGATCTCTTTATTAATTGCATATGGATAGAATAATGATATGTAAGAGAAAATAATCATCAGTCTGTATATTTAGAATTGCAGGGAATTATTTAGAAAACACTTTCAATTAAAGCAATCTAGAATATAATTTATTTCTGTGTACATTATAAATGCAACTATACTTTCAGAAATGAGATTATTGAACCTTGTAATCTTACATGACAACATATATAACAACTGCTCAATTAATACTTTATCAATATATAAAGAGGTCTATGAGTGTAACAAAACAGGCACAAAGACTCATGTATATAAACACACACAGGTTTAAGAGACACATCATTGTGGGTAAACATATTTATGTATATATAAAATATATCACATTCACACCAATAGTCCTGATCTTTGTTCACCATACAATTGATCTCTTTTACCCAATTTTACCAACCCCTTTCCATTCCATTCTTAAAACCACTGATATAATGTTATTGCCTGTAAGTCCATTTGCTGTTTGACTTAGTTCATGTGTTTTCTTGGTTTCTATATATATCACACATGAATTAAATCATATGATTTCTGTCCGTCTCCTTCTGGTTTATCTCAATAAGCATAATTGCCTCTAGGTTCCATGCTGTTGTAAATGACAAGATCTAGTAATTTTTGAGAGCTGAATCATATTTCATTGCGCATATACATCATATCTTCTTTATCCACTCATATGTCAATGAGCACATAGATTGTTTCCAGCTCTTGGCTATTGAAAATAATCCTGCAATGAATATATATGTTGTGTTTGGGGATTAAATACCCAGCAGAGGAATAATTGGATAATATGAGATTTGTATTCTCAATTCATTGAGGAATATTCATACTGCTTTCCATAATGTTTGCACCATTTTACACTCCCACCAACAGTGTATGAGAGTTTCCTTTATCTGCATCCTCTCTAATACTCCTTTCCACGCTTTAGGATAAAAGCTATTCTCACAGGTGTGAGGTGGTATCTCATTGTTGATTTGATTTGCATTTCCCTAATAACAAGTGAAGTAGAATATCTTCTCATGTGCTTGTTAACCATCCACTTGCCTTCTTTAGAGAAATATCCATGTCCAGTTTGAATTGGGTTGTTTTGTTATTAAAAGTTATGTTTACGTATTTTGGATATCAACCCTTTGCAGGATGTATAAATATCTTCCCCCATTCAGTACGCTGCCTTTTCTATAGTTTTATGTTTTGAGGTTATAAAAGACATATAAAAATGTATATGTTTTTGTATCATGCTTTAAGTTGGGAGCAAGTGAGTCTTAAATTCATACTAACAGTCCACACTTTAATCTCTTCCTCCCCATCTTTTATATTTCGATGTCTTGTTGATTCAGATTGGGGTTTCTTTTAATTTACAGAACTTCTTTTAATTTTTATAAGGTTGGTTTTATAGTTAGGAATTTATTTAACATTTGCCTGTTCAAAAAGTGGGGTTTCTTTTTATCATTTGCTCAGTTCTAAGAAACTATCTAGTAGAGTAGAGTGTCCTTCCCTTTCAGCACTTTTCATATATTATGCCATTACTTTATGGTCTGAAAAAAGTTTTAGCTAAGAAATTTATTGATAGTCTTATGGGGGCTCCTTTGCATGAAACTCATTTTTCTCTAGTTGCTTTCAGGATTCTTTTTTAAACTTGTATTTTTGACATTTTAATGACAATGTCTCCTTGTAGGTCAAATTTGGTTTCTTTTACTTAGAACTCTTTGAGCTTCCTAGATCTGGAAAGGTCTGCTTCCTTCTTCAGATTAAGGGAATTATCACCTATTATCTTTTTTCAATTATGGTGTCTGTTCTTGTCTTCTGGATCCCCAATGAAGCTGATATAGCTCCTCTTGATGTCATTCCATAGGTCGCTTATGCTGTCTTAATTTATTTTAATTAGTTTTCTCCTTTCTGTATGGCTTGACTGCATTCTACTACCCTATCTTTTAGTTTGTTGATTTGATTGGATGCTTTTTCAATCTACTGTTGAGATCCCATATTATAATTTTTAGTTCAAATATTACTTTCTTTAATTTCATAAATTCTGTTAAGAAATACCTCATATTTTCTCTCTTTGCTGTAGTTCTCTTTTTGTTACTCCATTATCTTCCTGATTACAGTGAGTATGGTTATCACTGCAGCATTAATAACTTTATCAGATAGTTTACTTAATTCTGTTGCATTCAGATCCAAAGGCCTTATGTTAGCATATCAGGTAGCACAACATAATAATCCTGGCTGTTGGTCCGGAGTGTGGGGCTTCACTTGTTAAGACTGTTGAAGCTCTAGAGCTTAACCTGTGTTGAAGTCTGAGAGTTTAATCTACACGGTTGTAGTTAGGTTAGGGAATCAAGAGGTTTGTCCCAGAGTCACTGACAAGAACAATAATGCCCCAGGAAAGAGAACCGACAACTGTGGTCCCAGTCTATTAGCAGGATAAAGTTTCAACAGAAGCCATAGGAGTAAGATCAGGTTCTCCTCTTAGCAAAAGAAAATTCCCTGCGAAGATCTCAGTTATCCAAAGAAGTATCAAGGCCAGCAGGGAGCTGTAAATAAGCCCTGGTGTCTGGTGTGTAAGCTCTAGGAAGTACCAAGCCAATAGTAAAGATATTTATTTGTAGTCCCAGGTTGACAGGAGCTGATGTCCATGGGGCCCTTCCAATTATTTTCTCATGAAAGGGATAGAAGAGAATATTCCTTGCCAGGAACCAGAGACTTCTCACACAGTTTCTACCAACCTTACTGCCTGGCTCTGGCAACCCACAGAAAGGCAGCTATGAGTGCCAAGAGTTGAGCACAAGTGTGCTAATGGTGGAGAGTTTTGGCATTTCCCTCTTTGGACTTCCTGCAATTTCAGTCTCCAGTGCCAGGAAATGTCAGTGGCACTGTCTTTGTTCACAAGTTTCTAGACCTCCTTCCACTCCAGGTCAAGGTTTTTGGTTCAGGGACTAATAGCTAGCTTCCAAATAAAAGGTTATCAATTTAGAGGTCAAGTCCTTTAAGTCTGAGAGAATGTTGGTAAGTAGCCTGGGGTTTCTGAGGCAGATAAACTTCTCCTACTGTTTATGGTGATGTGTGTCACCTCTTTGTGAAAATGTTGGTCATTGTTTCTTTTCAAAAGTTTTAGTTATGTAATAGGCTGTTTTTGGTTTTTTGGGTTTTTTTTTTTTTTTTGGCTGAACTAATGTGGATGAGACAAGCTTCAAATCTTAGCAGTCTATCCTCTTGGAACCAGGAAAGAGTTTAAGTTAAAGGATGAATATATATACTCATTCAGAAAAGAAGAGGATAAGTCTTTCAAAAATATTTTGTTTTAAAAGAGTCCTTATAAAATTAATTACCATTTTGTGGAAGAGAAAGCCAATTATGATGAGATTAAAAAAGAGAACTGGAGCCAAACAAGGAGACAACCAGGTGCCAGGCATGAGATTTAAAACTTTATTCTATGTAGAAGATAGAGCACACAGCATTTCAAAAAATGAGATTTGCAATGCCTTCCACTCTTTCTTATTGTCCCAAAGATATCCATTTCAGTTTAAGATTTAGAAAACCTTATGTTTCATATTTCCTTAGATTATCAGATTAAATCTAATTATAGAAAAGTTTTAGTTTGAATGATGACTGAATTTGACATGTCTGCTAGATATTACTATTAGCTGACATTACATGATTGCTATCTGAAAGATACTGTTCTAAAGGCTTCATAGTACTTAGCTGTAATGTCTTCATGTAGTGTTTGCAATTTCTCTCTATATGTATGAAAATAAATTAAGACACAGAAAGGCAAAATAATTCATTCATACACAACTAGCAAATAATACAATGAAGAGTCAAATTCACACTAACTACAGAGATCATATTCATGTGTTATACAGTTTCTTATATACAATGATTATAAGTAACAATGTGTTAAATGCTCACCATATGCCAAGTTCTGTGTTTTACAAGTGTTATTTATTTAGTCTTCACAACTAACTTGTGGAACTAGTAAATTTTTTTTCCCACTTTTCAGATGAGGAAGCTAAAAACACAGAATTTGATGTTTTATTATTTCAACTGTAGCACATGAGTTCTTGGTGTTTCAGTCAAATCCTTGATAGGTTCATGTGCCTAGCACTGCTACAACTTGAAGAGACCATAGAAGTATTTAGTAACATAGAATACGGCATCAGTTAATCATTTTCAAATCTTTTATAATGTACTACATAACTTCTTTTAAACTTGTTATTTTGCTTTATTTCTGTTTGATGACTTATTTTGAAAAAAACTGCTCATTCATATTAATATCTGACCTTAAGACCGCATGTCTTAGGAAGTAAAAGCGATATTAAGTCCCTTTTGATTTCATACTCTCTTCAATAATCAATATTGCTAATGGAAGGATGTTTAATTAATTATTTTTGTGAATAAAGTTTTATTATAATGCAACCACACTCATTCATTCATGAATTATCTATGTTTATTATTGCTCCAACAGCTGAGATTGTAGTTGTAACAAAAATCTTAAAATGCATAAATCTAAAATATTTCTCTCTGGTCCTGTACAGAAAACATTTGCCTAGAAAGACTTGTACAATGATAACTATAAGGTTTACATCAAGCAAAGAAAGAAAGAGATAAAGAAATGGAAAAATATCTTATGCTTATGGCTGGAAAGAATAAACATTGCTAAAAATAGCAATCTTACCTAAAGCAATATACAGGTTTAATAAAATTCCCATCAAAATTCTACTGAATTTTTTAAGGAAATAGAACAAAATAATTAAACTGTTATTTAATAACGAAAGACCCCAAATAGTCAAAGCAATCATGAAAAAAATAACAAAAAAAAAAGAAATTGAGCTATACAACAAAGCAATAGTGATCAAAACTGTATAGGATGTCATAAAAACAAAGGCATATCAGTGGAATAGAACTGAATCATCCAAAATAGACTCATACATATATGGGTATTTAATTTACAACAAAAGAACTAAAAACAAGTGATGACGAAAGGGAAGTCTTTTCAATAAACGGTGTTGAGAAAACTGGACAATCACATACAAAAGAATGAAGCTAGACTACTGTTTAATGCCATACACAAAATTAATTTAAAATGGATTAGAGACCTTGACGCAATACTGAAAACAATGAAATACTTAGACAAAAATATAGGCAATGATCATAGATCAGTCTTTGGGCATTCAATTCCAGTGGAATGGGAAACAAAAGCAAACATAAAAAATGGGACTATATTGAACTATAATGTTGCCGCACAATGAAATAAACTATCAAAAAACAAAAAGACAACTAGGGTGTACCCTGGTGATCTAGCAGTCTAGTACACCTGGAAGCAATCCCACATACATCTCAAGGTCCATGGTTTAAGACCTGGGACCAGGGGTGACAACCAATGTGAACAATTAAATAAAAATAAAGTGCTTCTTTCTTCTTTCTCATACCAGCTTACTCATCTTCATTCTGGCCTGTGCTTTTCCTTTAAAAATAAAAAGGACAACAACTGGCTAGGAGAATATATTTGTGCACCATACATTTGACAGGTGCATGATATCCAAAATATAGAAAGAATGAATAAAACTCAACAACAGAAAAACAATCCATTCAAAAAATGGGTAGAAAAATTGGATAGATGTTTCTCCATAGAATACAGATGACCCAACTGGTACTTGAAAATATTTTCTTATTCAGTTATTAGGGAAATGCAAATCAAAATATAACTGAGGTATCACCTTACACCTTTGAGGTTGACTATTATTAAAAAGTTTCAAAACTAGAAATGTTGATGAATATGTGGAGACAAGAGAACACTTTTACACTCTTGGTAGTGGGTAGAGGTTGATGCAACCCTTAAGGAAAGCAGTATAGAAATTCATCAGAAATTGAGACTGGGCACACTCTGATGGACTAGTAGATAGGTCAATTGCCTCTAATGGAGCACATGTCACATACCACTGGGTTTGAGCCCTAGGTCTAAGGGGAGTAACCAGAGTGAACAGCTAAATATAATAAAATGCTTCTTCCTCCTTTTTTTCCTGCCTGCCTGCCTGCCTTTGTTCCTGCCTTCATGCTCCCTTTAAAAATGATAAAGGAAATCTCATACAATCCCACCATCCACTACTGGGTATTTACCCAAAAGATCTAAAAACACAAATTTGTAGAGATATATGGACTCCCATGTTTATTGCAGCTTTATTTGCAATGGAAAAGATTGGAAACTTCCTAAGTGGCCATCACCAGATCAGTGAGTAAAGAAGGTGTGCTATACACAAATTGAATACTATACAACCCCCCAAAAGATGAAGTTGTTTAATTTTCAGTGATAAGGATATAACTAGAGGAGGTTGTGTTAAGTGAAATAAGTTAGAAGTAGACAATTATCAGATGATCTCACACATATGTGAAACAACATATAAGGAAACAAACTGAAAGAATAGAATGAACAAAAAACAACACTAGTCCATTAACTATTGTGGAGAAGTGGTATCGGATTAAAGTGGACAATGATGAAGGAATTTTGGTAATTTGGGCATGGACTATATATGTTGTCCTATATTTGAGGACTGGGGAACCTGCCCTCATGGTTTATATTATATTGTAAATCAAAATTACCTCAATAAATATTAAATTAAAAAATGTTTATCTAGACCTGAGTTAGAGAATTGAGATCTTGTTAAATATTGTATCATACAGTGAACTCATACTGAAATAAATTACAAAACCAATATCAAAACATGTAAACTCAATATATTGCAGCTAGAAATTGAATGAATATAAAAAATAACATGAAATAGTTGTGTCATGCATTAGCTTCAAGAGTATCTAATTAAAAGGCACCATTATAATACTTCTCTATAGTAATGCTTCATGACTTAAAAAGTGATGATAACCTGAAAAAGTTTCTTTGCATATGTGTAATACTTGTAATTAATCTAAGATTGACTATATGCAAACTTTTATAAAAGCCAGCTGAAGGGAAAATCATTGTATACTTTTATTTTACTTTATTAAGTGAGTAAAAGGGGTGAAAAGGATTAAGTATTATTTTTAAATTGATTTTACTGAAGAAATAATGTTTTCATCTTTAATTAGTTTTGAAGTATACATGATTGCTAATATATATCTGTAGACAATACAGTAGATTTACCTGCCTTTCTTTTTTTCTTTAAGTATACAATAAATCTCACTTAACCGGTTTGCCCCAATTCCTTCCCCATCTTTTCATGTATCTTCTGATTTGCTTTTATTTCTACTAAAAGTCTGTAGTTATTTGAAATAGTTTTATCTTTTAAGTTCTGTATTGTTTAGTTCATTTTTTGTTTGTTTTCTATCTCTATACACCTCATATGAGTGATATCAAATGATGTTTGTCTTTCTCCTTCTGGCTTTTCTTGCTAAGTATATTCCAAATTCATTCATGTCACAGACAGCAGAATTTTTTCTTTTGATGATCATGTTCTATTCTAATATGTATATATACAACATCTTTTTATCCACTCATCTTTTGATGGGCATTGAAGTTGTTTCCATATCTTGGCTGTTGTCAACAATTCTGTGATGACCATGGGGGGTGCATATATTTCTGTTAATAAGTGATGCTGTGTTTTGGGGGTAAATACCCAGTAAAGGAATAACTAGATCATATGGGATTTCCATTCCAATTTCCATTGCACCATTTTACACTCCCACCAACTGTACAAAAGTTCCCTTTTCTCCAGATCCTTCCTAGTACTTGTTATTTCCATCCTTTTGGATAATAGCCATTCTTTCAGGTGAGGTGATATTTCATTGTTCTTTTGATTTATATTTCACTAATAACAAGAGAAGTGGAACATCTTTTCATGTGCTGGTGGACCCTTTGTATATCATCCTTAGAGGAGTATCTATTAAAATCATTGACCATTTTTAATTGGATTGATTTGTTCGTTGTTGAATTGTATGAGTTCTTTATATATTTTGGATATTAACCCCTTATCAGAGGTCTGATGGGCAGATATCTTCTCCCTTTCGGTCAGGTACCTTTTTGTTTTGACGTGAATTTCTTTCACTGTGATAAAGCTTTTTAGTTTCATGTAATCCAATTTGTATAGTTTGGGTACCATTTCCTTGCAACTGGAGTCGAGTTCAAAGACATCTCTTAGGTAGTAGTTCAGTGTTTTTCCTGTTTTCGTCTATATATTTTATGATCTCCAGTCTTACATCTAAGTTTTTAATCAATTTGAATTAATTTTTGTGTATGGTGTTAGGTATGTGGCTGTACAGTTCTAGCACCATTTATTGAAGAAACTATCCTTACCCCTTTGTAAGGATTTGGTTCCTCTGTCAACTATTAAATGTCAATACGTGTGTTGGTTTATTCTGGCAGTGTAGTCATTTTGACTGTGTTAATTCCTTCAGTCCATGAGCAAGGCATATCTTTCCATTTCTTTGTGTCATGTTCTATTGCCTTTAACAATGGCCTATAGCTTTTAGGGTGTAGGTACTTCATTACTTGCGTTAAGGTTATTTGAAGGCATTTCATTATTTTGATGCAATTATAAATGGCATAGTATTCTTCAGTTCTCTATGCATTTTTTATTGTTAGCATACAGAAATGCAGCCATTTTTCTATATTAATTATGTAGCCTGACACTTTATTGTATTTGTTTACACTTGTTTATTATTTCTAGCAGCTTTTTACTTATATTTGGGGCTATATATGTATATTGAATATATTATATATATATATATAAAATGTCATCTGCAAATAGTCATGGTTTCATTTCTTACTTTATGTTTTGAATAACACATATATTTTTCTTATCTTATTGAATTAACCAGCACCTCTAGTCCTATATTAAGTAGCAGTGGTGAAAGTGGACGTCTTTGCCCTGTTCATGATCTTAAAGGAAAAAGTTTTTTTTCTCCATTGAGTATAATGTTGGCTGTGGGTTTTCTTAGATGACCTTTATTTTATCAAAGTATGTTCCTTGGAGGATTTTTAACATTGATTTTTTTCTGCATCTATTGAAATGATCAAATTTTTTTTGTACTTTTTGTCCTTTATTATTAATGCAGCGTATCACACATTGATTTGTGTATTTTGAACCATATTTGCATCCCTGGAATAAATCCCACTTGATCACATGATAATTATGTTGCTAAATTTGATTTTCTAGTATTCTGTTGAGGATGTCTGCATCAATAGTCATCAAATATATCAGTCTACAATTTTCATTTTTGATGCTGTTTATCTATTTTTGGAATCAGCATAACATTGGCATTAAAGAATGTGCTTGGAAGTTTGTCATCCTAAAATTTAAGATGGATTGTTATGAATTCTTTGACTGTTTTGTAGAATTCACTGGAGAAACCATCTGGTAGAGGGCTTTTTGTTTTGGTGATTTTTAATATTATTTCTATTTATTTGCCTTTGATTCATCTGTTCATGGTTCTAATTCTTGGTTTAGTATGGGAATGTAAATTTCCAGGAATCATTTCATTTCTTCTAAGGTATCCAATTTATTGATAAGTAGTTGTCTATAATGTTTTTTTTATAGCCATCTGTATTTCTGCTCTATCTGTTGTGATTGTTCTTCCAATTCTGATTCTATTTATTTAGAATTCTTCTTTATTCCTGAGTTAGGATTGCATAACTCTAAATTTCCCTCTTTTACTGATTTTTCTGCATCCTATAGACTTAGATATGTTTTATCTTCATTTTCATTTGATTCCAGGTATTTTCAAATTTCATCCTTGATTACCCAATGGTTGTTCGGTAACGTGTTGTTTATTCTCGACTCCTCTGCAGTTCTTGTCTCCTTCGGCTGATCTCTAGTTTGATACTACTGTGATCTGAAAAGATTCTAGATATGATTTCAAATCTTTGAAAATTTATTATTTGTTTTATGCCTCAACATGCAATCTATCCTTGAGAATGTGTTATTAGCACTTGAAAAAAAAATGTAGTTTATTGTTCTAGGGTGATGTACTTTCTATACATGCAGTAAGTTCATCTTTTCTATTTTGTTGCTTAAAGATCTCGTGTCTTTATTGATTCTCTGGATGATCTGTCATTAACTGCAATTTCAGTGTTAATGCCCCCAACTATTATTGTGTTGCTGTAAATGACTCTATTTAGATCTGCTAATATTTTCTTGATATATTTGGTTCCTCCTTTATCAGGTGCATATATTAATGTGCTATGTCTTTGATATAGGAGAGTCTCTTTTAACCCTTCTTGAAGATGAGGTTTTGTGGCAGCAATATCTTTCAGGTTTTGTTTGTTGGAAAAAAATCTTTATTTTTCCTTCAATTTAAGAGACATTTTTGCAGGATATAGTATTCTTAGCTTTTAATCTTGTAGAATTTTGAAGATGTAAGTCCATTATCTTCGAACCTATAGAATGTCTGCTGAGATGTCTGATTTGAGTACCTGTAAATGTGCCGGTTTGCTTTTTTCCCCCTGGCCATTTTTAGAATTCTTTGTCTTGGACTTTTGGTAGTTTCACAATGATATGTCATGGTATAAGGTTGATTTTGTTTGTTTATTTGTTTTTTATTTTGTAACTGGGTGTTCTATTGACTTCAAGGACTTACATGTTCATTTCTTTTTCTAGGTTTGGGAAGTTTTCAGCAATTGTTTCTTTGAATATGTTCTCTTTTCTGTTCTTTTCCTCTTTGTCTTCTGGGATATCTGTTACGCTGACTTTCCTAATGGTGTTAGACAGTGCTTCTTAATCTTTTTTAAATTTTATTTCTCTTCTTTCCCTTGGTTCCTTTTTACGTTACTATCCCTCTACAACACTGATTCTTTCTTCCATTTGGTTTATTCTAGTCTCATAGCTTTCTGTGTTGTTTTTAAATGCACTTATTACTTGCTTTACATCTTGTATCTCTGATAATTTCTCTTGTTGAACTTCAATTTCTTCCTTCTGCTCCTCAATTGCATTTTTGACTTGTTTTTCTGAATTTTCCTATATACCTCTGACTTTATGATTGTTGCTTTGAATTCTTTTTCTGTTAAAAGTCACTAGTCCTACATGTCTTAAAAATTATCTCCTAATGAACATTTTCTTTTATTTCCGTATTATCTTGAGATTTTGAAGCTTGTTGAGTCCTTTTTTCATCATTGTATGGTTCCTTGATGAAGGACTGTTAATTTTTCATCTTTGCCAGGCTGCATTCTAGTTTCTTTCTGCATTTTTGTTGTGTATAGACTTCCTTACTGCAATTTTTGCTGTGTCAAGGATTGGAGGATCGCTGCTGGGTGCAGAGGGTTTTGTAGGAGTGGGGCAGGAGAGTAGTCATTATTGCTAGCTAGGGCAGAGAACTTGATTCTGCTGTCAGAGTCCTGATGGGCTCTCTTCTCAGAGTAACCAGAACTGCATCTAGCATTTTTCAAACTATCTCTGGAGTGCCTATCAGCTGGCTTTTGGACCCCTTTAACAAATTCATCCCGGGCAGCTTAAATGCCCCTTTTGCCCCACGTTAAAAATTGTCCTGGCTTATTAAAAATGGGGCATAATTGACATTTATATTGAAATGTTGGGATGATTGGGAAATAAGAAAATCAAACTGTACTATCCCATTTACAATGGCATATATGGTTAGCCTACAAATATCTTCTCCCAGTCAATAGGATATCTTCTTGTTTTGATGAGAGTTTATTTCCCTGTGCAGAAGCTTTTGAGTTTGATGCAATCCCACTGGTATATATAAAATTGTTATTGGAGTTGAGTTCCCAAAGACATCTCTTTGGTCAATATTTGGTAATGTTTTGCCCACATCTTCTTCTACATATTTTATGGTTTCCAGCCTTACATCTAAGTCTTTAATTGACTTAGAATTAATTTTTGTATATGGTATTAAGTAGTTATATCGTTTCAACATTTTCTATATGCCTGTTTCTTTTTCCCAGCCCCATTTATTGAAGACTGTCCTTATAGCATTGTAAACCTTTGACTTTCTCTGTCAAAAATTAAATGTCCATATATGTGTTGGTTTATTTTTTTCTCTAAAATCTATTCTATTTTTACGTGTGTCTTTTTTATTCCAATACCATGCTGACCTGATCAACATTGCTTTACAATAGGGTTTGAAGTCAGGAAGCATGACACCTCCATTTTTGTTCTTCCTCAAGATTGGTTTTTGCTACCAGGGTACCTTGTAGATCCAAATAAATTTCATGATTTTTTTGGTTCTATTTCTATGAAGAATGTCTTTGAGATTTTTATTAGAATTACATTAAATCTGTATATTGCTCAGGAAATATGGCTAAGCTAACCATGTTGATTATTCTAGTCCATAAGCATGATCTAGCTTTTTGTTATTTTTTTACATCTCGTCTCTTCTCTTTCTTTCTCTTTCTCTTTAAAAGGAAAGGTGCAGGCACAAATGAAGGTGAGTAGGCAGGCAAGCAAGAAGAAGAGGAAGAAAGAAAACCTTTATTTTATCAATAAATGCATAGCTATTTTTCTTGGTTGTTTCCCCAGGTCCCAGGACATGAATCCTCATTCCTGGGATACATGTGGACTGTACTTCTGTAGATTTACACACTAGGACACTGGGCTGTGCCTCTTCTATTTCTTTTAACAATGTCTTGGAGTTTTCAAAAGTCTTTCATTTCTTTGGTTAAGTTTATCCCAAGGTAATTTTTTATTTGATACAATTATCAATAAGATTGCTTCCTGAGTTCTCTTTACAAAGTTTGCTACTTGCATACAGAAATTCAGTAGATTTTAGAATATTAGTTTTGTTTACTGTCCCATTACTACATCCATTTGTTGCAAGCAATTATTTTTTTTTACTGGAGGTTTGAGGGTTCTTTCTATATGTTATCATGAAAATAATAATAGCTTCACTTCTTCCTTTCTAACCTGATAACTTTATGCTCTTTTTTTTTTTTTTTTTGTCAAATTGCACTGGACAGAACTTCAAAAATAATATTAAATAGTATTATGAGTACACATCCTTATCTTGGAGGAGAAACTTTCTACTTTTTCTCCACTGAGTGTCATATTGGCTGTGTGTTTGTCATATAGACTTCATCATGTTGATGTATATTCCATCTATACCGATTTTTTGATAATTTTTGACATTAAAGTGCATTGAACTGTATAAAATGATTTTTCTGCATCTATTGAGATTAATATATGATTTTTGTCCTTTTGTGGATTTAGTGAATCCTAATTGCATGTGCTGAATCATCCTTGCATCCCTGGAATAAATCCCACTTGATGGTGGTATATGATTCTTGTAGTGAGTTGCTGGTTTGCAATATGTTGACGATTTTGCATAAATATTCATCAAAGATATTGGCCTGCAATTTTCATGATGTAGAATTTGCTAGTGGAAACTATCTGGTTCAATACTTTATTTGAAGAGAGGTTTTTTATTTGTTTGCTCTTTTAATTTCTTTGTTTAGTCTTGGAATATTTTATATCTCCAAAAATTTTTTCTAGGTTACTAGATTTGTTGCTATAAAGGTATTCATAGTATTCTCTTGTAATCTTCTATATTTCTGTGGTATTGGTTGTAATTTCTCCTCTTTCATTTCTAATTTTATTTATTTGTTCTTCTTCTTCTATCAATGAGTCTGCCTAGTAGTTTGTTTACTTATGCTTTCAAAGAAATAGCTCTTGGTTCCATTGATATTTTTAGTCATTCTAATCTCTTTTTCACTGATTTCTCCTCTAATTTTTATTATTTCTTATTATGTAACTTCATTGATTTTAGCTCAATAAAATAATTCTAAAGAAACTGAACTATGAAAAACAACAGAAATCTTCTAAATCATTGCAGCAAATGTTAGATATAATGTTAGGCTTCAGGTGGTTAAGACTTCTTATTACTAAAAAATAATAATTTCAATAGTTGCATCCAAATAATTGAGAGCATAATTGTATCTTATGCACAAAATGCAGAAATTCTGCTAGACTTTATTTTGAAGAACAAAATTCCTTACTTGGTCATTAAACGCAAAAAAAATGTTGTTTTCATTATATTCATCTGTATTGGCAATGGAAAAAAATCACTGCCTTTGTGAAAAATATTGACTATGGATAACCACAAGACCATACCCTGTAATATAAATATATTTGCAAAATGATGAACTCTTCTAGACTAGTTTTAAAATTTCTGAGAATCTTAAGAAATGAACTGTAAGTCCCAAGCTGTATGTCCAAAGCTTTGCCCATTCTAATACACAAATAAAGAAATTATAATATTTTTATTTTTATTCTCATCATCATTACTGTTATGTACTTGCCACATTTTAGGGAACATATTTTCCATTTTCTTTTGAATTGTCAGTGAACCCAGAACTAGATGTTTCCTGGTAGGCCCCAGATAACACATTAAGCCATAATCACTTTGGTGTTTGCTACCTTCACTTTCTGCATGGTTTTCATTTTTTATTTTTAAATATGTATATATTTGCCTCATTTACACTTAGAAAGCCAACAAGTTATTCTTAAACAAAATCAGATAAATTACTAGTCTCTGTTTTGCAGCTGAGCAAGCTGAGGTATAGTAAAGATGTTCCAACCTTTACTATATTACATGAATATCTTCTATTTCTAAATTTCAATGTCTTTTAGTTTCTAAAACAGCCCAAGTATTGTTATGCTACAGAAATCCTAGCTATTGTTCCCCATGTTTCTAAAACCCTTCCATTCTTTATCCCTCTGGTCAACCATGCCTTCCACCTCAACTCATACAAACATAAAATACATGTAAAACATTCTTTGCTTAGTTGACTACTTCAAATATTTAGCTAATAACACTATCTCAGAGATTTGTTTATTTACTTTTACTGTTTTATGCAAACAAGATACCCAGTCACCTCCTTATGCCATGCTGTTGTTTATAAATTGTTCACATGTTCATTGTATCTCCTACAAGTTGAAAAACATTAATTTATTTGCATGTTCCACATTTGACTTTGCACTCCACAAGGAGAAGGACTTATTCTATTTCATTAACTGTTACATTCCCAACACAGTTATGCCTGGCACATTGATGTTTAATAACTGGCATAGATTAATCAGTAAGTATATATATGTATATATACTCAATCATACAATGGATATACATTTATAAAATCAAGATAGTATTTAATTTGTTCATCAGTCTGTCACAGTACTTGTACTGTGACTGACAAAAAATAGATGCTTGATAAGTATTCCTTAAATGAATCAAAAGAGAAATTTATTTTTGAAGGATACTTATAATCTATTAATTTAATGGGTTAAGATAACCATAGAATTGCAAATTATATTTGATTCAATGATTTTCAAGAGTCTAGAACATGAGCTGCTTAGTTCTAAGATGCACAAATGTAAAAATAGAAAGCAAGAGTTGGGTATATGTACCAATGTTGAAATAAGTGTTGTCTCACAGTGTTTTCCAAACCCTCCGCAAACATTTATATGATTTACTGCCACTGTTGTATGCTTGGGAAATGATGGATGGCTTATCATTTATGTACCTCTATTTTCATAAATACTCGACTATAACCATATTTGTTGAGTGACTCCTGTGGTCTAGAATTTTGAGTTTTCAAAATATATCATTACACATCAATTCCTTGAACACATTCCTTGGGAAGAATGACAAAAGAAATATAATAAACAATAGTCATAGCAAAATGATTAAATTATATGCTGGACCGAATTAAGATATATGGAGGAAAGGGAGTTGGGAAAAGGGGATCAAGAGCATTTAGATCATGGGGGTGTAATGTACAGCATAAATAGATAATTTGGGAAGGTAAGGTTTTAGTAGGAATTTTCAGTGGAGTTAGCCTAACAACCACCAATACACTCTAACCATTAAACAGATGACTCAATGCAGAAGAAGCAACTGATGCAAAGATCATTAGATTGAGGCATGTCAGGCATGTCTAAGAAATAGCAAGGGTGTTCTGGAGACTGGAATAGAATGAATAACGGGGCAGAGTACCAGGAAATGAAATAAAAAAAGCTAATAGAATGAAGATATATTACGTAGGGTAATGGCGATGACTTGGGCTTTGAGTCTGAGGTGGAAAGTTATTACTAGGGGTTTTAGCTAACTTAAAAAGAAAACTCTGGCTATTATGTTGAGCATGGCTTATAGAAAACAAGTGAAGAAGCTGAAAGACCCATGTAAAAACTACGGCTACAAACCTGATAGAAGATGGTGATGGTTTGATTGAACATGTTATCTGTGACGATGGTTAGAAGTGGTAGAATTCTGGAAATAATTTGAAGATAGAGCTAATAGAATTTCCTAATAAATTGTAATGTATAAGAGAAAGAGAAGAATCAATAAGGTTATACATATTCATTGCAAATATAAATGACTTCATACTTTTAATATTTTATGCAAGAATAACAATATTTTAGTTATGAAGAGCTTGTCCTAAGGCAAAAATCATATCCTTGTGATTAGAATTTACTATGGGGACTTAAAATGTTGTTTCTATACTCATAAATTTTATCTTATTCAGTACTGCTATGACTATGAGGTAAAGTTCATAACTACAGAAATTTAAGATTAAATTAAGATAACATAATTTTGCCTTCCCTCTCATCAGAAACTATCACTATTGTTCAACATGGGAACTATACTTTGCATTTTAATTTGTAGAGCATAAGAAGAGGATATGTCTCCTCTCAGTAAACTATGTATTACATTTATGTTTTCCTTTATCATTTCTGACATGCTTTGACATTTTATCTCATTCCATTTTCTTCATAACCTTGAGAGACAGCAGGATAGGAAAGCTGTGTTGGAAACTGATGAGTTAAGTCACCAAGTGTCCATCATGAGAAGCCCTTCTTAACCTATTCAACATATTCAACCTATTCATTTTTGGACTTTGAAACAGATTCAAATGATGAAGAAAGATAAAGGAACTTAGTGTGTCCTCTGCTCACTGTGAGCTAAGTAGTTCACAGAAGAATCAAACCTTATTATGGCCAGTTTCCTAGGTAATTGAACTATAAAGTCATTTTATACATTAGACTTAATCACAACCCCTGATTCTTATAATCATTATACTTTCCACAGAAGCCTCACTATTTTTATATATTTTAGTTTTTCTCATCTTTCTTATTCATGGAGATCAACCACAGGCTTTTCTGGCTTCTTTACAAAGTATTGACTTGTTTTGTGGATTGTAATCAGAGAATCTAAAAGTGAACAATGTCACCACAGTAGTACACATGAAAATGGAGGGGAGAGATGCCACTGTAAAGATCAACAAGGTGTAATAGATACACAGTTTTTTTCTTTTCTTGTGGTTGAATACTAAAGATATCAATGAACAATTTTCTTTGTTTTCAGGGATCTAGTGGGAATCTAATAATAGGCATTAGTAATGCATGCATTGGGACTTTAGTCTCTCATTCAACCAGTAAAAAGCAACTGGCTCCCCAAATTCAGCTACGGAAATATAATGAGTGTAATAATCATATTGCTGCACTGTCTGTCTTTTCTTTAAATTAAACCCTGCAATTAACTTATATCAATTCTTTCTTTTTCGAGGCAGAAAGATAACCTCAGTATTTCTTACAATCTTGGTCATTTACGGGGGTGGTGGGGGAAGGGAAGCCAAGTCATCTGAGGAAGCAAAATAGATTTAACTGCTATGGAGGAAGAAAATTTAATGGATATGTAAAGAATCCTTTGTAAGAAATGCAGACAGATGCAGAACGGCATTATTAATAAGTAAGGCTACTAAAGAGAACATTATTTCTAACTAGGCACACTCTAAATCATCCTGGGGTTCCCTGTCTTTCTGGTTCTCTCTACCGTCCAGCATTAATGACCCTTCTCTCAATCATTGTCAGGGGTTAAAGTGTCATCGTCAGAGAGAAGCTTATTATCTACCTGCTTCTCCAGCTTCTTCGAGTGACACACACCCAAGCCTCCCCGCACAGCTCTTCTCCCCGACTCCTGGAGGGAAGCTAAGGAGCTGCAGAGGGAGGCCAAAGCTACCCTCGCGTGAACCCCGAGACTACCGAGCTTCACCCACCGAGACCTTGCTCTGGCTGTTCCACCGCCCACCGCAGCCGCCGCGCGCCGCGGAAGTGGGAGTCAGCCCTGCGCTGCGCTGCGCTGCGCTCCCAGCTGCGTCTGCCAAAGAGCGGCACGTGCTCCAGGCGCTGGCGCGCGAGAGAGCGCCACCGCCGCGGGCCCCGCAGCCGTTTTGCTCCCGCCACCGCTGCCTGCATAGCACCACTAGTGCTCGAGCTGCAGCCGAGGCCGCTACTCGAGCGCTGGAAGCCCGCGAGGAGCGACTGGCTTGGGGCGCCAGGTTCAGGGCGCACACCAGGTAAGCACAGCGCGTTTTTTCGTTCTTTCGGCTTCAGACTAGTCACCAAGGACGTAGGCTACCGCTGGAGCCCCTCCCCCAGCAGACGGAAGGAGGGCGATCAGACTAGGGGCTTAGGCAAAGGGACCCAGGAGGGCAGGTGGTGGGCAGGTGGAGAATGGTGGAGCCAGGGATGCTATGAGGTCCTGCAAGTTTAGAAAAGTCACCCTGCAAGGACATGTGCTGTGTGAATCAGAGATGAATTTCTACTGGTAGTCCTGGCTACCGCGGCGTCGCTCTAGTGAGAGCCTTCTAATGATCATTTTTGCTTTTATTTGCATTAAATGAGGGATTCAGGTGGGCTCATTTACATAGAAAATAAAACGAAAATATCAGAAGAGGAAAAAAAGAGATCCGAGCCAAAGGAGGCATGTGAATCTTTCTCTCTCTCTCTCTCTCTCTCTCTCTCTCTCTCTCTCTCTCTCTCTCTCTCTCTCTCTCTCTCTCTCTCTCTCTCTCTC
>RJWH01000070.1:0-181373 GCA_004363575.1 Solenodon paradoxus | reverse complement strand
AGAATAGGAGACCTGCCTCAGATCATACTGATCCTGGAGAGGTAGGTAATGAGTCTTATCTCCCCTGATTCAGCAAAGAGAAAATTCCTGCTGCTTTGGGGCTCAACAGAACTCACAGAGTCTGCATATGAACTAGTCCTGGAATTGGAAAACTTCCTATTAGTGGCATCCAAGAAAAGTAATGATCTCATTTCCACAGAAGGCAGTGAACACCACTGAAAGAACATTCATAGCCCACCTTTAGAGAGCTTTCTAAGAGGGAAATGGGCTCTGCCCCCATGTAAGCCAAGTGATGGCTATTGGCCATCACCACTCAGGAAGAAATCTAATATAAAAGAAAGCAGAAAGCCAGAGTGCTTACATAGCACTAAAAGAACCAACACTGAAAACCATATAGAGAAAAAATTCAATAAAAATAAATGGGAAATGAAATATCAGACACAGAAAACAATGATAACAATGAAACAATGAAAATAAAATGATAACAATGAACCCTACATACCAGTTACCATTTTAAATGTGAATGGACTGAACACACAGATAAAAAGTTGCACAGTCACTGGATAGATATAAAAAAACAGGATTCTTCAATTTTAAGCTTATAAGAAATTCATAACAGATTCAAAGACAAACAAAATTGAAAATCAAAGGTTCTAAAAAATATATCAAAGCAACAGCAATGAGAGGAATTCAGGAACTTCACTACTAATTTTAGACAAGGCTAAATTCCACCTAAAAAGGATATCATGAGGAAAGCAAGGGAGCTACATTATGGTCAACAGGGAAATTTATCATGAAGAAACAATTATCATTAACTCATGATTTGTAGACTGCACTCAATGTAATATATAAAAATATATAAAACAAATACAGAGCTAAAGGCAGACATTGGCAGGCTTTCGATACTCGACTGCATCAACAGATCATTCAGGCAGAAAATCAGCAAGGAAATAGGACTTAAATGAAAGAAAAAGGCACATGAACCTAACAGACATATACAGGGTGGTCTACCCCAATTAAAAAGAATATATATTCTTCTCCAATGTATATGGAAGATTCTCAAGGATAGACTACATCTTGGGACATGAAACAAGTCTCAAGAAATTGAACAAAACTGAAATTACAGAAAGCATTTTCTCTGACCACAGAAGAACAAAACTGTAAGAAGAACGAAGATGTAGAGATCAAACAACATGTTTCTGAACAACTCATTCATCAATAAAATTAAAGATGAAATTAAGACTTATTCGAAAACAAATAAAAATGAAGAGATTTACCAGAACATGTGGGATGTGGCAAAAGCAGTTCTGAGAGGAAAGTTTATAGCCACCAAGTGCATATCAAAAACCAAGAGACAGTCCAAATTAAATCCTTAACCCCACATCAGAGGGATCTAGAAAGGGAAGAACAATCAAAACCCAAAATCAACAGAAGAAAGAAAATAAGTTAAAAATTAAAGCAGAAATAAATGGAATTGAAAACAAAGGAAACATCCAAAAGATCAATGAAACCAAGTTGGTTCTTTGAAAAATAAAAACAAAATTGATAGACTTCTGGCTAGACTCACAAAGAATAACAGAGAGAAAACCCTAATAATAAGGATCATAAATGAAAGAAGTGAGATTACAACTGACAACAGAGATATACAAAGGATCTTGAGAGGCTGTTATGAGTAATCGTATGCCAAAAAATCTGTCAATCATAAAGAAATGGACAGATTCCTAGAAACATATAACCTCCCAGTACTGAACCAGGAAGACACAGATATCTTGAACAGATCAATCACAAACACAGAAAATGTAGCAGTAATTAAAAGTCTCCCCAAAACAAGATCCCAGACCATATGGCTTCACCAGTGAATTCCACCAAACATTCAAAGAAAAGCTATTCCCCATTCTCCTTAATCTCTTCCACATGTTGAAGAGGAGGGAAAACTCCTAACAACAGTCTATGAGGCCAATATTACTCTCATTCAAAATTAGACAAAACAAAACAAAACTACAGACTAATATCACTGATGAATATTAATGCAAAAATCCTCAACAAAATCCTGGAAAAAGAATTCAAAAAAAGTTTATATCATAATGAAGTGAGTTTTATTCCAGGGATAAAAGGATGGTTCAGCATATACAAATCAATCAATATAATACACTGCATCAACAAAGTGAAAATAAAAGTCATCTCAATAGATGGCAGAAAATCATTTGACAATATTTAACAATCATACATGAAAAAATAAAAAAACCTGGCAAAATAAGAATAGAAAGCATATACCTCAAGATAGTAAAAGCAATACATGACAAACTCACAGCCAACATTATAGTCAATGAAAAACTGAGAGCCTTTCCCCAAGAGCTTGAATAAGACAAGGTTGCATACTATCACCACTAATATACAACATAGTTCCTGGCCAGAGCAATAAGGTAAGGAAAGCACATAATCCAAATTGGAAAGAAGAAATAAAACTATCATTTACAGATGATATGATATTATACATAGAAAATCCTAAAGACTTCACAAAGAAAAATCTACTGAAAACAATAAATAAATTCAGGAAAGTGACAGGATATAAAATTCACACAAAAATCAGTAGCATACCTATATGCAAACAATTAAGTAGGGGGGAAAGAAAGGAAGAAATAAAACCCACTCATAATAGCACCAAGAAACATCAAATACCTGGGAATAAACCTAATAAAGGATGTGAAAGACCTCTACAATGGAAACTACAGGACAAAATAAATAGAAGACACAGAAAGAGTTAAAAACATTCCATGTTCATGAATTAGAAGAATTAACAGTGAAAATGGTCATTCTACCCAAAGCAATATATAAGTATAATGCAACTATCATCAAAATTCCAGAGAAATACTTCAAGGAAATGGAGCAAATAAGATTGAAGTTTTTATGGAATCACAAAAGAACTTAAATAGCCAAAGTTCTCTTAAGATAAATAAAGAAGAACAGTCCCTGACCTCAAGCTATACTATAGAGTAATCATCATCAAAAAAGTGTGGTACTGGAACAAAACCAGATACACATATCAGTGGAATCATACTGAGAGTGCAGAAATAAGACCATACCTATATGGACAGTTTATCCATGACAAAAGTACCAAGAGCATACAGTGGAGTAAGGAAATAATAAACAGTGTTTAGAAAACTGGAAAGACATCTACAAAAAAAAAGGGTTGGTGGGGAGAGAAAGACCCTAGAGATTCATTATCGTCATACGAAAAGATTAACTCAAGATGGATCAAAAACCTGGACATAAGACTCAAGACCGTAAAATATTTAGACAAAAATGTGGGAAAGCCTTTCCATTACCTCAACCTCAAAGACATCTTTGGCAAATGAACAATGATGACAAAAGAAACTAAAGTAAGTAAAACTAAGCAATTGGGGCTATATCGAATTGAAAACCTCTGCACAGCAAAAGAAACCACCACTAAATTAAAAAGACAACCCATGGAATTGGAGAAGATAGCCACATAACACACACAGATAAAATTTCCAAAATATATAAAGATTTCACACACTTGAATGAGTCAAAAGTGAAAGACCCACTCAAAAAATGGGCAAAAGAACTGGATAGAAACCTCTCTAAAGAAGATACACAGATGGACTACAGTCACCTGAAAAGAAGGTTCTACATAACTTATCATCAGAGAAATGAAAATAAAAACTATAATCAAATATCACCACATACCAGTGAGAATGGTCTTTATCAGACAGATATGGGATAGATATTTCTATGGAAATAGAAGGTGCACAGAAAAAGGAATCCTTCTACAATGTTGGTGGGATGCAAACTGTGCAGTCTCTTTGGAAAACAGTATGGAGAGTCCTTAAACAAATAATGATGAATCTGCCATTTGCTCCAGCAGTCTCACTCTTGGCTATATACCAAAGCATAAAAAACCTCTAATCAGAAAAAACTGAGCAAATAAAAAAATCCATCTGCACCCCAGTGTTCATAGTTAGTACAGTTCACAGTAGCCAAGACATGGAAATAACCTAAATGTTCATCAACAGATGATTGAATAAAGAAGCTATAATATGCATATATAATTGTATGCAGCTACTTAGAAAAATGAAACTGTGCTATTTGTAACAATGTGCCTGGAACTTAAAGGTGCTAGGCAGCAGTGAGTTAGTTATGGGTGCAGAAGTGGGGGAAGCGGGTAAATGACTTCAATCTGAAAGTCCTTCAATCAAAAGGAAGCAAACCGTAAAATAGCACTTATCTGAAATTCTCCAGTCAGTTTAAAAGGCAAACACTGACAGACTGACCAAAAGCCTTATCCCACCCCTTGTGTGGTTATTGGTGAGGAAAGTGCAAAGAACCCCCCCCAAAAAAAAAAAAAAACCCAGTTCCAAAACTCCTCATGGTAGCTTCCCGTATGGAATGGTCTGCCCTTATTCTATCTCTTAAAGGATATACTGTCACTCTCACTTCAATAAATAACACTTGCTTTCTGCTGGCTGTGTTACTTTCTTTGCTCTCTGAGCAGGTGGTCCTACAAAATCTTCTCTAGGACTCACGAGGAGTCTGGGGTGAGACCCCAAGACTCTACTTGTAACAAAGGATCATGTTAAGTGAAATAAATCAGAAAGAAAAAGAGAAATACAGAATGGTTTCATTTATATGTAGAATATAATGCGATTAAAAAAATAAACAGATAAATCTCAGCAAGATCTCATAGGACACAAGCTGATGGTTATCAGGGAGCTAGTGGGGGGAAGGAAGGAAAGAGGGGGAAAGATGATGGTAAAGGACACTGGAACTCTGGTGGTGCATGTGGTGTGAAATAGAGACTGAGATGTAATTTCAATATCCTAAAATGAATAGAGCATTGTTAATAAAAGAGATAATAAATATTACTATAAAAAGTATTATTAGTAGAAACATAAAACCTAGATTTAAATAGAACATTTAAAATTGGAGAATTAGGAATGTTCTTAAATTAAAAAGTGATAGAAGAAATAACAGGGAAAGAAAAAAATGTTTTGATTATGTAGAAATTCAAAAGATCAATAAACAACTTGTGCAATTCAAAGGAAAATCTGGTAAGAATAAAAAAGAGAACATTGCACAGTTCCTCACACATGTGACCTAATCAGACCTATCTCTCCTAACTTTGACTATTTCATCATCTACTCTGAGAGAGTTGAAAATCTATTTATTTATTGACCCATGTATGACAGGAAAGTGTCAACACTCAAAATAAATATTTTTCCCCAAAATGGTTTCTAGTATCATATTTTTGAAGGCATATTCAACCACAATTATGGTTTCAGATTGGATAGTTGAAATTTACCCCATAGTGTGAGTAACGAAACATAAGTGAATGTCAGTAAACAGTTATCCTGTCACATACTTGCACGTATAAATTTTCAAACCTGTATCAACGACAGCTACGCTGCAACAGGCCAGTCCCTTTTAGCTTTGATTTTACGAAGTATCTTGATTCAAGAAACATTGTAATGTGGAGAGGAAATAAAGTTCATCTTAGAATCAAGACACTGTTACTAATTATTTTTAGCAAAACGGGGATAAATCATGAGGTAAAGGCAGTCATATATATATTTGAGTTCTTGAAGATTAGAGTTTTCCATAATCCCCCCCATGTTTAATTAATTTTCTAGAATGGTTCTCAGAACATGAAAAACACAGTAGATCACTGATTTATTAAAAAGGACACAAATTAGAAACAGCCAGATAGAAGAGATGAGTATGGTAAGGTGTAGAGAAAGGGCTACATGGAGCTTCCATCCTCTTTCTAGTTTAACAGTCTCCCAGTATCTCCATGTGTTCACCAACTTGGAAGTTCTCCATAACCCCTCCTTTTGGGTTTTATGGAGGCTTCATGATATAGGCATAACTGATTAAATTATAAGCACTGGCAACTGAACTCAACCTCCAGCCCTCTCTCCTTCTTGGAGGTCTAATCACATGGTTGGTTCTCCTGCTAATTAGCCCCAACCCTTAGGAGCTTCCCCCAATCATCTCATTAACATAACATGAGACACCTTTATCATATTCAACACAAAATAAGTTCCAAAGCTTTGGGGAGCTGTAAACCAGGAAATGTGAGAAATACCACTTCATTCATCTGAATGACCAAACATATATTTCCTATAAATTATAATATTAAGACTTGTTATTGAGAACAAATATTTATATGGTTAGTCAAGGAATCCATAGAAAATATATGAGAGATCCAATCTGCCAACAGACTTCATGATTACTGTCATAATCGTCCCTAGCTTGTCTCTGAAACAGTTCTTCCCTTACAGCTTATTGACCAGGCTTAGTCTGGCTAATATGGATAGGGAAATAAAATAAATTATCTTTTTTAATTAAAATGATAACACATTATAGTTATTATCAAGAAAAAATACATTATTTTGGTCTAAAACTTTCCTTCTGGGAGCCCAAGAGGGACTACTATGAATGTTCTGCATTGTGGAGGGTATGTTTGTTTTTAGTACATTTTAAGAGGAATATTTTTCACCCTTCTGAGTAGGGCAGACAAAGGCTTTAATTAAACAAATGTCACATGGGAACTCTTGCCCCAAAAGCCTTTATTGACCCTAATTAGCAAATGCAGCTGTAAACTCTATCAATATTAGATGGTCTGTTTATTGTATCCATTTATATCACACTCATCAGGGAGCATGTAGAAGCACCCTAGAATTACCAGCTTTAATTAAAACTAGTTCAAACAGTGGAGAAAATATCCCATGCAAAAATGGGTCAGGTAAAATAGAAAGATTAAAAAAAAAATACTAGGAATATTACTGATGTGGAGAGGTCATGCATTAAAATATATAAAGCAGGTACACAGATGCATAAGCCGGAAACCAAATGAACTGGCCAAGCCTAAGGTGGGCTAACAAGTCCCACCCAGACATAGTGGGAATGGGTTTATAGCAAAAGACCCTCCCTTGGAAATCTAAGCCATGCATATTGATAACAGCAATTCTCAGAACTCCAGATGAGAACTTAGATGGACTGGTGGTAACACATGGCTATATCTCTAGTTACACCCACAAAGGAAAGAGTTCCAGCCTCCAGGCATATATAGGACTACACATACTGCCTATGCACACATGGCATGATGCACATGGTGTGACTCACACGCATGTGTACTCCTTTCTTAATGTAATTTTACCAGCCAGCAGGGAGTTTAAATCTGCTGCCACTAATTCTAATAAACTTGTCATGTGATCCTGGCTATACACCTCTATGAATTCTTTCTGGACAGACTCTGCATCTTATCGGGGTGCTCAAGGTCACTCCATCAATCCTGGGTAAACTAAAACAGGATTATTTTTTAAATTGTTGAGTTTTATGAGTTGTTTACATATTTTGGATACTGAACCCTTAGATGTATGATGTGCAAATATTTTCTCCATTTCAGTAGGATGTATTTTGTTTTGAGTTTCTTTCCCTGTGCAGAAGATTTTTAGTTTGCTATAATCCCATTTATTTATTTTGTATATTTTTTCCCTTTCTATTGGAGTTGAGTTCCCAAAGACATTTTTTAGGTCAATAGCAAAAGTGTCTTGTCTATGTTTTTTCCATGTATTTTATGGTTTCTGGCCTTGCATCTAAATATTTAATCCATTTTGAATTATTTTGTGATGTATAGTGATCTAAAAACAGTATTTTGCCTATGATTAACCAGTTTTCCCAACATCATTTATTGAAGAGACAGTCCTTATCCCATTGTAAGCCTTTGACTCCTTTAGCATAAATTAATTGTCCATGTATGTGTGGGTTTATTTCTGGGCTCTCGATTATATTCCATTGGTCTTATTTTTATTTTTATTCCAATATAATACTGACTTGATTACTATTGCTTTGTAGTAGAGTTTGAAGTCAGGGACCATGAGACCTCCATTTTTGTTCTTTTTTCTCAGGATTGTTTTTACTATCCAGAGTTTCTTGTAGTTACGAATTATTTTTATGATTTTGTGTTCTTTTGTTTGTCATGCCTCTCTGGAATATCTCTAAGAATGCCTGGGAAAATGTGTAAATCCAGTCTAAAAAGTATAAATTTAGTGTATTTTAATCAAGGGAGAAATAAACTAAAGAACGTTTTTTTTTTTTTTTTCCTTATAGGAATTATTTCTGAGGTGACTGTCATGAAAGTAAGTTCTTTTTGGTATTAGACCAATACCAGTGATGGTAATTACAAGGAGGACAATTATTCCTAGATGAGGATGACATAGAGGCAGTGGAAAATAATTTAGATTATATACTAGCTTTGTGTTTTTCTATAAATGTCAGTTTATATATTAGAATATCAAGCAGCACATACCTTGGCTAACTTACTATTCAAATGGAAGTAAGATTTAATAAAAATAGTGACAGATCATAATCTAGAGTTTATTCCATTTCAAGATTTGCTTTTAAATCTTTATAAATTTTCTACCCAGATCACTTGGTTCAGGGCTGAAGCTCTCATTCCTTGTTTCCCCAACTGCAATGAGTGCCTGATAATGGCTCTCAGCTGTGTCTCTCTAGAGATTGGCTTCTAAAGGTTCTACCTAACCCAAGGTTGGCTCTGCCTTCCTTGCCACAGTTCAGATCATTTCCATGGGTGTCCCAGCTCCAGAGCTCCCAGGCAGGGTGACTCTGCTCTGACTGTACCACAAGTCAGTTTCCCTTCTTATCCAGCACAACTTTCCCCATGTTTTGAAAGTGCTGTTTCTGAAAATGATGTTTCCCTAGAGGCGTTAACCAGGGAACCCAGACTGTGACATCTTCTCACACTAGCAAGTTAATTGTCTTTAATTCTTTCTCCACAGTGATTTCCAAAGTTTAATTTATAAAATTCATTTCCAAATTAAAATGTGAAAATCAAATAACTATTTGAGTCTGAAACTGGTATGTGGCTAGGTAATTGCAGTTAGCAAAGTAATTATTTGTAGTTCAACTAGTTTTAGTGAGAGCATTTATTATGCTTCAGGCACTAAACTGAATTTATTATCTTATTTATTTTCTTTGTGATATATGTATTATACCTGTTTAGGAACTGAAGAAATTGAGATGTATATACTTTGTTAAAATCATGGGGTTAGTATTTTGTGAAATATAATTTGAACCCAGACCTTATTTTTTCAAGTCTGATAGTTTCCAGCCTACCTGTGAACCTTTGTGCTATTTCCATGTATATCCTATTCTCTGCCTTCTAAGCACCAGGCAAAATTGCCCTCTCCTCCTCTCTAATGTTAAGCACAGTCATGCCATTTACTTTTAGAAATGAAATGGAGCAGAAAAGTTGGTGCCTTTTTGCTTTACTTCCCTTTCCTGCACGAGGCAGGAAGCAGTAGCATTCCAGATGGAAGAGGTTCTGCCACTCTCTGTCCCTGAGTGGAAACAACCTGGCCTAGAACCTCCAGCACAGTTCTAAATGGGCATGGAACACAAGCCAACAGGTCACTCTCTCCAGAAGCTGGTTGTGATTACAGTATAAATTAATTGACATATTAACACAAATTATAATTAAAGAATATACTTTAAAAATTTAAGATGTATTAGTAAAGAATAGCCATTTATGATAGATTTGAAATACCTATAACACAAATTTATCTTATAATACAATACAATTGAGAGCTTGGTTTTATAACTGTGTAAATATAATTTAATCTGAATCTCTGATATAACACATACTTGTTTAATGACCTCAGATTTTAATTTCCCTTTTTCAACCCCATTTACTCATCTACAAAAGGAAGTTAACAATATTTTTGTTATAGCACCAATGTGATGGTTTGACGAAATAAGACCCATAAAGCTTTTAGTAAATTGTTTGACACATAGATGATACCACCTAAGCGTTCTACAGAAAGTGACTCTCTAACCCCTTATCTGAAAGTCACCATTAAAATATGGATTCCTGAGGCCCACTGAATTAGAATCTCAGGCTGGGATCTATATTTTAAATAAACTTCATTAATAATTCTTCCTGCAACTTGAAAATTATTGTACCAAACAAATCATGTATAAATATATATAATACACGTTATCAAATAATTATATATAGTTATATAATTATTATCAATATCATATATATGTATACAATATTATCAGGGTATAAGAATAGTTCCTCACAGGCTGGTCGAGCAACCGAAAAACATCAAATATGATTCATAGGGGAAAAGTGCAAATTTAATGACAGATGTTTGGAGACTTTACATGAATATAAATTCAAAGGTAAATGGAACAGACCAAAGACTTATATCCTGTCCTGAGACATGTGAAAGAGGGTCTGGGGCATTGAAGAGAGAGGAGTGGGTCCTCACACGCAGGGAACACTCGTGATAAAACCCCGTCTCTAGATTTTTCCCCTGCCTTTAGATAGGATTCTCTGATAAAAAGGTTATCTCTGAAATTGATCCTATACCTAAGTGTTAATAGTAAAGGTAAAAGCTGTGGGTTTTGATTAACCTTTAGCTCCTTATACCAAGGGGACATGTATTGACAAAAGCCTACTCTAGGTTTCTTAGAAAATTTAAGCATAATTTTGGGAAGCCCTATGCTAATGTGGGCATACATGCCCACACACACACGCACACACACATACACACACACACACACACACACATTTCAGACAACCAAAAGCCCTCAATTAGATTCCTGAAATTATCTTAGAACCATTAATGAAGGTGCCACCCACAGCACTGCATATACATCTAAATGAACTTAACAGGATTTGGATAATGCAATATACAATTCAAGGTAACATCATCTAAAAGAAAATCAATGAATTATTTGTGTCTCTAAGTATCAGATGAATAGTATAGTCTGAAAAAGTACCTTAAACTGTTGAGAATTATGGCAGTCTGGCACTTGAAGATCAGCTAAAACCAGATACTTATGAAATGAGAGTGGTTGCCAAGGAAAATCAAGGCAAAGGTACTTTATGAGAAACTCATCTGATTATAGACACCTCTAACCTCTAACTTTTCTGGTGGAATTCTAGACCAGAATTGTATTTTTGTTGTTTTTATCAGCTGTGCTTTGCCTTGGACACCTCCTGGTGCTTTTTAGCAGTGCTGTGTGACTTTTGAGGTGTGTGTTACCCTCCCAATGTCAGTATCAACAAGTCACTTTTTTCTTCCTCTCTCTATTCCTGATTTTGTGTTTACATATGTGCAAAAATTCATAAACCACTAAAGGGAAATTAAAATAACCAAGGAAGAGGAGGCTGACTCTAGTTCTAGTAGAGCAAATGGCATTCTTGTTTAATAACAGGAGAGTGAAGCTCTACTTTCCTGAAGTAGAGAGAGCAGGCCAAGGCACCTCACAGTGGCTCAGGTGATGTGTAATGAAGCACTAGAGCTAATGTTAGCTTTGGTGACCTGGAGTCCTTAAAGACCTTCCTTTCTGGGTAGGGAGCTGGACTAGGAGACTCTCTTACTGCTTAGAGCACAGTGGTAGCACATTTCTTCAAGGCATCATGCAGAAGCAAGGAGCATGGACCGTAGAGATACACACACAATGAACATGCTTCTTCCCTGTTCAAGATTTTGGTGCCTGATAGACACTATTTCGAGCTGTATGAGCCTCACCTCCCAATGTTCCTGTATCGTACAAAGACAGATCACTTTCCAAGTATATGATTTACACACAAATATTTATCTCAGTGACTACTTCAGGGAGTATCCAACCAAAGGCACTTTCTTAGGATTGAAAATGTCGATGATAAATACTTAATGGATGAACAGGATGGCAGTTTATAGAGATTTAATATAGCCATAAAATAAAGTTGTATTGTCCCATCAGATGAGGTGCTGGTTATGTTCCAAGAGCTTCCCTACTAGGGGAAACTGATTACCTTTGTAAATTTTCCCTTAACTGAGGCCTTGTTGCTCTTGTCTCCACAAAAGGCAGATTCATTTTTTGATCAGGTTCATGCTGAGCAAGCTCATAGAACTGAGATATAAAACTTAAATACCAGTTTATAAATTTACTATAAAAAGCAAAGGCCAGAGGGACTTCAAAACTCCAAGTAACCACTGCATAATGTTGTGGAGGCTGACCTACAAGGAATTCGAATCAGCAGCAGAGGTTGCCTGAATATCATAGAATTACAGTGGACATAGAAAGCCAAAGGCACCCACTGTCTAAAAGCACTAGCCTTAGACACCCTGATTCCCGCATCTGCTAGTAAGGATGATAGATAATGCCTAGGGAAATAGTAATCTAAATCTAAAACTGCTTGGTAGAAAAATTCCTCCAAACTTTCCACATCCCTTCATGAATAAGATTTGGAGGTGACTGGATAGATGTGAAAATACTCTGGAAAATGCTTTCTTGTGAAATGACTCTGTGAATATTAACCCCTCCTTCTGAGTCTCACATTCTTTCTTTAAATGTTAATAAATTCAATTAGACATGAACCAATTCTACAGGACTGTAAATTATTCAGACTTGTTCAGTGATTTTGCATATGTCAGACTTCATTTTAATTTCCAAGGAACAAACTCATTTCCCTGGTATTTAGTTGGGGAGGGGTTTACAAACTATAGTCCCACTTAATAATACCACCTACTATATGCAGGCTGCATCCTATTTGTTCTCACAAGAGTACTTGAGGTAGATGTTATCATGGTTTTTTTTTTTTTTTAATCACAAATTTACTTGCTCAAGGATGGAACTGGAATCCAGATTGGGTTTGTTGAAGTTTTTAAGTCCTGTTCTTTCTGTTTTGTCATCTTATCTAAAGATTATTGTATCAAACTGCTATTTAAGAATTGATTGGAAGAAAGGTGCTCACGATTAGAACAAAGTTTGGAGACTCTTGACGGTACATCTAGCTCTGGAGATACAATTCTTTAATGCACCTGATTTCCTTAAACCAAAAAACTGAGACTTTTTTTATCCTAAATAATTCTGATAAAAATTATTTCTATTGATTTTCAGGGACAAGAAACTGTATGAGCTATCTTTCTAATTGCATTCATTTTTTTACTTCACTGGCCTTAGGATAGTGTTATTCATTCAAGTTGCTACCATTCTCCTTAGTAATGTGTCCTCTATATGATATTGATTTATTATCAGGAATGAGAGTAACTTTCTAAAGACTGTGAAAGATCTAATTACCTGTATTGACCCTGCCTGAAACTACCACAGACAACACTGTAATTAACTGATTTGGACTATAAATGGGAAACCTGGGTGATTTTTATTATGCAAAAATGAAGACAAGCTCAGTGAGCTAATGAGTAACTTATCTGGTATTTTGAAATGTTCTTTTTTATCTTTATTTTCTCTCCTCTTCCATCCTTCCTAATTTGAAAATATTTATTTTTACAAGTATGAAAATAAATAGATCATTGTCAGAGAAACTTTTTAAAAATACAGAAAAATTGAAAGATAAAAAATCCAGTTTTCACCATGTAGAAATGACTGCTTAGGAAAAAAAGCCCAGTAATGGAGGAGTCATACTTCCTGACTTCAAACTCTACTACTAAGCAATATTTATCAAAACAGCATGGTACTGGAATAAAAACAGAAATACAGATAATGGAACAGAATTGAAAATACAGAAATAAACCCATAAATATATAGACATCTAATTTGCAATAAAGGAGCCAAAATCTTACAATAAGTCAAGGATAACTTTTTAATAAATGGTGCTGAGAGAACTGGACAGCCACATGCTAAAGGTTGAAACTAGATCACTACTAAACAAAATACAAAAAAAAAATTCAAAATGGATTAAAAACTTAGCTGTAAGGATAGAAATTATAAAATACATAGAAGAAAATACAGGCAAAACATTATTGGACATAGACCTAAGAGATATCTTTGGGAACTCAACTCCGATCATGAGACAAATAAAATCCAAAATAAAAAATAAGGAACACAGCAAAAGAAACTCACTTCAAATCAAAAGGGCATCCAACTGAATGGGAAAATACATTTGCCTATTACACCTCTGGCAAAGGGTTAATATCCAAAATATACAAAGAACCCATAAAATTGGGCAACAAAGAAAGCAAGCAATCCAGTTAAATAATGGATTGATGACCTTAATAGATACCTCTCCAAGGATGACTGACAAATGGCCACTAGGTTCATGAAAAGCTATTGTACTTCCCTTACCACTAGGGAAATGCAGATGAAAACAACAATGAGATATCACTTCACACCTGTCAGAATGGTGATCATCAAAAAAAAAAGGGACAAGTGCTGGAAAGGCTGTGGAAAAAAAGGAACTCTAATTCACTGTTGGTGAAGTGTAAAATGATGCAACCATTCTGGAAAGCAGAATGGAGTTTCCTCAAAGTGTTCATTGCAGCAGTATTTACAATAGCCAAAAGATGGAAACTACCTAAAGGCTCATCAATAAATTAGTGGCTAAGAAGATATGGTATCTATACGCAAAAGAGTACCACATGGCCATCAAAAAGGGAGAAATTCTGCCATTTGCAGCAACATGGATGGATTTGGAGAGAATTTTGCTTAGCAAGATAAGCCAGAAGGAGAAAGACACACATCATAGGATATCACTCATATGTTGTTTATAGAGATAGAAAGCAAATGAATGATATAAATTACAAAATACTAGACTTTAAAAAAAAAGAGAAAGAACTAATTCAAATACCAATAAACTCTTAGTGGTGGGAAAATCAAAGGCAAGGATGTGGAGAAAAGAGAAAAATTTTACACTGTTAGTGGAGTGCAAATTGGTGCAACTCCTCTGAAAAACAGTGTGGACATTCCTCAAAAAGTTCAAGATGGAAATCCCATATGGAAATAAGCCTGAGGGATTTTAATGGGGATTGCATTAAAACTGTATTTTGTTTTAGGTAAGATGACCATTTGATGATGTTGATTCTTCCCAACCATGAGCAGTGTATGTCTTTCTATCTCTTTATATTGTCCTCTAATTCTTTTAAGAAGGACTTGTAGTTTTCATTGTATAGGTCTTATACTTCCTTTGTGAAGAATGTTCCATGATATTTGACTCATTTTTCTTCTATTTTAAATGGTGTCATTTTATTGATTTCATTTTCTTCTAGAGAATTGTTTGCATATACGAATGCAATAGTTTTTTCGTACATTGATTTTGTAGCCTGCCACTGTACTGTATTCATGATTAGCTCTAGTACTTTTATGACAGTTTTTAAGGTTTTCAATATATATGATCATGCCATCTGTAAATAATTGTAGTTTTTCTTCCTCCTATCCATTTTTTATTCATTTAATTTATTTTTCTTGATTAATTGCTCTAGCTAATATCTCCAGTATGATGTTAAATAGTAGTGTGAGTTTGGACAGACTTGCCTTGTTACTGACCTTAGAGGAAATAGTTCTAATTTTTTGCCATTGACTGTGGGTTTGTTGTATATGGCTTTTATTAAGTTGAGGTATATACCTTTTGTCTCCGTTTTATGCAGGATTTTTATTCTAAATGGGTGTTGAATCTTGTCAAAAGCTTTTTCTGCATCTATTGATATGATCATGCTACTTTTCTTCTTACTCTTGTTGATTGGTATATTACATTAATGGATTACGTGTGTTGAACCATCCTTGTATCCCTGGAATAAATCCCACTAGGTTATGATGGATGATCTTTTTAATTCACTGTTGAATTTGGTTTGCTAATACTTTGTTGAGAATTATTGCACCTATGTTCATTAGAAATATTGGTCTGTAATGTTCTTTCTTTGTGATATCTTTATTGGCTTTTGGTATCAGTATAATGTTAGTTTCATAGAAAGTATTTGGGAGAGTCCCTGTTCTTCAACATTTTGGAAGAGTTTTAGAAGAACAGGTGTTATTTCTTCCCTGAAGGTTTGGTGAATTTCATTAGAAAAGCCATCTGAACCAGAGCTTTTATTTCTGGGGAGATCTTTGATTGCTTTCTCAATTTCCTTGCTTGTAATTGTTCTCTTCATGTTTTCTAATTCTTCCTAGTTCAGTCTTGGTAGACTTTTTTTTTTCCCCTAGAAATCTGTCCATGTCCTCAGGGTTGTCTATTTTGTTAGCATAAAGTTGTTCATAGTAGTCTCAGGATGTTTTGTATTTCTGTGTTATCTGTTTTACTTCTCCCCCTTTCATTTTGATGCTAGTTTATGAGAGTTTTATCTCTTTTTTTCTTTGTGAGTCAAGCCAATGGTTTGCCGATTTTGTTTATTTTTTAAAAGAACAAACTTTAGGTTTAATTAGTCTTTTGGGTTGTCTTTTCGTTTTCTATTCCATTTATTTCTGCTCAAATTTTGATTATTTCCTTTCTTCTACTGATTTTGGCTTTAATTGTTCTTTCTCTAGCTGTTTTAAATGTAGGGTTAGATTGTTTATTTTCACTTTTTCTTATTTCCTGAGAAATGTCTCAATTGCAATGAACTACCATGTTAGTACTACTTTTGCTGCCTCCCATAGATTCTGGTAGCTCATGTCTTCATTCTCATTTTCTCTAAGTATTTTTCAAGTTCCTCTGTGATTTCTTCTTTTACCCAAGAGCCATTCAGAAACATATTTTTAGTCTCCAATAAATTTGGGTTCTTCCAGCTTTCTTTTTGGGGAGGATTTCTAATTTTAATTCATTGTGGTCAGAGAAGATGCTTGGTATGATTTAAATCTTTGTAAATTTGTTGAGATATATTTGTGTCCCAACTTAGTTCTATCCTTGAAAATGTTTCATGTGCTCTTCAGAAGAAAGTGAAATCTGTAATCATTGGATGAAGTTTTGGTATATGTCTTTTAGACCTATTTGCTCCCAGTTGTTATTTAAAGCTGCTGTTTTCCTGTTAATGTTCCTCCTGACTGATCTGTCTATTGTTGTAAGTGGGGTGTTGAAATCTCTTACTATTATTGTGTTGCTGTAGATGACTCTCTCCAGATCTAATAATACTATTTAATACATTTTGATGCTTCATTTGGTGCATTTATGTTAATAAGCATTATGTCTTCTTGCTAGATTGAAACATTAATCACTATGTAATGTCTGTCTCTGTCTTTTGTTACACTTTTTAGTTCTAAGTCTATTTTATCTAGTATAAGTATGACCATTTCTGTTCTTTTGTGGTTTCCATTTGACTATAGGAATTTCTTCCAGCCATTGACTTTGAGTCTTTGTTTATATTTTGAAAGATATTGAGTTTCTTAATTGCAGCAGAAGTTTGGCTTATAGCTCTTTAATCCATTTGGCCATTCAATGTTGTTTGGTGAGTTCAGTCCATTAACATTTAGGTTGATTTTTGATATGTAGCTGTTTATTGTCTTTTTGTCATTTGTCTTAGGTGTATTGATTCAGACAGTTCCTTTATTCTTTTCTTTCTCTTCTTAGGTGGGTTGGGTGTAGTTCCGCTTTGATTGGTTTCCCTTTTTATTTTCTTCTTTATTTTTTCCCTGGAGATGCATTTTGAGTTTACCCTGTAGTTAGTACTGAAAAGTCTGTTTATTTCAGTTATTACAGATTTCACTTTCTTCTGAAGAGCACATGAAACATTTTCAAGGATAGAAAAAGCAGATTACTTTGCACTCATTCTAACCATCCACATTCTTATTTTCTTATTCTCTATTTTTAATATTTGCTGTCTTAGTGTTTTTAAGTGGTGTTTCTTTACATTTTATAGAGGATCCTTTAGTATATTTTGTATATCTGGCTTTGTGGTGATGAATTACTTTAACTTTTGCTTATTTGAAAAGCTATTTATTATTCCTTCAGTTCAGAATAATAATCTTGCAGGGTATAATATTCTAAGTTGAGAATCCTTTGCTTTCAGCACTTTGAATTTGTCATACCTTTCCCTTCTGCTTTGTAGAGTTTTAGTTGAGAAATCTGCTGATGGGGACTCCTTTGTATGTGACTAGCTTTTCTCTGATTGCTTTTAAGTTTTGTTCTTTATCCTGTATTTTTGAAATTTGATGACAGTGTGTCTAAATGTAGCTCTGGGTATCTTTTTATTAGGAACTCTTTAAACTTCCTGAGTTTGGAGGCTTACTTCATTCCTCAGTTTAGGGTAGTTCTCAGCTATTATTTCTTCAAATACAATTTCTGTCCCCCCTTTTTCTATCCTCTCCTTCTAGGCCCCCTATGATGAAAATGTTCTTACTTTTTATGTTGTCCCATGGATCGGGAATGCGTTTTTCATTTCTTTTCTTTTTTCTTTTTCATCTTTGTTGGTTTGCTTGAGTGCATTCTTCTGCCCTATCTTCTAGTTCACTGATTCAATATTGGAGTTTTTATTTATCCTAATCTTGAGTCCTTTTATTGAGTTCTTTCATTTGGCTATCTTATTCTTTATTTCTTTGACAACTTGCTTCCTTTCTTCTCTCTCCTTTTTGTTTTCCTTCTTTTCCTCTACTTTTTATTGAGTTCCTTGTGTATGTTTATCACTGTTTTACTAAATGCATCCTCAGGTAGTTTGCATATGTCTGTTGTATTTAGATTTTCTCCTGAGATTTTTAATTGGATCCTTCAATTCGTATGTAGTTCTCTGTGTCTTCCTTCTGTTGGGCATTCTGTTTATACTTTTTGTGGATTAGGTTTCTCTGCAGTGTGACATTGTGTAACTTGCTCCAAGGAAGCCTGGATCTGGGTTTGAACACTAGGGATTCCTGAATGGTGTGGTGTCACCACTGGTTGGCTTCATTGACATTTTTAGGTTGACCCTGTATTGGGACATGAAGAGTTCAGCTTATGGGGTTGAGCTTTTTATGGGGGATGCAAGACTTCCCCTGGTGCTCCTGCTCTAAACCATAATGACTAACATTACTGGTCCCAAATCAGCAATTAGGCTGCAGTTCTACCTCTATCCACAGGGTGGCACTGTTTATAGTGTTGCAGGTTCCTTCTGGGACTCTGCTTCTTTTAAGTCTAGGAACAGTGTTTTGGTAGGGGAGTCCGGAAGCTCTAGGGCATTATTATGGGAGGTTTGGTAGTGGAGAAATTCCCCTGGCTGCCTTCAAGTTATGGTGGTGCACTGTGCAATTTTTCTTCTTGTGGTTTCTGCTCAGACAATCAGTTTTCTTGTCCTCCTTCTACCTTGCACTATGACTTTCTCTCCCCACTTCTTGTCCCTGTCCCATTGGGTGGGCTCTCTAGTGCCTTCAGAGGGACTCCTGGAAGTCTTGGGGATTGATTCTTAACTCAGTTACACGCCTAAGTTGCTTTTTTCCTCTGTGACTGCCAGTCCCGAATTCACAATGCATCTCTGAATGCTGATATCTTTGCCTACCTTTGTGATTGTTGCCACCATGTCTCTATCCCCTGGGCCAGCCCTTCTATGCTATATTTTTCTGAAGAATAGGTTACTTCTAGTTGTTCTGTGAGAGGAGATCCAACATGTCCTACCATGTTGACCACCTTTCTCAAATGTGCATTATTAAAAGATCAGGAAATTTGATATTTGATAAAATTTGATGATATCTGATAACATAATACATATATGTTTGATAATAAACATGTATAACACCTATGATCTTGTTCTACTATCATAGTCACTGTTTCACTAAGAAGTTTGTGTAATTTCCCTGTTGTGTTTTTATATCTGTTTCTAGAAAATTAAAGAAGGGGTAAGAGTCTTTTATTATCTGCTTCAATGAAATCATTTATCTTTTGTTTCTTAAAAAAGGGACAGAGGTAACAGAGGATCTAGAAAAAATTAGGATGTCAAATTCTCACTCATTTATTCATCCCCTCTCTGCTTTATTATTGATTTTCTCAAGGTCCTGTGATGATCCCATAGGATGGATATAACTTGTGATGCATGTGATATAATGTTATAATAAGAAAATTTATTATTTCTTATTCTAGAATATGACATACATGAAAAAACTTGACATTTGTTCTTTTTCTCATCTCCCAAAGGGAATTAATCATACACTCTATATATGTATGTACATACATATATATACTTATATATACATATATATATAAACATTTCCAAAATAGTATAGATTTTAATAATACTTCAAAAAAGTTATTATGCTATTTTTTTGTGTTTTCCCTGTTTTGTATATATATCCTCTTACATAGATATATGTGATTCAAAATTTATTCTCTTGCTCTCCCCTTTAAGTCCTTTATTTGGCTTCTAATTTTTCACTATTATAACTAAAGTTCTATATGTAAGTATCTTTTTCCATAGTTTATATTATTTAGCACAAAGAAACAAATGCTAAACCAAAGTATTTAGAAATTACGAGTACATGTTTTAGAGCCAAGTAGACCAAATGTAAAATTTCAGTTCTGACATTTACTTGTGACATATTTTTGATGATATTCTTGATATTTTCTTCTGAAACCTTTGGGATGATATTACCTAACTCACAGATTTGGTTGTAATAAATATGGAAAATAGCCTTATAGATAAGCTAACTATACATACTATTTCAAATGATATAGTACCATTTTATTTTCATACTTCCTGACTGTCCTGTCATCTTCATATAATTTTGTACCATTTTTTGATAAACTAGGGCTGTCTTTAACCTGGAGTAAAAGAGCAGTTCAATTGTCCCAGCCCTAGTCTACTGAGGAGACCCCAAAACAGCTGCCATTTTTGCCTTGAGTTAAAGATGTCCCTTGCTGGTGCTGACCGCATTGGGCAGTGACTGCTACTGCTGTTCTAACCCTCTTTGAGTAAACAGGATTCTCATGGAAAGAGGATTCCTTCCCCCTTCCAAAGTCATATATATCTGTTTCTTCAAATGGAGTAGACCACCTGAGCAAGGTCAGGCTGTAGGTAAGCATTGTAGGATTTATGTCTGGCACTTTGGGGGTTATTAGCATTTCTGGCATGGTCAAAGCACTGTATCTTTTAAGCAGGACATTTAGTGCATGTTTTATAGGGGTGTCAAATTTGATTTTTGCCTAAGGTACCAAAATTCCTTGCATGGACGCTTGCCAGTCATATGAAGTCCCGCCAGATCACATGTTGTTATTATGATCACCAATTGCCATCACATAGTACTTACTTGTTGCTGATCTGGTTGCTCTGCTCCTGCTTTCATTGCTCCACCATCCACCCTCCCCTTAGTTGCCAGCACATAACCCTGTCCTGATTTTGCTTCCCCCCCCACCCATGTCTACTTTTGTCTCAAGGAAATATCATTAGCCTACCTATATATGACAATTTTTAAGTAGTGCCTGGAACAAGTAAATATTTTTTTACTGACTACATTTAAATTTTATTAGAATTCTTAAGGTGTTTCTCAAATGTTGTTTAACAATATAAAATGACAGCAACAAAGTGTGAGAGCACCAATCTACTCTGGATATTATCCTTTCTGTAAATGTTAGAGGAAATTCTTTTTTTTCTTTCCTTTACTTCTAATTTCCTTTTTTAATGGATTTTTTATGCCAATCCTTCTGTACAGATCACCTCTAGAGTGGCACATTATGTATAAATATTTAATTGACACAAAAACTCTTTTTTAGAAAACTAGCTTTCTTCATCTATAGAATTAAAGAAATTTTTACCTTAGGTTTTTTTCATTGTAAATATATGTGGGAAGAATGAAACGATATAGAAATTTATGTGTGGGGTGAGCCAGTTGAGACACCCCAATAAGACACTGGTTCATTCTGAAAGAATTCATGGAGAGAACTGTTTGATAAGGTTCACACAGCAAGTTTATTAAAAGCAGTAACAGTGAGTTTAAGCTCCCTACAGGCTGGGAAAGTTACATTAAGGAATGTATACATGTATGTGTATCACATGTGCTGCCCACATCTCACACTGAGACAAAATGGATTTCTGTAAGTATCTGAGGCATGGGGGCTCCTCCCTTCATGGGTGTGTCCAGAGGGCTGGAGCTCCCCTGAGAGCTGGTCAATTTACCTAGAGTGAAATGTCACAAGTAACTAAGGGTGTGTTCGAGACCCAGGTTGCTTAGGTGGGTTCCCTATTCTTAGCAGTCTGAGATTTAATCAGTTAATTTTCTTCTCATACATCTATCTTCATACCTGCTGAGGATGTTTTAAGCTATGTAGTTCCTAAATCAGAAACAGCAAACTTTTTTTTAAACACTGAGCTATATAGGTCAAAGTTTGCTAGACATTTTATATGTGTGATCCTCATATCACAACCATCTCTAAGTTTGTATTATTTTTATTTCTCAAATCACTGCATACAATTAAGGTATATTTTTCTTATTCTCTTCTGAGAGACATTCTTGTTAGAATAGGAACACAATAGAAAAGAGACCTCATAGAACTCAAAGGACAGAAAAGGAACCAATTACCCATCATAATCAGTTTTATCCTATAATCCTATTACTCCAAATCTCCACAACACTTTGTTCTAATTGTGTCCATCAGACATAGTTGAATCATCATTTTATTCCAGGGAGACAGTGGGCAGACAACTTGCCTCTGAGACTATCCGGTTAGTGAAATAACTACAGTCTCTCCAAGTCCTCCCATAGTTGAAGTAGCCATGATAGAATCCCCTTTGATTGTGTCATCAGAAGCCTAGATGTCTTCACACTAATGTTCACTCTCACAGTCACTGACTTTGAAGCTCACTTCCTGAAAGTTGTGACTCCAGAGCACAGGCTAATTAATGTTATACCAATACTGCTTTGTCTCAGCAGAGAAGAGATTGATCAGTATGTTTGATGCTTTTATTTAAGCTTTGATCATTTTCCATTTAATAATTCTGGAAGCAAAATAATTACCACAGCTAATGTAAAACTTAGGGTCATACAGACTTGAATGCTGGTTTGGGATCTGACTCATCCAGTATATGACCCAAGATAGTCCTTTCCTTGACTGACCTTCAGATTCCTAATCTGCAAGAATGAAGGTTTTTTGTTTTTTGTTTTGCTTTCTTGGTGGTTTCCAGCATTAGCACGCTATAGGGGAAAAGTGATCAATAATTAGTTAGAGGCAACTATTGATTTTATGTGGTTTCACCTAGTGGCTTTGCTCTGTATTGCAGTTCTAAGTGCTACAAGGTTTGCTTAGACCTTTAATGAGGGGTCCCAGAGAGATTTTGCTTGTCCTTCATACAGAAATCAGTAGAACAGAGAAGGTGTGGTGAGACCAGGAGTTATTAAAAACATCAATTTAAAACAAATTTAGACTTTGATGTTATTTCTACTTGAGATTATATAGATAGCTATTGGATCTGTGAATATATGTGTTCGAACATAAGCTGGCTAAGTGTAAACCCTTCAAATATTTAAAAATTTTGTAGCCTCCTATTAGTGTTTCTTCACTTAAGTAACTAGAGCTGAATTTCAAATGATAACAATAGTTTAGAACAATCTTTCTTTAAGAAATTCTATATGTAGAAAGCACACTTAGTGTGTGCCAAGCAAAGTTCTGTTGGGGTAGATTCCTTGAGAGAAAGTTCTTTGGGGTTGGGGTAAGAAAAGCATGTAAGAATAACTAGTCTTATAAAATAATGATCAATTTTTCACTTGAGCCTCCTTTGTGAGTATATTGAACACTTGGGATAGAAAGATGCAAAACACATGGTTCCTATTTTCCTCAAGAGATTGACAATGTAGTTGGAGACACACATTCACAAAGTCATATATAAATACATGAGCTATAGTAGAGGCATTTAAAATAAATACAGTAACAATACAAGAGGGAAATCTACTTTTTTTTGGAGATTTAAATGCTTAAGGAATTAGAAGCACAGAAGAACAGAATAGAATGAATGCTCCATAGACTAGAAGCTGGTACTTAATGCATGATTCAAAGTTTTCTAATAGAATGGAGAGGAGCTTTTCAGAAAAATTAAATAACATATTGAAGTGGAAAATGATTCAAAAGGTATTGATGTCAAATATGGAAATGGTTAGAGTCTGAGGAAAATAAATTTATTTATTTTTTATTGAATTTTCATTTTTTCTTGAACAAAAACCCTGTCCTATATGCATTTTTTGAAACAGTAAAAATTGGCAAAACTATGACTATATGTCTGAAGTGAGTGTGATGTAGTTGTAAATAAGATGGATTTTGTTAAATGAAAGGTCAGGTAGTAATGAAGTCCAGTAGGCAGGCAGGAAGAGGGAGAGATGAGTAAGAAGTATATATTTATTTCATTAAGCTGTTCATTTTGGTTGTTTCCTTTGGCCGCCCATGGTCTTGAACCTGGGTCCTTGGGATGTATGTGTACTATGTCTGGTGGCCTTATCTGCTAGGCTACCACAATGTGTCAATAAGGTGGACTTTGAGACTGCACATCTCACCCTGAATATTAGCTCTTTGTGTATTCACTAAGTAAACATGGGAAGGTTCTTATCTCTTTTAAGTTTAATTTACTCCTTTGTCAAAATATAAAGAATAACGCCTACTATATAGAGTTTTTGTGTAGATTACATATGAGCACAGTATCAAGAATATAAGTGGGAATATTTTTAGATTCTAGAGAAATTAAAATGATAGAAATAATGTAAAACATTTCTAACAAAGTGTAAAATACTGATAAAACAAGTTAAAGATGCAATTTATTAAAATATACACAAGCTATATTATAAAAGTTGAATAGTTATATCTCTAGCAAGCAAATGTGTCTGAAAATAAAAACTTTTTCACAAAAGAAACTCCAAATATGATATGTTTAATGGTGAATTATTCCAAACATATAAGGAAAAAAATGCTACCAACTTCATCTATTCTCTGTTAGAAAAGAGAAAAAGAGAGACCACTTGCAATGTTACTGTCAGTATAGTCTTTATAACAAAATCCTATAAGGAAATTATAAGCAAATAAATATTACTGGTTAATAACTTTCATAGATACATGCAAAAATCCCAAATTATATTAGCTAATAAATGAAGCAGGTGAGATCAAGGTGAGTTTATTTGATTATTTTAATGTTCAAAAGTCAATATATTCTGCCATATTAAGAAAATAAGGAAGAAAAATTGTATTATTTTCTCAATAGCTGCACAAAAGCCTTTACTACCACTCAACAGGAATAATTGCTTATTAGAAAGAAGTCTCTTTAATTTGACAAAGAACATCTTCAAAACTTTCACTCTGTGCTTAATGATTAATGGCAAAAATCTGAAGTTTGCACATGAGGTCAAGAATGAGATTAAGATGCTCACTACTAGCTCTTCTATTTAAAATTGTACTGGAAATCTTTGTTAGAAAATAAAAATGACACAAGTTTTAAAAAGGAAGAAGTAACTGTCATTGTTTCTAGATGACATGATTATAGATATGGAAAATCAAAAAGAATCTCAATAGAAATGATAAGAATAGCAAATTAATTTACCAAATTAAGTATACAAATACCTTGTGTTTTATATAACAGCAACAGAAAATTAAAAAAGAATTTAAAACTACTCAGCTAACACATCATGAAAATTGTAAAGAGTATGAGAAAAGTACAGTTGAAATATTTTAAACATATTTAGAAAGACTCTAGATCAAAAGCAAAAAAATTCAGAGATAGCCACAAATATGAGCATTAATTGCATGCAAGCCTCAATAAGAAGGAGACAACCAGTTGACTTCTCATTATAGGCTGATTGTCAGAAAACTTCTATAATAGTGTTATTGAATACAAAGCTTGATCATGTCTGGCAGAAAAGACTGTGGTATGTCTTATGAATGTCTGGAACATCAGAAGAAAGAAAGGTCATGTTAATAATGAACTTCAAACTAAAGATGAGGGAAATTTAGGAAAATGGAGAGTGCTATGGAATAAATTAATTTGTAAATATAAAACTATCATAAGGATCTAAAGAGAAGCAGTTCATCACTGACTTTGCTTTTCAGCTATTATCAAGACATTGATTAACAATAATATGAGATTTTTAACTCAATATTAATGTGTACTTGCACCTGTCATTTTTTGTAGTAAAAGTCATCCATCGATAGGACTTCACCTACCTGAATTTTACTGGTTAGATTAAAATCATATGGTGAGAAAAATCAGGAAACTATTATTCAAAACCTCAGCAATTTTCTGTGCCTATTGCGAGGTTTGTGAATTTATTAAACACCTACAATTTGTCAAGTATTATAGAAGAGGTTTTACAAGTACAATAATTATAAGATATTATTGTATCTTTCTTAAACATAAGGGAATAAGACTCAAATAAGATATACAGTTTGTTTAAGGTGTTGAGTCAAGAGTTAGTTTTAAATGCAAACCTATCTGATTCTAAAACAAGAGATTTTTTTCATTTCCTTTAAAGGACTGAATCACCAGAAATAGACTCACTCGTATGGTCAGTTAATTTATGACCACGGAGCCAATAGTATATGATGGGGAAAGGAACACCTTTTCAATAAATTGTGTTGGGAAAGCTAGAAAACTACACACAAAAGAATGAATCTAGAACAACCACTCTCTAACACCATGAACAAAAATAAATAAAAAATGGATTAGAGACTTATATGTAAGACTGGAAACCATAAAATACATAGGTGATGACATAAGCAAGTCATTTCATGAAATAAGCCTTAGAGAGGTTTTTGGGAACTCAACTGCATTGGCAAGAAAACAGCAAGAAAAACCAAATGGGACTACACCAAACTAACAAGATTCTGTACAGCGAAAGAAGATATCACCAAAAAAAAAAAAAAAAGTACAACCTACTAACTGGGAGAAGATGCTTTCATTTTATATATCTGACAAGGACTTAATATCTAAAATATACAAAGAACTCATAAAACTTAGTAACAGAAAAACAACTTAATCAGAAAATGGGCAGAAGAATTGAGTAGACATTTTTCCAAAGAAGACATAAAGATGGACAAAAGGCATTTGAAAAAATATTCTCCCTCACTTGTTATTAGGGAAATGAAAATCAAAACAACAATGAGATATCACTGTATGCCTATGAGATTGTCTATTATTAAAAAGTCTGTAAATAACAAATGTTGGCAAGAATGTGGAGAAAAGGAAACACATTGTTGGTAGGAGTGCAATTTGCTGTAACCTTTATGGAAAGCATTATGGAGATTTCTCAAAACATTGAGAATGGAAATCTCATATGAAGCCATAATTTCACTTCTGGATATTTCCCAAAAGACATAAAAACTCTAATTTACAGAGATATATGCACCCCTATGTTTATTGCAGCATTATTTTTAATAGCCAAGAATTAGAACCTACCAAAGTATACATCATCAGATGAATGGATAAAGAAGATATATTGGAATACTCACAGCCCTTAAAAAGATGAAATCCTATCATTTGCAACAACATGGATGGAATTACAGGGAATTATAATAAGTGAAGTAAGTCAGGAGTAGAAAGACAAATGTCACATGCTCTCACTCACATATGGAATATAAAGAAACCAAAGCAAAGGAACAGACTAAACAAAAACCAACTTTTGAATATTAACAATAAGACTGAAGTTACCAATAGGCAAACAGGGTGTGGGGTTGGGGCAAGTGGTAATGGGGGTCAATGGACAAGAGTGAAAAACTTTCGGTAATTTCATAGTGGGCAGAATATGTTATCATATATACATATATATATTTATGAAGAATGGAGAACCTGCACATTTGGACTGATATTATTTCACAAATCAAAGTTACTTCAATAAATATTGAATTTGACAAAGTGATCTTTTTTCGTTGTACCATGATGCCTAAAAATTGAGCTATATGATAAACTATTTGATAAGTATGACACATTATTAGTAGTACATAAATTCTATTATTATTATTATTAAAATATTATTGTGTCTCATTGGATCTTTTTCTTTATTCATGAAGTAGAGCCTAAATCTCAAATTATTTCCTCTTCCTGACAGCACATATTATGAAAAGCAATAAGAATGATAATGCAAAACACTAGGTGGAAATACATTTCTCTCGGGAAGTGACAGTTGTGATAGTAAGTTGTTTCAGTAATAGAAACTTTTAGCTAAAATATTTAAAATTCTGAACAGTGGTTTATGTTCTGTCTACTATATTACCTTTGCAACAAATACCTAAAAATATCTGTGACATTCTCCAAAGAGAATGAATTTTTACTCACAACTGTGATAACTAGTGTGTACCTGCAGTATTTAGTCATACCATAAAACCTTAATTTATTTAACAGATAGTAATATAAAAAGTAGCATAGATAAACTGCTAGTATCTAAACTAGTTATTCCATCTTGGCTGGGTTGGATTCATGTGGTCAAAAGATTTGCCATAAGAGATCTTTTGTGCCTTCTGAATAGTTGACAGATTGGGCAGATCAATTATAATTTTCTTATCAAAATTATGTCATCTTCAGAATTACAACTCAATTGGTATATCTCAAAAAGTAGGATGATCATGGAAAGTTATAATTAGTTTTCTTAAAATACTGACATAAGCTAGAGCGTTCAACATGACTAAACTGAAAATGTTTCAAATCAAAATGAGGAGGAAAGATGTAAGTTATTTTATATGTGCTAATGCAAGATATCAAAATTATGCATTAGCTTTGACGAAACAGGAAAAACAAACTCTTGAATTGAATTCCTTACAATTACTATATTTTTTAATACAATGTTTTCTTTTCCTTACTTCTTTCTAGCTCTCCTCATCTTACAGATCATCAATTCTTAGGTCTCCATACTTAGTGACTTGGAAGTTTTTTTCTTTATATGGCATGAATATTAAGGTATATTTTGTATTGATTTGTTTATGATAAACCAATATTTGGTTTTTGAAAAAATAATGGCAATGTTACTTGATAAAATGTAATAGAAATTAGAAATTAAAGATGCAAGGAAGTCTTAAATTCTTGGAGATAAGATTTTTCTTTTTATTATTCTGAAAAAAAGAATGCAGGGAAACAGAAGAAATCATTTAAGATATATGTATTATAGCATGTAGGAATGAATAATAATACTTAAAATTTGCCAATTATTTTCAAGAAAAGAGGAAGTCAGTTTTTAAATTAAGAAATACAATTGAAAGTATTATTCACAAGTGCATCCACATTGTAGATTTTTTTGGTGACAAATATTTAATCTCCAGCAATTTGTACACACAGCACTAGATAGTAAAAAATATTCTATTAGTTCATTAATTTTAGGAAGTACAAGCTTTTTTAAGTTTAATAAAACTGTTACTATTTCTCTAATCATTTCTTCCAGGTTCATTTAATCTTCCCCAAACTAACAGGACCCATGTCCTGTTCTCACTTTATTATTTTTCCCCACAAATCTCACTTACTGTGAAGAGCTCAATAAGCACATTATGCAGGCGGTTGTTTCAACATTCACCCTTATTCCAAGCTGATGTCTTGTATCTGTGAATGTCGACAGGCAGTGCCACTTGGATGCCCATTGTCATCCACAAATCAGTAAGGTGGTTTTAAATACTACGTTTCTGCTAGGCACTATCTAGCCATGCTCATCTGTCACATCCACTTCTCTCTACACAACTATCTCATGGTGTAAGCTTGACCCTAATCCACTAAAGGACAGATTTATTTGATTCTGTGATTCTCATTGGATACTTGGTTTCCAAAGAAGACATTTTTGATTTAGTATTACCAGTCACCAACTAATCAAATCAGTTGTGGTTAGGATATGTATAATTGTTAATATTATCAGAATTTTTGGAATGATTGTTGAGTTGTGTATTCATTAGGGTAATTAATTTTAAGTGCTGAGGAAAAAAAACCCTCAAATCACAGTGGACTGAAAACAGAAGGGTTAAATTATTGCTCATTTACTGTCTTCCAAGCAATGACTCAGGGATAACTGATTTCCATCCTGCATAATCTCAGAGCCCTTCATTTCTGGTGAAAAGTTCAGGAGAAAATTAGATATGGAATTGTTAGTGTTTTATATTTAGGCCAACATAGTAGCACATATTCATATGTTACTAGTCAAATGCCATTTATATGATCCTAACCTAAATATAACAGAAGCTGGGAAATTACATGTGTTCCCTGAAAGACAAAAGGGAATAGATCTCGGATGTCTAGGAAGATGCAAAAAACAAAACAAAATTGCTTCCCCACTCTTTTCCACTAACATCAATCCACATAACTATTGTGAAACTGTTTCTTCCATGTCTCATCAGAAAACTAGATTCTACCTTAAGACTATTCTAGTCACTCTTAGATAATAAACCAGTACTTTAGTTCCAAGAACAATTTCAGTCTAGCAATTGAAATATCCAATTTGAAAAAAATAACACCATGAAATCCATTTGAAACTAAAGATTTCCTCTTCTCCAACTTGTTGGGAAGCCAATTATGGGGTAAGAAAGCATTATGGCTTCTTTTCATTAGCAGTGATTCTTGTGTTCTGTAGGATCAGTGTAAGGAAAGAACAGAGTTGAGATTCAGATAAAGCTATGCTTCGTTTGCAGCTAGTGCTGCCTGGGCATGGTGGATACACTATGATATTTTTCCCTCATGAGGTACATTTGTGAATTCCTTGGAGATTTCCCAAGTGGGACACCTGATTGCCATACAATTGTCAGAAATGTCTGTTGCCTCATGACCCTGTATTTTTCTTTATAAATCTAATAAAATTGCTAATAATGAGGATCCCTATTATGTAATCCTTATTGGGTCCTTAATAAATATGCATATTTTTCCTGTCATCAAAGGAAACTCCACGCAATGTAGATACTTTTTATTCTGACACTAGAATAATAGTCATAGTCATTAAACATATGTGATGTTTCTGGCTTGGTGAGTGTATGGAGATTTTGGGAAGAGTTGCACCTCTGGAATAGCTTTGGAGTCCATGTCTACCCCATACATACCTTGCCCCAGGGATCATCTTCCACATGGCTGTTTTAACAATAAACCAGTAATCTGGTAAATAAAATGCCTCCTTGAATTCTGTGAGCTAGCCTACCAAATTAATCAAATGCGAGGAATTGGATATAGGAAATTCAAATCTATAGTCATGGTCAGTAAGCAGTACAGACTTGCTACTGCTGTCTGAAGTTGGGGGGATGGCAATGTCGTAAGACTGAGCCCTTAACTTGTGCTATCTGATTCTGTCTCCAAGTGGGTAACATTGGAGTTGAATTGAGAATAGCATTCTGGTGTCAGCATTGCACAACTGTTAATGTAATGAAAACCTCTTCCTACATATTGTATGTATGTGTATATACTCATATATGTATGTGTATATATATAACTGAAATATAATTAAATGCTATTATATAAAAATAAATAAATATGCAATTTTATAGCCACTCTTATCTTTGTAGATATTGTAGTAACATTATAATGAAAGTAAGTCAAGTCAATGCTAGCAATTCATGAAAATATGAAACCCTTTCTCAATGTCTTCAAGAACTCATATCCAATCTATCATCAGCCAAATCCTATACTTTGAATATTGTTTGAATAATATTGTCTTTGAATAGTCTCTTTACCTTCCGGAAACTTTTTCATTAAGAACCTGATTTCCCCATGATTCTCTAATATACCGATATAATCATATTTAATATATGGTTAGTAGTTGAGAGAAAATATCTCTAAACAAGGAAGTTTCTAGTATGGTTTCTTTCAACCTCCAGTCAAACAAGCTTTAGTGACCATGCAATTATCATAGCAGACACCACCTAATTTTCTTATATGCTGTGTCTGTAATAGAATAGACTACAGTGAATCTTCAAATTTTAATCTCCTTTCTCATCCCAGTAGGATTATAATTAAGAAAGGGTGTTTGGTGTGATCTAAAGAGGCCAATATTTGAAAACTGACTTTTCAATATTTCTTATTTGATTATTCTTATTAAGAATCTATGAAAGATTTCTAACTCTCCACAGACTGAATTATCAAATTTCTATAATAAAGAAGGTAGTATTTTTGATATTCTTTGAAAATTCAATGAGATAATTTACCAAAAAACTGACTTACTAGAAATGTATGCTCAATAAATAACATTATTTCCTCCTTTTTGGAATTGAAAACTTATCTCAAATTTCTTACAAAAATAAATAATAAAAATTGTATGATGAAGGACAAACTGGAATGGTTGTGGTGAACTTAATGTATTGAACACAATACATTGCCGATTTACAATTGTACACACCTTAAGCCCATATAATGTTATGATGTACTATTTCTTCAAGAAAAATTATTATAAAATTGCAAAATAAAGTAACAGAAATCAACCTATTTTTCAGATTTTCTCTTTGCCTCCACATTATAATAAAATCCCTTCACGTTTATACAGCTTTTTCATTATCTAAAGTCCTTTCATATGTATTATATTTATAGCTCTATAAATATTAACTCCTGTTTTGAGATAAAAGCCTGAATTTCAAAGTAATCCTTTTAATTTTGTGCTATTCTTCATTGAAAATGTTTTATTTAGACAAACTAAGTTTAGTAACTGTATCTCTAAATATAAGAAATTCCTAAATTCAAGAGATGATTAATAAAAAATAGGGAAGATTTAATAAAATAAAATATAATTTAACTTTTACAAATTAATAGATCTGCCTAATATATTTACTTACAATATGAACTGTCTATTCTGGAGCTGTTCACTTTGAGTCAACATGACCTACTAACGTGATGCTATGAAAATTCTTTGTCATTAGATAGCACCATATTGATGATAAATATAAATCAAAAAAGAGCACATAAATCAGTAGAGAATTGATTTTTAATTTGGATCTCCAGATAATCTATTTACTCCTGTTTGTTTCCCCAGATTTAAAGAGAATTCACTGATACATCTTGGAAGAGTCTTAAATGCCTCCTTGGGGACTGTATCCATAAAGATATTTTTTTCACTCTTGGTTATTGAGCACTGTATGCTTAAGAGTCGCTTTATTTATTTTCTTGAGAAAAGTATAGGTGAAATAGTAACTTTTGTTACCTAAATACTTTGTATGAAAATATAGATAGAGATTGCTGGAACTTTTTATCATTATATTAATTTTTCCAATGTTGGACAAAAACTTCCCTGTCTTCATTTGGTCCTACAAATGAGTCTTGGTTGACACAGTCATGAAATCTTTGGTTCTCTGTGTGTTGTATTTCTGACTTATTACATACTTGCAATTCATTACAATTAAGGGTGGAAAGTTGTAAACAACGTAAGAGAGCTTATAAGATAAAAATGTGTACTATTTTAGATAAGTGAGATTCCTTTCATCCAAGATAACTGAAAAGATATATTGAAATACAGCAAGTGATGTAGTCTCACCCAGGTCACTGTAGAAGTCATTTCTAGTTTCCCTCACTTCCAGTTAGCATTCCATTTCGTTCCTTTTTGCTATTAAAGTCTCTTGGCCTGACCACCAAGGTTAGGACCCAAAGAAGGCTATATGGTGATTGTGTGCAAATTAGAGTAAGGTCCCCCTTTCTCCAGGTAGATGTAGTATAGCTCCAGATTGCAAGATTTGGTAAACAGAGCACATGCTAGCTTTAAACCCGCATTCTCCCCAGCGTGGTTGAGTGCACTTGTTTTTGGCATAAACAGCACTGTGTTCTATTGTGACAATTGATCGTGATTCACTCAGATAATGTAACATTAACAAATTTAGACTAAAAAAACGAACCGACGCATTAATGTAGATTTTTTAAATAAAAGCTCTCCTACAAAAGCCATTAAAAAAGACACTTTCCCACTGGACCTGAACAAAAAAGTATACAGTCTTAGTTACAGCAGGTTACTGGCATAAAACCAAGAAGTCTTGGGACTAGTCCCAGTTGGAAGCTATTTAGGACTAATAAACGGAAATTGCTCAAATACAATAGGTATTTGTTTCTAACTCATATTAAGTATAAGTTTTCCTTACTTTTATGATAGGGTCTTTATATATTTTAAACATCTTTATGGAGGTATAATTGATATGCAGAAAAAGTGCATGTATTTGAAGTATACAATTAGATAATTTTGACATTTTATTTATATCAATATAATCAAGATATTAACATATCCATCACCCTTAAAAGATTCCTTATGCCCCTTTTTAATTTTCTCCTCCAAGTACTTCTCATTCTACCCTCCTTATGCCATGCCTGTGGTTATGCTTTCTGTTACTGTGCATTAATTTGTATTTTATAGAAATATAACATATATGTGTATACATATATACGCACACACATATATATATCATGCAATATGTACTCTTAAGTGTATGACTTTTTTCACCTAGCAGAATTATTTTGAGACTCATCATATTGCATATATCCAGTTAAGTTTTGCTTATTGCTAAATGTATCGATTGTAGGAATATATGCAAGAGTTTATCTATTCAGTGGTTGATGGGAATTTGGGTTATTTCCAATAATACATTACACCCTGGTTTTATTAATTTTTAATGATTTCTTGATCATATGGAATAGAGTTCATGAATTACTGATTAAATGTCTTTGTCTTGTCTTCATATCAGTTCTTGGTCAATTTTCAATTGATTCATTTCCCTTTTCATTGTGGATAGCATTTTTTTGTTTCACTGAATGCCTGGGAAGTTTTTATTGAATATCAGACATTCTACCTTTTTGGGTGCTGGTTTTGTATTCTTATAAATAATCTTGAGTTTTCATTGTTGTTTTCTTCAGATCCTGTTATGTTAGTTAGAAACACTTTTATCTTCCAGGAATTGCTTATAGTATTTGTTAGTCAGGACTAGAGAAACATTTAGTCTAGGGTTAACTTTCTCCCACTTTTTAAACAAGAGTCTTCTGATGACACTACCCAATGTTCCCTAAATTATGAGGTTTTCCAGCCTCAGTGGTAAGAAGGAACAATAATTCCAGTCCTGTACTAATCAGTTACTGTTCCATCCAGAACATTTTTTCACAGACTCAGTTTCCTCATACATTTGCTGATCAGTTTTTTTCAACACTCATCTGTATCCTCCACATATCTCCCAAATTCTCTCTCTTGCACTCTTTCATTTATATATAGTGCTATATTGTATAAACTCCCACTGCCTTGGTGCTTCACTTCAACCAGTGTGTTGGGCCCTGTCTGGATGCCCATACCTTAAACCAGATTCCAGAAACTCTCAAGGCAGTTGTAGGATTTACCCTGTTCACTGTTTCTCAGACATCAGTGTCCTTCATTGGCTGAGTTCTATAACCCCATATCCAAGGTCTTGAAAACCATTGTTTTAAATATTTTCCCTAATCTATTTGCTATTTCAGAAAGGGAGGTAAGCCTAGTCCCATCATTGTACCCCAGTTAGAAAGAGTATTGCCCAAGCTCCTTACATCTTGTAATTCTTCCTTTCTCAATGCACGGCCTGCACGATTTCTGTCCTCTTTTCCATGAAACCATGGAAAAAGAAGGAACAGGAAGAGTCACATGCTAGTAATTTTATGAATCAAGTCGGAACATGTTTGCTAATATCTGTGACATTTTCTGGCCAGATATCAGTCACATGGCTACATCTGACTGAAAGGTCAGTGGGAAATAACAGTCAAACTGTAGTACAGTGGGGGAAAAGATAGGAAATGGTCTTTGGTGCACAGTTAAACAGTTTCTACAGTAATGTACCCTATGGACACCAAATACCTATTTTCCTCTTTCTTACACTTAATATAAGATGCTCATTCCACATTAAAGGAGACAGCCATACAGGTATTTAATGATCTTCAAGTGATGCTCTCACTTCTCTGTCAATTCTTGAGACTGTTTTTTAGGAAGAAAAAGATCAATTATTTGCTTTCTCATGTTAACCCAATAAAAAGTACTGGACCAAAGATAAATAGCTGCAATTAAAATTTCTCTTCAGACAAAGAATGGGTTTCTAGTGCAGTAAAGTGTTTCACGGCAAACATTGTGAGGCCCCTCTCCCTTAGCAATTAGAGGCGATTCCTTGATGAGACTTTCTCTTTTTTGAAAAGAACATTTTCATCTTTTGTTTTTGGCAAGTTCTGACTCCTTATCAAGATCAATCATTGCCTTTCATTATGACAATTGAAGTTAGTGTGGGGAGTAGTCCTTTCTCAGGAGCTGTGCACATTTCATACCTCTTTTCTGCTCATGCAAGTTTGAGGTGTGTATTTGTCTGAGGCTTACGTGGTCAAGGCATTTTCAGTGTCGGTTCATGACTTCTGCAGTAATTCAGTTTCCTCAAAAACAAGTAGAAATATTTGCTTCCAGCAGTTTCATCTAACTATAAATACTCTAACACTTTTTCCTGACATATTCTAAAGTCTGATTTATTTTTGCTTTGCTTTCTCCTCCACACATCTGTCATTCTCAACTTGACAAGAGCTACCTGAAGCTATCAGAAGCAGTCTGCAACACTCCAGTTACTGTTGTCTACTTATTCATCTTACATTTCACTGTTTGAGGTCTAAAATAATTCATACTTTTCAGTTCTATGAGGCTTCTATTCTGAAATCTTTATATTTCTCTTTTTCTCATTAAGAAATGACAATTACCTAAGCTAAACTCCTTCTTGCACTAACTTGTTGAAAGCAATAAATAGTTATAGCACACATTCTAAGATTCCAAATTATTTCAACCAGTTCCCCTTAGTATTCATAATCCACCTGGAAATTATTGCAGATTTGTTTTATCAAATATTTTTCTACACCAAATATGTATTATCAGCTTTCTAGTAGGTTCTAGCTACAACTAATACAAGCACTACCATTTATTTCTCTTCACAAAAAGTTCAAAATAAACATTCTTCAATGGCAGGTGAATGACTCTTCTTCAACTGGATTTAACCCAAGTTGACTGTCTTCTCTAGATAGTTATTAAGATTATAATGTTTTTCTCCATTCACTTGTGGAAAGAGAAAACATATAGAATTAGCCATGGTTGGCACACGAAATAAGGTATATCAATTTTTCCCACTTCTTCTTGGCCAGAACTCAGTGGCATGGCCAAAGCTAACTGTAAAGAAGACTTGGGAATCCATATAGTCCACATGAATCATTAGGAGAGTGAGCTACAAGCTTTGATGAATAATTAACACATTTCTGCATAGAAACTAATACTATACAAGATAGAGTAGAATGACTGAAAAAAAAGAAATCCTTCACAACATTTTTGAGTTAATAAACATTTATCATATTACCAGACTTTTCTACTATGTTAACTAACATTCTTTTTAGTTTTGAAAGACATTTTAGTTGTATTATCTGTTACTTGCTATGTCAAATATTGTTATTAATACAGTTGCCAAATGAATGTTTCCATTAGCATCAATTAACACACAAAACACTTTCTCTTGTCTTCCTGTAATCTGTTCCTTCAAAGCACAGCCTGAACATTTAATGCCTGGGTTCCTGATATATCAGGTCTGCATACTGGGAAATTCAGCTCTATCCAAGGATGAAGTTTAAAAATGCATAAGAGGAGTTGGGGGCTAGAGGAAGCTGTTAGAATGAATGTTTATTTGAGAGTTAATCTTGTGATAGGAATGTGGCCTGTGATGATCTACTAAAGCTCAGAATATATGAACATACCTTTAAACTTCCTTCAAGCAAAAGAAAATCAATGAATTTGACCCTGGTTCAAACTAGACGTCTATATTCTTTGTTTGTTTTTCACAACTTTGACCAAACTGAGTCCAAACCATGCTTCTTGGTGATAACCGAGCTGAAATAATATCTTAAACTAAATTCAAACAACCTTACTTTCCAAGGCTAACATAGGGTTGAATATAGTTCTTACCTTTCATGTAAACTTCCTATTGTTTTCTTTATAACTGAAACTCATTTTCCCATTTCATTGTTCTTCTTTGAAAAATAATTTACTTGTTCATTTATTTGGTCAACAAATATTTATTGAGTGTTGACTGGACATCAGACTCTCTGCAATGTGCTAGAAAGTAGCCAATTCAAGCTATCTCCGTAAATCAGGCTAGAGAAAAGATTATAAAGGATTCAGGCAATTTCTAGAATGGCAGTGGGATACATGTTGACTTTGAAGTCAGACACCATTGAGTTTAAACTTCAACTCCAACTCAGCTACTCACAGGTTTCGTTATGAAATTAAGCTATACTTTTCTAATCTTCAGTTTCTTCATCTTTAAAAATGTAATAATACCTACATTTGAAGGTTAGACACTAACAGTTAAATGATACAATGCTAGCAAAAATGTTTGGCAGAGCCAGAATATAATGAACGTTCCTTCTTTTCCTCTTTTTTTTTCTTTCTTCTCTCTTATCTTCCCTCTAGTCTCTTTAGTCTTCTCTTTTTCCCTCTCTTGTTTTCTGTTATCCTTCCTACTCTCCTAATTCCCTAATTTCCTAACTTCCTTTCCTAGATAAAAGAAATTTCCTAGGTCATTAGTGACTAAATTTCCAACCTCCAAAATTACATTAAAATTCTGATAGATACTCATTAGCACAAATATTCCAGCTTATATGCTTTTTGAGTAATCTAATCAAGACATTAAAAAAATTCCTTATGAGGTCTGTAATTTCTTTGCTTCTGAGGCTGCTGCGCAGATGCTCCTTCTTCTGACTCTAAAAATAACATTATCTCTGTCCAGTAGACACTATCTCCATTGCCACTACCAAGATATATCTTTCTTAAGGTATTACCATTAAAGAACAACCAGACATTACAAATAATAATATCAGAGAGCTGAAAACTAAAACAGTGGTAGGGAAAATATTTTAAATGGAAGACAGAAAGGCAAGAGTATTTAATAAAGTTTTAAGTTATTGGTTTATCTAATTGCCCATATTTGATAAACAATTAATATTAGAACCTATTTCACTTTAATAAATAATTGTAAATAACTGTAATAAACAACTGTAGTAAATAACTGAAAAGGTAAAGATGAATAGCTTTTTTTGATTCCATTTGGTTTGCATTGATCTTGAAATAGAGTATTCATTCTAGTGCTCTAGCAATTGAGTCTGCAATCATATATTTTACATGTAGCATCTCATAAAGGATATTTAGAGAATATCTTTCCTGACTATCACCGTAAATTAAATCTTTAACTAAAAATGTTATTAAGATGCTATGAGGCACACAAGATAAGAAGTACTAAGTGCTAAATTAATTAAGTGTAGAAAATTTGCATGTGTTCAAAGACTAAATTTTTTCTGTGAAATTCACATTTTGAATGAATTACTAAAATATATGAAAGATTATATAGCTCAAGAAAACTGTTTTATTGCTATTTCATTTTAGAAAACAGATGTTTTATTACATTTTGAAAAAGGAAATGTTATTTTTGACATGCCATTTCCTGTGATATATCACTTCATGCATAATATGTTAAAAATAAGGAAATAGCTCATAAAGGAACTAGTATATTACAACTAAAAAGCTCTATTTTGATTCAAAAATGATAATATGCTGAGATTTACCTTAAACATTTTAAGGGATAATAGATTATTACTGAAAAAATATACATTATAATGTTGAAGTAAAAGAAATCCCTATTATATAAGGATTACAAGTAGAAGTAGAATAAAGAAATCAAGGTGTATAAATAACACTGTTTGACTTCAGTTGCATATATACATATACATTCCAATGGATAAACATTGAAATAAATAATATGAAATGCAATAAAATTTTGACAGTAATTGTGTTAGATTATTAAATTGTTACTGATTTAATTTTTCTGCTTTCTGTATTTGCAAACCTCTTGAAACTCCATCTGTGTAAATGGATAATAAAAAAATAAAAACAGACTTAAAGTGGTGAATGAAAATTCAGTATTTATTGTATATATTGACAGAAGCATCTATGATTTAACAGTAACACCCCAAAACTGATTATTTTCTTTTTAGTGGTTATATTTTGCTCCTTTATAATGTGAATAATAATATATTTATATTACATATTGACGAAGAGCATTTCAGAAAGATGTTATTAAACTGTTTTTGACCACTCACTCTTAAGTACTTTACATGCATTAACTTAGTATTCATAACAATTCCACAAGATAGTGTTTTTTAAATTTCCTATGGAAATTTATTTACTCAATATGTCTTTGTATTTCTCCTCCTCCTTCCCCTCCTTTAAATAGTTCTGGTAGCATTATCTTTTTCTGTACTTTATAGTGAAAGAAACTGAGGCACAGAGAGATTAAGTACCTTGCCCATGATCACAAGCAAATATGTGGCAAGGTAGGCAATTTGACTCCAGGGTCACCTACTAACTAGTCTTCGTGTTTACCATGTCTATTAGAGGACTGAACTTTGGAATTTTGCATCATTGGTTAATGGGAATGATAAAGGCCACAGCTCTACATGGTTCTAAATCTCAGTTCAAGTTTTCACATGTGGTGTGCCTTTGGAAAAGGAACCTAAGACTTTAGGATGAGTTTCTTTATAAATAGGTTAAAATAATGGCTCTAATCAGCTATATAAAAAAAAAAAAAGAATGGCCTTGAATTACATTCTGGATGCAGACATGAAAATAAAAAAGCAAACTAACTAACTAAATAAATAAATACACCCCTGCCCCCCAACAAACAAATTCAACTCCAAGATACATTGGTGAAATCCCCAATATCATGCAGGTAGTGTCAGAGCCACGATTCAAACCAAAACTCCTTGAAGCAAAAATAGCATGTGTCAGAGACAGTCAGAGGGACCAAGTGTTTTCTTAGAGCAAGTTGAATTTTTTTTACTCTTAGCAAAGTCTTATATTTATCCTTTAAGTAAAGTATTAGTCTTATTAGATATAGTCTTATATCAGAGTTATCTTCGTCTTGGAGTACTTAGTTTTAGAGTATGAACATTAGAAGTATAATCATAATTTACTTTTGTATAGTGGTCTCAGCAATTTCTTAAATTTTGCTGTCATTTACCTAATTTGGTTTTTATAACTCGGAAGGGTGGATAATATTCATCCCATTTCATGGTTAAAGACTTTGAAGCTCAGAATGTTTCAGATAGCGGATGTCACGCTATATTGTAGAGCTGAAATTAGACACATTAATTTGTATTTTTCAGTGGAATTTGAAAAGGCATAAATGTCAAGTTAAAAGTTACTTACCACTGGCTTCCCAGCTTTGTTGCTCTAGGGACTTGCTCTGTATGTTTCTTGCTCTCCTCCACAATGACCATCATTTCTCTTGCTGTGACCCATAATTATAGGCTTCTAAGACATGCTGTGAGCCCATTGTTCTAAATCCTGTTTCTCCTAGTTCTGCTCATTTTTCCATGTAATAAATACCAGGCAACATTTAGTTAATTAACCAACAACAGAGAATGCACATTGACACATAACTCTTTATCTTCCAAGGTCCCTATTTATTGCCAGTGACTTGTGACTTCACTCTGAACCCAGGTGGCAATAAAGCACCCCTGTGATTAGGGTTAGAATACATATAATCTTCTTAGTCTTAGTTGAAACTGTGAAAATCCCTTTCATCTTCAAGTATCATTTATTTGACCCATTTCTATGGACAACAAGGGGCTGTCTAATCCCCCAGACAGTACCTCAGGAGTTTGAATTAGCAGGAAAGAATGCCAGCCCTGCCTACCAGGAACTAGAAACCTGTGCCATGAATCCCAGAGGCCACGACCCCACTGGGGGTGAAGATGGGGAAGCTTCAGGAGTTTCCTTCTGTCATAGCTATTCTCCAAGGGGCCTGCTTTAAAAATGCCTCGAGAAAAGTTCCTAGCAATTTAAACATTTCCTAAATGGAAGAGAATTAACGAAGCCTAAAACTTTCTTAGTTTAAAAAAGCTAAACAACAATACATAGCATAAACTGAAGTATGACCAAGTAATTCAGAAGTGATGCAACTGACTGAATGCTACAGCTCTCCAAGATCTCATGTCGGCAAAGCCAGAGTATTCGCTGTGGCTGCACAAATTTATCCCAGAACTGCTGAAAGAGTTGGTGATGTGCTCATTAAAACCATATGCCTAGAGTGGATTACCTTGGAGGACCGAAACTCTAAAAAATCAGTAGTGAAGACTTAGTTGAACAGTTATTTACTCGAATGGAAGAAGCAGCAGCAAAAATCCTTCAGCAGTGATGGTCATTAGGAGCACTAAACAAGACCACTTCAGTGGGGGAGGGGTTGTCTTACCCATCCCTGTTGTACACATTTGTTCTTACGTCCCTGGAGTTTGTCCAGTCTTTTCAATTTTCCTGAGTGTTTGAACCCAGCAAACTAGAGAACCTGGTACCTTTATTTCCCTTTTGTTAAAATTTATCACAAGATTATTAGCTTCAAGAAGCCAACAGACTAGCGTGAGTAGTTTCTGGTCTTCTGTGTGTCTCTATTTCCTCTAAGATAGGCCCGTTTGTGCATTAGAATGCCTTTCGGGGGAGGGTGATCCTATTATTTGGATAAGTTTCTCTTCTCCAAGGTAAACTGACCAAGGAAGGCAGGCAACAGGCAGTAAGGCTTCTGACCCAAGTGCCAGCTACTAACAAAGATATGAGATCTAATCCTGATCTACAAAAAATTATCATCAGGTAGACTAAATAGTCTAATCTAAATAGACTAGAGTTAAGAGATTTTGTTGTTGTAGGAATATACCTCATTGTCCATACTGCATTTCCTTTCTTTCCTTTGAATTCTTCCTGTCAACTTTTCTGAAATAAAGATAGTTTAGGTGACTGGGTGATAGTTTAGGTGACTGGTTGAAAATAGCAATAAATAGTTTTCTCTGCCTTTTAGCTTACCAGAGCTGAGTTTAGCTGAATGAAAGGCTCATCCAGGAAAGTGTATTAAAGAATACGCTTTAAATAATCTTGCTCTTCACAGGCCGTTATATATTTCCTAGCTTATTGTTGAGTCCAAGGCACAATAGGGTTTGCAAAATATAGGCAACATATAATTTCAGTGCTATTTAAACATACTCATGTGCTGGGAAATAAGTGGAGACGCTGAGGAAAGAATTTTCTAATAATTTTTAGAAAGCTATTATTTTGCTGTAAAATTATCAAAAAAAGAACTTAATTGATTAAGCTGTGTATTTGCCTTTAAGGAAGCTATCACATTAAAAAAGGAAGATAATAAATGCATTTTAAAAAGCAGATACACAGATCTAAAAATAGCATAGCTAATAAAAACGTTTTAATGGAAGACTTGGAAAAGCAAGTTGAATAAATCTTCCAAGAAGTAAATCAAAGGGACAAAAAGAATGAAACTTTTTTAAGGAAGAAAGTTGTTCCCATTCATAAACCTTCCATTCAGAGGTATACATTTAACATTTTGTGAGCATTCTTCTGTAGACGTCTGTGTACATGTCCCAGTTTCATAGAAAATGATATTAAACGGTTTGGTAATTTTTCCTCCCTACACATGAGAGTTTTAACTGCAAAATTTATGCATTTTAATTGTGAACTATTTTGATAAATAATTCTATTATTTTTTTTTTATATTCTTATGTTCAATTTAAGATGTTGAAGTTGCACCTCAGGCTGTATTACCCACCACCAGAGTTCTGGTGCCCTTTGCCACCACGTTATTCTCTCTTCATTTCCTTCCCTCTTCACTCCCCTGATAACCATAGTCTTGCATCTTTTGTTGTGATCTGTCTGGTTTGTTTCTTTACATTCCAAATATGAGTGAAATTATCCTGTATATTTCTTTTTCTTTCTGGTTTATTTTGCTTTACATGATTCCTCTCTAGTTCCATCCAGATTATCGCAAAGAACACATCCTTTTTAATAGCTGCATAGAATTCCATTGAGTATATATACTGCAGCTTCTTTATCCAAGTATTTATTGATGGGCATTCAAGTTGTTTCTATGTTTGGCTATTGTGTATTGTACTACAATGAATAGGGGTGCAGATATATTTTCTGGTTAGTGTTTCTGTATTCTCTGGGTATATTCCTAGAAGTGGGATTGTTGGACCTAAGAGTAGATCCACGTTTATTTTTTGAGTACTCTCCATACTGTTTTCTAAAGCAGATGCACTAAATATACAAGAATGATATTTTTTTATAAAATATAAAGTGGTGGTCTAGAGTTAGATTTAAAAAATTAATGATACTGAGAAAGTTATCAAGAAAAATATATCAAGAAAGTCAGAGAAAGCTATCAAAGAAATTATCTAAGAATGTTCCTGAAAAATGAAAGACATGAATGGCCAGATATCGGAGATTACTTTGTGACTTAAACAAAGGTGCACTATAGCAAAATTTCAATAACATACGTAAATAAAAATAAATAGCAAATTCAAAAGATTTACAAAATTTTCACTAGTTTTGAAGTCATATGAGTATTGTAGAGAAGGTAATTTTCTTTCAGTTATGTAAAAATATGCAGATATGCTTGTGAAATCTAGACAATATGTATTTCATGTGTGATTATATGTTTTCTATTTGGATATGATGTCTTTTTAAACAATTTTTATTGATTAGTAGATTGCTACTAAAATAGTGCTGTAATAAAGACTGTGCATTTATCTTTAAAAGACTGATTACTTCTTAGAATGGATATTTAAAAGAGGCACAATCAGTTAAGGAGCATTTACTATTTGTTGTATAATTATGTCTACATTTATGACTTAATATATATGGTCAAATCATCTTTGAGAAGATATTATCTATTTAGGGAAGTTATTCAGAAGGATTTGGAGGAGGGTGAAGTGAAGAGATCAGGCTGACTTGGGAGTTAGTGGCAAAGCTACAAATGGAACACATTCTTAACTTCCAGTCCAGCGATCTTCGGCCTTCCCCTTCCCATCATTTTCTTGGAAAGTGGCTGCAGTGCTTAAGTTCTTTGTAGAAAACAACAGGCAGCTTACCGCATCCATGACTCAAATGGTTGGTAATAATCTAAGACATGGTTCACATTTTCCATTCACATTAAAATATTTACTGTCTGTGCAAATAAGGACACTAAACATGCCTGGCCTGAATAAGGACAGACAGTGTGTTGAGTCCATGGATGTGACATAGCAGGTGCTCTGTAGGTAGCTTTACAGGATACAGTTGTTATATAGATCAGGAAGAAATATGCAAAAAATTGCTGGTAGGACTTAGGCCCATGGAAGATCATGCATATACACTGCTATTATGAAGGTGTACTGAAGGAGGTGATGATCTCTGTCTATTGGGCCCAAGAAGATTTATTGTATTGTATTTGATTTGACTGCATATAACAGAGAACATACCCTAATGAAGGGCTAAATATTGCCTTCTTTCTGCCACACAGTCAGTTGGAAGTTTATGGATAGAGGAAACCCTGCTGGGGTAATTTGTTTAAGGAGATCAATCTGGAAGTGTTAACAGAAAGGTTTTACAGGGGAAATAGAGTCAGCGAGAGATGACAGGATGGACTGAAATGAAATGAACAGCATAAATGGGAGCAATGTTACAGAGAAGAATCAGCAAATTGGTGTCAGAGTGGGAAAGTAGGACACAAACAGAAAGGAAGCAGAAAGATAACAAGGTTTGGGAAGGCCACATCTTTGGGGGAAAGATAAGTTTTCTTTCAGAAACATGAAATTTGTGGGTCTGTTTCCATCAGTCCTGTAAGCTAAGTCTGGGCTGCCGCGGTGGTCATTCCAGGCCACTGTGAGGAACTTGTCAGATGTTCTGAAGTGTCAGCCTGATTATGTCACCCATACAATGGTGCCTTAGTTACCTTAGGAAGGCATACATCTCAACCCTAATAAGATCAGTGGAATCAGAATAAGGAAGGTTTGCTGGAAAAATACTGAAACCTCAAACTGATGCTGAGTACCTAGTGAGGAGGTTGAGGAAGAGACATTATATCTGATCATTGAAGGCTGGGACTCTTCTAAGACTAACTCTATGCACAGTTATTTTTTTAATTTGTTTTCTTATTTTGAAATCAATAAAACTTCCTTTAAAAATAAAATTATATGGAAAAGTAGAAAAAAATGAAATAAAACAAAGTAGACTTATTATCTAGAAATGATCTGATAACATATTGATACATATTTTTATATTCTTGTTTATGTAAAAATATTTATATATATATATCTGTGCTATTTACATATAAAATGTAAATTATGTATTTTAGGTCAAACCAATAGCATAACATTTTACTATTTTTTCTTAAACTGAAAATCACTGAAAAATATTGCAAACATCTTGCCAGGTCATTCAATATCTTTTGAAACATCATTTATAAAGATTGCATCATGCATCATACCATTATTTTATATATCTGTGCATGTATATATATATTTACATATACTTTTTTTTAAGAGGAAAAAGGAAGGTGGAAGGTGTTGGAAGAGCAAAGAGGTGGTAGAGGAAGCATGTAAGAATAAGGAAGGAAAGTAAGAGGAGAAAGAATCTTTATTTATTTTATTTTTATTTTTATTTTGGCTTTACACCCCAGCCTCAGGTCTTGAACTCAGGTCAATGGGCCTTACATGCCAGTGTCTCAGCCTCTCTGAGCTGCAAGCGTGTGCCCCACTATTAGGATATTCAACCTGGTAACCTGGTGCACATTAAGGAAGTTTATACTTTTTTTCTAGGATAAGCAGTACTGTTTCAAACTCTCCTTAGGTTAAAAATATACAAACCGCTTTCTCAAATTATTTTATTATTACAATTTCCTACAAATTGAATAGTTAAATCAAAAGGTATTATAGCTTTTTCTTAAATAGTAGTGATAGCATGCTCATATGACACTATCTATTTCTTTGTATCCTCATCAAATTGTATGTTTTTAGTGTGGAATTATATTTATCAATTTGCAAAGTGAAAAATGTTCTCTTATTATTCTATCTTCCTACTTTCATTACTAGTGAATTTTTTCATGTTATTATTAACTTTTTGTTTTTCTTATTTTGTCAGTTATTATTCTGTCTCTTTATCTATTTGAATGCTTTAAAATAATTTAAAGAGCTTATACATAAAGTATAGTCCCTTTTGCCTGTGTCAAATGTTACAAATTTTCTCCCACTTTACATTTATCATTTTTCTTATTCCGGCAATCTTTATTACAAGTATATTTTAAAAGTCTTTCTTTGTTTTCTGCGTTTTTTACATAACACTTGAAATTTCTCTGCCTACTATAATAATGACTAGGTATTAACTTCCGTGATCTAATAGTACCTTTGTAGAGTAGAAGAAATGCGTTTAGAAATTTGCCTGAGATGGCATCAGAGGATATGTGGGTAAAAAGGATGTGGTCAGTGCTAATGAGTCTGCAGATTTGGTAGACTTTGGTGAAGGAGCAACCACTGACTAAAACCAGGAGTACAGGAAAAGGAACAAGTCTGTTAGGCCAGATAATGAGTTCAGTTTTGCACATGTTGCATTTGAAATGTCTGCCGGAAAGCCTGGCATAAATAACTCACAGGCAGTTGGAACTGCGCAGAGGATGCAGGGTAAGATTGGGAGTCTAGATTACAGATAGAGAAACCATCAACAAGCATCTGAGAACTTAACATTTTCTTTTGAAGGCATATTTCTGAATGTCACTGCTGCCTATCGTTTGGTCTTACTAACAACTTTAAGAGGGAGAAATTATTGTCCTCATTTTAACCATGAGGGGACAGACTTACAGAAGTGAGCTTTCTTTACTAAGGTCTTATACCAGGTTAGTGGTGGAATGTGAATTTGAAATAAGTTGCTTTATTGCCAAAGAAAATGATCATAAGTGGGGAAGTCAGAGTCCCAAGGATGGAGAACAACTGACTTTAGTGGAGGGCAGCAGAGAAGCAGCCAGTGAAGGGTCTGAGGAGAAGCAAGCAGCCCCTGTGTGAACTTGATTCACACTCTAACCAGAAAGCAAGCATTTTGTTGGGAGGGAAATACACATTTGTGTAGACAAATCTAGAGACCCCACTCCTGACCTATATCTCAAAAATGTTCTGTCAGTGCTTTGCACACATTTCCCAATCGAGATACCTGGTGGTCTGTTGGTAATTTTTTGAAGCTTGCCTCTGAGCAAGACCATACTGCTTTCTGTGTCCTCACTTATTAAAGATCATTCACAGGAAGGCTTCATTATTGTTAGGCATATGCTGGGTAAAATGACTCCTTCAAATGAAGAATGTACTGGTTTACTTTTGCCTGTGTCCTTGAGTATGGGCTATGTCCTTTTTTCTTTGGATCACATATTAATCTGTTCCTCCTTTATTAGGCATTTCTCTACATACTTGACCAGAGTATCTGGTAGTGCAGCAGAAACAAGCTGGAGCAGAAGCCTGGTCTGGATTTGACAACCTGCTAATAAATTGTGGCAGAGTGTGAAAAGCATGGGTTAGGAATTAGGTTTACAATTTTCATTCTGTTACTTTGGGGATATACAGATTGTTTGAGACTCATCTCCCTCATTCTAAAATGGGGTTGCCTATTAACAGGAAGATTTTTAAGGATTAAATAAATCAAACAAGATAAAGCAAAAGGCTCTTTGTGGGTATGCATATGAGGAAACTGAAACTTTCAGTTTCTATCAAATTTTTCTGTTCCACATTCTCATATGCTTGCTTTTTGACCACCCCATCATTCATTTCCACTCATTCATGTTAAGTGGTTTAGGGGAAGAAAATGATTCTGAAGTCATACAAGACTAATTCAGGTCTAATGTGAGAAGCCATAGCACATAAGTTTAGTTGGTAATAAATCTGAAAATGATTTATGGTATGGAATAATCTGATTTTGTTGCCTTAGAGAAATGGTGGGTTCATAAATCCTACTGCAAAAAATATTTGATGATAATCAGTAAATATCCTATCATAGCTTTTGTTTCTGAGGAAAAAGTTCAATATCAAAATCCTCATAGACTAAAATACATTCATTTCATGCACTTTCCATACAGATTCATCTTGGCCTATTTTCAAATAATCTAAAATTTGTTGCTCACTTTCAGATCTTTGCTGCAGTACTGAATCATCCTGAATACTGGATGTGATTCCCATTGCAAGTTAGCACAGGTTTCAGACAAGCCTAGCAGCCAAAAGGGGAACTCTTTGAAGACAATAGAGAAATGTACCACAGCTTCAACTTGGCAGAAGTATTTATTGAAATGGTGATTTAGGAGATTTTTCAAATGCTACTCTTAGTTGTAGATCTCATAGGAGAACTATAACCCCCAGCTTCAGGAGTTCTTTATGACAGCCCTGGCTTGTTGTTCAGTGTAATTATTAATAGTGCTCCTTTTCACTCTCATGAGTCCTGGTTGGACAATAAATTCTATGGTGATCTTCTACAGATATTTTTCAAAGTAAAGCCATCTCTTTGAAAACACATTCTTTGCATTACTCTAATAAATATGATCTCAAATTTCCTGCAGCAGAGTCTTTGCCACCTATCTTGAGATAATTTAAATATTTCTTCAGAGGAATAATTAAAAAACACATAAGATAATAAATAACTCCCTATGGCTCTCTTATTGGTGAAAACAAATAAACTAACTTCATAGGAACTTAATATAGCAACCCTGAGAGGAAAATATGAGGTTTTCAAGTCTATGTTTACAGAGCAATTTCCAATCGATTTTAATCAGTTTTTTCCATTTTATAAGTGTAGAAATATTTGCCCACATTGGACAGCAAGACAATGGAGGTTTAGAGAAATCCAACTCTAGCCTTCTGGAAGGCCACACTTGAATTCTTCACGATCTCAGGCAGTTTTACACACTTGAGTCACCTGCCTTCTTGTTCTTCAGAAGAGAGTATACTATGGTTTAGCAATTTGGGGACAATACAATTGTGAAAACATGGCCAGAAATGCTTTAAGAGTTGCTGCAGGAAACAGGCATCCATGGTGCAGTGTGACTGCCAGAAGGAGGAACCACTTCACAGCCGTCCCTCTGGAAGGGGAGTCACTTGTCAGGATAAAGTTGGGTATCCTTCTGAATAGTTCTGAGGTGCCTGAGGCAGAAGGAGTCTCAGTTTGGGGACATATGGGTTCTTATGAAATCTCATAATCTGGGAGTAGAGGGAGGTAGAAGCAAGCATGATCTCCTTGTTTGCTAATGTTATTTTCCTTTAAAGATGCGTTGTCCTGAATCTACCTCCTAGCCACCAGTGACCTGGCTTCCTGTATTCTGAGTGAAGGAAAGAAGTACAAAGCAAGACAATGGAGCACAGAAAGGTTTGTGCTCCAAAAAATGTACTTAGAGAGAATTTGTCTTGGGGGAAAATGTGGAGCATCCATGAAACCAGAAGGAAAATAAGATGATATGTTTGTTTTGAAATGACTCTTCCACAATCTTTCTCCCAAATCTTTGAAAGGAAGAGCCAAAGTGTGCAAAACGGGAAACTCCACCTCTTGGCTAGTGGTGCCACTTTTGGGGGGTAATTAGAATTAATGGGGTGTCACTCCTGCTAGAAGATATCTAGAAGACTAAGAATTTTTTGAGTGAAAAAGTACTCTCAGAGATCCTGCAACAAGTCCCTCATTTTACTGAAGAATTTTCAGATTCAGAGACCTAGAGTGCCCTTTACAAAGACATCACTGCACTGCCAGTTTAGGGAGCACACCAAGTCACTTTAGTCTAACAGGTTTAAAAATACATAAACCCAGAGTAATTTCTTTCCACTGTGAAGACTTGTCATAAAACTGTGAGTGGTTCTGGAAACAAAAAGCAGATACACTCTGCCTAGTCAGGGAGTATGCTCACTGTGGCTGGTTTTTGCCTAGACAAGGGACCTCCTTCCCCTGGACAGGCAGTTAAGCTGACATTTCAGGACCAGTTCCTTAACTTTTTACTTTTTTGCTTACAGAGCCCATCTCCCGCCTGTTTTGTAGACTTTTGGTCCTAGAAAATCTGAATCTTGACTGGCCTGTCTCACACAATAGATCTTCCTGATGGGAAGAGAAGGGTGAGGGTGAGGATGATTCAACCTGGACTGGGAACAGGCCAGGGCCTGTAAAGAATGAAACTTAGTCAGCATAACATTGCTGCCTGTTGGCTCAGAGTATGTCTCACATATGTACCCACTCCTTGTTTCTCCCACCAATAGCTCCTTACCCAGATCAAACTTGCTTTTCGGACTGCAGAAACAGGATTTTAGATCCGGCAAAGTTCCTCCTTTGCCATATTCCCTAATTTTGTAGCTTCTAAGACAGTCAGAGACATTCTAGGTTTGCGAATTCCCCTGCCTGCAAAGCGAAGTCATAGTGTTGGTCAATACTTTCAGCAGGTAGAATACCTGGCTCACAGGTTAGATATAATCTGCTTGGTTTGTCCCTGTGTGGATGGAAACCAAGGAATGATTCTTACCTCTCTAAGCACATCAGTAAAACATGGAGCAGTGCAATCTACACACTTCACTTCATGTCTAGTATGAACAAAACCTCTGAACTACTCTCTGAGGGGCCCTAATGCTGATGAGCTATCATGCCTGTCTGTCTACAGTGTTTGTATCAGAGACAAATCATGAAAAGCTTGTTTCTCATTTGGTATTATTATTACTAACATTTATTCAGCACCTATTATAGGCTTGGCATTTTATTGTATCTTCAGACTTCTCGACAACTCCACAAGGAAACTAGCATGATTCTCATTTTGTTGACATGGAAACTGAGGCTCACAGAGGTGATGTGATTTGTCCAGGTTAGGTATCAAGGGCATCCTGCCGTGAAGGGTTTCTGAGTCTGAAGGATAGGGAGTGTCATGCAGAGGAAAACAGAAAGGCAGCAAGCATACCAAATCTGTTATTCTCTGCTTCACACAGACCAGGGTTTGTTTGCTTGTTTATATTTATAACTGCTTTCAAGTCATGATTTTTTTTTAAGATTTTTGTTTAGCATTGCTATATGCATTTTAGGATACTGAATTCACATCTCTGTCTGCATGTGACACCACACCCACCGCCAAAACCCAGTGCCCATTACAGGCAAATTCTGTTTTCCTTACCTGTTTTCCCTTCCCCTTCCTGTAACCACAGTCTTGAGCACTGTGAATTTTGTTGAGATTTGTCCGCTCACTGATTTTATTTCTTTATTTTACACATATGAGTAAAACTACCCTGTACTTCTCTTTTTTTCTCCCCAACTGACCAGGTATTAGATCCCACTTGTAGCACTTGGCGTGGCCTTGCCTTGGGTAAGCAGCTCTCTATCGTGGTTTTCTAATCTATAAATTGAACAGAGTAATCCACTTCATAATACAATTGGAAAGACGAAATGAGAACATGTGGACATAACTTAATTCCAGCATGTTCAGACAGAAGCAATCACATTGATACAGAATGCTCATTCCCTAGATCAGAATGCTACTTTTATCAGGATTTGACTGAATTATTACCATCTCAGCCAGCTTCTCCCAGCTCACATTCCCTAAAAGGTCAATTCCATTCCAGATCTTCATATCCTGTCTATATTGTATTCTATTACCAACAAACACTGGACAAAATTGTTCTTAATTATTTCTGTGTGTCTTGTTTGTCTCCACCCAAAGAATGTAAGGTTTTTGAGACCAGGAATCTTTGTATGGTTTTTGCACCATTCCAAGTACAAATATATATTGGTCAAAAATGAATTAAAAATAAAAATAAAAGTAAAGATAATAAAAATTTAAAAAAAAATAGTAAGAGAAACTCTCTGGCACCAGAAAGACTTAGGGTTGAAGTTTGTTTTTTCCTTACTTGCCATTTGCCCCCAGATATTGTACTTAAAATGTCTAGGCCATGTTTCCTCATTTGTAACAAGGAAATAATCTATTTTTAAGATTGCTGAATGAGTAAGTGACATATGTATATGAAGTGGCACCTAGTAGGTAATGGATTAATCTATCTATTATTACTTTAAAATATCTTACTGTTGCTTAAATTGTCTTTCTATGCCTTATAGAGTTTTTAGGACAGGAGAGAAGATGGGATTTTAGTCCAGTCATTCTCCTTGTTAAACCACTAACAGTAGCAAAGTTGGAAAGGTGCGCACTGTCACAGTGGGAGGTCCAATCACTAGCTCCTGTCACTGAGGAGGAAGGAAGGCTGCACTTGACATGACTGGATAGATTCCTCACCTCAAAAACCAGGGCCCACAAGACTAAGCCCAGATACTGTGCCCCTGAAATGGATGATCCACTGTCTCTACTGGGAGGTCATCCTGCAGTGTGAGATGGTGTCTGGCAGTGACCTTGGGGCCCCTGTAGTCAGCAGGTCTTGTCACTGACCGCTCAATCTGGCCATTCACTTTCAGACACTCTGTTTCCTCCCTTGTAAAATGTGTTAAAAAAGATTCACACCTTACAGCTTTGTGGCTAGGAAGGATTACAGGAGAAAATGCTCTTTGGAAATAAGAAAGCATGGCTCTCAACACCTCTGCAACAGGTATCACCATAGGAGGCCCCTATTTCCAAGTCTGGACACATTGCAGTCTCCACTCCTCACCAAAACCATTGGCTCACTGGGCGGGTGGTGGGTGAGCTCTGGTTACGGATCTGGGCGTTACTGCAGCGATCTGGGAGGAGTCCGGGCCTGGCCCCCGCCCCGCGCCTCCCTTCCCGGCGCCCTTGCTAAGCTCCGGAATCTCTCCCTTGCCCCTCGACTGCGCTCCCGGCCTTTGGCGCACAAAGGGCAGCCGTGCCACCAGGATGCAGGCCCCGCACAAGGAGCATCTGTACAAGCTCCTGGTAATCGGCGACCTTGGCGTGGGCAAGACCAGCATCATCAAGCGCTACGTGCACCAGAACTTCTCCTCGCACTACCGGGCCACCATCGGCGTGGACTTCGCGCTCAAAGTGCTCCACTGGGACCCGGAGACTGTGGTGCGCCTGCAGCTCTGGGATATCGCGGGTGAGCGCTCGGGAGGGAGACGAGACCCAGTGCCCGGCGCGTCTCCAGGCCCCAAGGCTGCGAGCTGTGGCCTAGAGGGAGGAGCATCAGACCACCCCCGCGCTGCTCCCCTAGACTTGTCCTGGTAGTTTGGAAACTTGGTTTCCAAGAAAATGAAAACGTTTCTCGCTCTCCTTGAAACTTCAAGTGTGTTGCCTGCCGCTTTGGAGCTGTAGCTTTAACTCCCTTCCACGCCCTCCCCTGGAACCTTTCTTACCTGCGCGGGCCTCCCCAGGGAGCCTGAGGGAGCCTTCTCCTGCTACTATTCTGGGCACTGGCATCCCACCGGTGGTGAAGATATCCCAGTGTGTCTTGCTTGCCCTACTCACTTCCCTGCGGTGGCTGGCGACCAGGGGAAGTCCCAAGACCGGTTAGAACTGAAGAGTGCCAGGGTAGAGAAATTTACCAATTCCTGTATTCAAATGCCCACACTACTCCTGTTTTCAATTGAGTTTTAGATTCTCTGTTTTGAGGAAGTCAGGGAACTTTCTGTGTTCCTATCTGGGGCTCAGTCTTGTCTCCCCTTCCCTCTCCTCTCCTCTTCTCTTTCTGTAAGTATGTCCCTTAGTCTAAAGGTCTATGACATTAGCCATTAGCTTTCTTGATTTGGCCCTAAATTTTCATTGAGAAGTCTGGAAAATGAGAGGCATCTTTTCAATATTTGAAATAAGAATATGACTCTGAGAATTTGTGTCAGAAGTTAGGCCCAGTCACATGTGAAGATATGAAATGTCTACTCAAGAAGATGTTTTAAAGCTGTTTGCAGCCTGTACCTGTCCAACCCCTTATTATTATTCTTAGCTCTACCACTCTATAACCTGTTTAGTGACTTCAGACAAGTCTCTTCAGCTCAGTGCCTTCCTGTTAAGTGGAGAAGTGTGGGGACAATGATAGCTCAGGAAGCTTCTTGCTCAGAAATTTTAATGTCCTCTGGGATTCTCTGAGAGCCAATGCTAACAGACCCATATCATTCTACTTCATGCTCTGTGGCACTGAGCCTTTATAAGTGCTTAACTGAACTAACCACTTCTCTTTCAAGGAAAAGAAAAAGGTTCATTTTAGCTGGTACATTTGACTGGAAACACTTTGTCAAGAACTGAAGCAAGAACAAAGGTGTAAAACTTTTCAAAGGGCATTTCTAATTTTGGGGACTCCAGTGCCACTTCAATCATGAGCTGCCATGTCTTTTAAAACTCTCGTCATATGAACTGACTTAATACGTTTTGAGTCATCTTCAGCAGCTCTGGTAGCACAGGAGTTATCAGAGATGGGAGTATGCCATCAGCCACTATCTCATTAGTTTTTCTCATCTAGAAAAACCATTATCAATCTGTGTACTTTATTGCTGCATGTTTTAGTGCCTACAAAATCACCTGATTGCACCATTTTCTCCAGTACTCAGTTTTACAGTTAGTTTACTGCCTACTATTTGAAAGGGGCTATAGCAATACTTTGGACTTTTGTGTCAAATGCATCTAAGGATGTGACCTCAGACATGGTGTGTGTGTGTGTATGTGTGTGTGTGTGTGTGTGTGTGTGTGTGTGTGTGTGTGTGTATGGTTTCTGCATCTCAGTATCCTCATCCAACAGGGAATGTTGACAGGCATGGTAAATAAGAGTCTAAATTCCAGAGCTGATCTGCCTTCTTTTCTAAATTCCTATCTTTACCCTATGTGTCCTGGGAGATCTTAGGCAAGTTCCCTAATGTCCTTGTCTCAGGTTTGTTTGTTTGTTTTTGTTTTTTTAATTTTTAAATAATCAGAATGTTTTGTCCCAACAAGTTAGGGATGGGCAACCAACAAATACTAGCTTAGTGTTGTAAGACCTACTCTTTAGCAAAGCTGTAAGGATTATGTTATGCTAGCCACCATTTTATTTGAACATGTGTAAATGCTAGTCAAGAAGGACGTGATATAAATGCATTGAATAAATCCTAATAAAATTATGATTCTTATATTTTACATATGTTCTCTCTCAAAACATCCAGTACTGTTTTTCAGCATTAGTTATATTACACTGCACACTGTCACTTAACTACAAGCTTAAAATTGCCTCCTGAGCTGTGGTTTTGGACTGAAGTTTCTGTGGAGTCTATAGTCACAGAAGTCTTTTTAGATCATAAAGTTGAGGAGCTTGCAGATGAGGTGGCTCACAGCATCTCAGTAGGGGATCTTCTTTTCTCCAGAGCTCTGATGTTCAGTGGTGAACTGTCTTCAGCAACCCAAAGACGCTGTGGGTTGATTAGAACTTGGTTATCCAGAAGAGCGGGTTGAGAAGATGTTGGACCATATGGAAAAGGATGACAGGAGCATAATAATGACATTGTTTCAAGCTGCGTAGATAGCCCTGTAAGCAGTGATTCATATGAAATCTAGCCTCAGTTGCCTACTCAGATTTCAGTCAGCTAAGAGTAATTTACAGGCCTTCAAAACCTTCATATCGCAGCCCTCCTTTCCAAAGATAAGACTTCTCTCTTCCCTCTTGTGCTTGACTTTGGTGTATGTATGGAAAGAACAATGAAGCCTCATGGGATTTGCTTTGACAGGGCTGGGGTGTGGATGAGCTAAGGGGACTGCCCTGTCCCGATAGATCAGATTTGCCTGCTATATAGGAAAACATTTTTCAGTTGTACTCTTGATAGTAATTTGATTCACTGTTAACTAAGGCCATATTTATATGCTGAATCCCATGATAGAACTTGTATAGCCACTAAGACTGCTGTTTGGTCTTGAAAGACTTCAGAAAATAGCTTTTAGGACTTGTGAAGTTGGTCTGGAAATCAGTGTAATGAATCCCAGTCATAAGACCACAGAGGAGCAGTTGTGTCAATGTTGGTTTCAGAAGCTCTTGATAGACCAGAGAAATTAAATCACTTTGCTCAAGCCCACCAGCTAATAAGTGGAAGAGCTACATTGATCTGGTTCTGTCTGACTTGGAACGAAGCCATGCTCCTTTCCATACACTGTGAGTGCCCAGTGAACACTGATCCACAGGGACTCTGCTCTTCCTCGCAAAAGGAATTGCTTCTGTAGTAGACAAATTACCCTTGCCTTTTCCTTCCTATTTCTAGTGGGTTTTTAGGTATTCATCACTAACAGCAAAAGAAAAATTCAATAAAATATATTGATGAAAATTTGATCCATTGTTGTAGGGTTTTTATTTTTAATAGGTTTATCAGGAAACAAAGTTTAAAGAAAGGTTATAACTTAAAATTCCCCCTTCTCTCCAAGTCCTGATATATAATTACTTCCTTAACAGTTTAAAAAATAGCTATACAATTTAGCCTAGAACTTTTGATCTAATTTGAGACTCAACTGCAGAATCGAGGCAGTCATGTTAATAGTAGTTAGCATTTCTTAAGCATTTCTTATCACAATTGTCTATGGATATTTAATTTTACAGCAAAATACCTGGTTAAGTGGTAGTGCTAGAATTTGAAATTTGACCACTGAATACAGTAGACTCTTAACAGCTTTAATTTCCTTCCCTCTACTTAAAAATGATGTTTACAATGACATTTATTTTTTTGTTCATTTCTGATTGTTCCCCCAGTTCCACATCATGAACCCAGGTCCCTGAAGTTTATGTGGTCTATGTCCCAGATGTCTACTTAATACCCGAATCACCAGAACATGCCCCCAAATAGAATTTAGATATCATATAAATGCATTATAGATTAGAGATAGTCAATATAATTCTGGACATTGGGAAAGCCAATGTTACCATATCTGTAAAAACTGTTTCATTTTCCTGTGATAACACATATTTATAGTTTCTATCAGCTCTAATATATCTCACTGTGCCCATGTGGCATGTGATACCTTATTCCAGCTTCTTTACTTACTAGCTTTGTGACTCATTCATGTTACTTCTTTTTTTAAAAAAAATATTTTCCATGTTACTTAACTTCTGTACTTTGGTTTCTTATCTGTAAACTGGTGAATATAATAATACCTGCATCTTAGAGTTGTTAACTATTTTTCCTGTTTTAATCGCTATTGTGATAAACTGCTTTCACATACGTTATCTCCTTGATCTTCTCAGCATCTGATGGTATAAGCCCAGAACAGATGGTATACGCCCATTTATAGCAAAGAACACTGAGAATCAGATAGGTAAGGGACTTGTCCAAAATCACAAAGGCCAGCAAATAGCCTGTTTACTGTCTGACTCCAGCATACGTATGCGTATGCATATACATATACATAATGATGACCAAGCATGTTGCTCATCAGAAAATCCAACTTTAGATTTAACATAGTAGAAAATAATAAATTAAATTGGAAAATAATTTAGAAAACCTTTTATTATCATGTCAAATTTCACTGTCTCTAGATACTTAAAACATGATTCAACTCGTAAGAAAAATATTTCCCTGCAGGGCACATCTTACTAACTTTCCCCTCCTAAGCCCTGTGACAAGGAAGCACATTGATTATCCAACAGGTATATTGACACGGGGAGACTGCCTGGGCCCAGGGCTAGGACTCATGGAACACTGATTCCCCACAGCAGTGCCTATGAGAGCCACCTGGGTCCTACTCGTATGTTGTATAAAGTTTCCAAAGTACTTTCAAGCTGCGAAATTCAATTGAGGTGAGAGTTTGGACTTGACCATCTTTTCTGTACCTATTCCTAGAGATTAATTCTCCCAAGGGTTTTAGAATGAGAGTCTTAAATATCAGGGTAATAATATAGAAATGTAGACAGATCTAACTTTGGTAACCACTATCAGGCAAAAATAAAACAAAACAAAGCAAAAAATAATTATAAATTCCTGTCAAGTCTGGACTGTCTTGTTTCTGCCTTCTTTCAAACCTGGTTAATTATAGGTATTTTCAATACAAAGTGGAATTGCAGGCTATGTGGTTGCAGGTAAATAAGGTGTACATTGAGCAAAAATAGTGAACTTTCAAAGTAGGTGAGGGATGTGTGGGGAAAGCACCTCAGGGTTCCTTGTAGGACCATCATTGTAATCTCCATCTGCCACATAGGTGAATATTAGGCAGATGAAACATGTCCCTTAATCTGAATTTTAGAGGACTAGTTCACAAAAGAGTACATAGCAGGTTGACCAAGGAAAGCTATGTTGTAGGAGAGAAGAACAGAATGGGGAAGGGCAGTTCTTATGTATGTGGTTGGTTTCTTCAGCAAATATGTATACTAAAGGCCTGGTGTGTGTGAAACACTGTGCTTGGTGAGGAAAAAAATAACAAATAAAGAATTTAACAAGGTTTGATTCTTAACCTTAAGAAGTTCATAGTTGAGAGGTCAGGACAATACAAAATCAATTTACTTCAGCAGAGTGCACAGTGTACTTATATAAGTAACTTCAAAATACTCTCATAGTGTAGAGGGGCTTCTAGCCACATTCATCTGTTCTCAGAATAAACCTAAACAGACAGAACAAAGCTCTAAGTAGTATGCTAGTTCCTATGCTCTTACCTTGCATCTGTTATTCCTTGTGCTGATTTCAGGACTACATAACTTCAGACAGAAATGTCTCTGACCCTCTTTAATTGTGTCTTTTTTCTCTTCTGGAGCTCCTGCATTCCCATTATTTTGAATTCTGTGTAGATAACTCCAAAATTGCATGTAACCTTGATCTCTCATGAACTTCAGACCTCCAATTCCATCTTCCTGCTTAGACTTCTTATTTATGGTATCTCATTTATGTTGCAAGATCAATATATCACAGCTGAGTTATATAAAAAAAGATGATTTCTATTTATATAAATTTAATATCTATGCAATATAGCAAAATCAGTAAGTACAAAAGAAAACATGAATACCAACAACAACAACAAGGGAATACAGAGAACATCCGTAATCACCTTAATGATAAATATTAAATGATACTATTTTAAGTCTAAACTGGATGTTTTTCCCTCCACACTTCCTGGTTTGTATTAACTATTATCTTTCCCCCAGTTACTTGGACTTTAAATCTCTGCTGACTTTCTCCTTCTGTGACCCTCATATCCCATCAATCTCCATATCAGAGAGTGATTATGTCTCCTACTACTGCCCTAGACAAAGGAAAGCACTTTTATTACTTACCTGTCCTGTTATCCTAACCACTTGGCAAGTTCTATCCTTTATCTCCTCCAGTTGTTCTGTGTATCAAGGTCAAGTTTATTTTCTCAGAACATCACTTTGGTGGCACCACATTGCCTGTATATTATATATATATCATCATAAAATTAATTAAAGTGGGGGTAAAGTGAAAGGAGGCCAGATTTCAAGTCACAATGCTATTTAGGAAGGAGTGCCCGGGGGGTCTTAGAAAGTACAAAGTGACTAAAGTCCTGAGGTGGGGCCAAATCAAAAGGAAACCCAATATACATCTCATTAAGGCTTTGTTAACTCTTATTAGGGAAAAAATTGGCCCTATTTTTGTTTTTATTTTACTTAATTTTGTTTTAAAATTTGAGAACTTGAGAATTATAGGGCATTGCTTGGGAAAATATATTAATTACATAAGTAGAAGGATTTAAGAGCGAACGAAGTGGATCGAACTTTTCTCTTATGGATCTGATGGTCAGGTAGGACATAAAGATATTTAAAAGTAATCATAGCAATAATTATATTGCTCACTTTTTACAAGTTCTCTGAAGAGAAATGTCAGTTGCTAAAATATAGTTCAAGTAAGGTACCTTCCCTAGACATTGCATGGAGGTGGGCAAGGACTGGTCATGAATGTAACTGGAGATGATGACGTGAGAGAAGGGTGTGGGGAGGGGGGAAGCAGTAGACAATGAGAAAAGGACATGTTGGTTAAGTAAAGATTAAGAGGGGATAATTCCTTAGATCTATCAATTTTCAGTTTTAGCAACACAGTAATTCTGGCAAATAGGTCTTACTATTTCTAGTTTTAAAGGTGAAGAAGCTGGGCCAGGTGTAAGCAGAACATGGTGCCTAGTGCTTAGTAGATTGCTCAACAAAGAGATTTGATATTAAGTAGTCAATGGGGCAGATACCACAGGCATCACTCACCTGATGCATTTTTTGAGAGTAATTATTTGTGGTAGAGTTTGGGTTCTTTCTCTCCTTCTGATGATTGCTTTTGGGGAATCCTACAAATCTTTCAAGTCATTGAGAATTTATTTTTGTCTTTTGTTCTGTTTGATTCTGAAAAGGATATTTCCAGAGGCATATGATGATTCTACTTCTCTTGGTAGACATAAACTTTATTAGATCAAGGAAAGACCCTCAACTTCTGGTTGATATCCTTGAGTAGTCCCCTACTTGGCAAGGTTAAGTTTGAGACACCAGCTTGGGATTCAAAATTACTTAGTTCCACTAATTGTTTTCAGCTAGTTGAGAATTTAGTTGAAAGTTGTATAATTTTAAATTTACCCTTTGGAAAATAACTCAAATTTTAACATCTACCATTCCTAACTACCTTTAATTTCCCTCTGTTCAATATTAATGAAATCCTATATTTTCTGTTTGAAAGAGAGCTCCACTCTATCCTTCCTTTAGTTGTAAAGTCTTCTTTAAATTCATTTGAATTGCTGTAACAACTTCCTGAAGCCTATCTCCTACTCGGATTTTTCCATCCATCAGTGTTTAATCCACAGTGGTGATACTTTCTACCCTGGCATCATTCTCCAGTTTTGTATTCTTTATCGATCCCCATCACTTTTAGAATTAAGGATGGAACTCTTGATTTTTCATGATCAAGCCTCAATCATCTATTCTAGTCTTATCTCTCGTGCCTATGATTTTTGACTATTCCGGATATCTTATAATGGCTTCAAATCACCTATCTTCCCCTCTACATTGGGGTTCACACAATTGCTTCTGGCCAAATATACTTTCTTCTTCTTAATTTAGATGAACAAGGGGTCCTTCATCATTCAAGCCATATGACTTCCTTTAGGAAGTCTCTATAGAGCCCATGTGACAGGGAAACACTGTTTCTCTGTTCCCATAATATTCCATGCTTAATCCAGATTAGATGTTCTCTCACTGCACAGGATTTCTTTTCCTCTATAATGGATTTTATAGAGGAAGAACATTGAACCAGTCAAAATCTGTTGGATGCAAAAACAGAAAAACTAATTCAAAGTGAATTTTAAATAGAGGCTATGACCTCATAGAACAAGAAATATAGATAGCAGATTCTCTAGTTTGGTTAATTATACAGTTTAACTATGCCAAATTCTTTGTAGTTTTTTGTTCCCATCAAGAAAGATGCTCCAGCAGCAATATGCAGATCTCTTCCAATAATAACAGTTAAATGAAGAATAGAGGATAGAGGACATTTTCTTCCAACATCTTTTCTAACCCAGGCAGAAAAAAATCTCCCTCAGAACTCTCTAGAAGGCTTCCCTTTCACATTTATCCTGAGAACTGGGTCCCATCAGCCATTTCTAGAAGAAAAGGAAGCTTTGACATTTCTTTGGCATTTTCAGCCTTCCTTGTAGAAGGTAGAATCTGCCAACAAGAAGGCAGGAGAAGGAGGAAACTAGTATATGCTTGGTGACTGACAGTGATCCTAGGTCCTGGCATAGCACTTGGCATTTAGTAGGTGCCCAATGAGTATTCACTCAGTAGTTTGCTTGTTTGTTCTTTGTTAAAGGAAACAGCAAGCAGGAATGAAGATAAGTAGGCAGGAAATCTGGAGGAGAGAAGAGGAAGAAGCACTTTTTGAAATTTTTATTTAGGTGTGTATTTTGGTTGTTCGTCCCAGCCCTGGATATGACTCTGGGTCCTTACATTGTATGTGGTCTGAGTTTCAGCTAGAGGCAGTTGATCAAACTACTACTCCACCAGGGTATGCCTATTCAAAGATTTTAGTCAAATATTTGATCTTTGCCTGAATTGTAAGACATACCATTGATCTGAAAGTTCTTTCAATAAAACAAAAAAGTAATTTTGCTAACTCAGCTGTGTTCATGCTTGAAAGACTATAATTTTGTAAGCATTAACATAAAGAGTGCGTTCATTTTAGAATTGATAATCACTCTGTTAATTGATTATATTGAAGGAATATTTCATTTTAACATTACTTAGGCTCGAGGTATACATGATAGCATTTTTGTATCTGTATATCATGTAGTAGGTTTACCACTCTTTGTTTTCCTTCACAATACCCTGCTTGCCCCTAACCCCTTCCCCATCTCTTCCTGCACTCTCTAATTTGCTTCCCCCCATTAAAAGTCTATTGTTTAATTAGTTCTTTTTTGTATGTACATTATTTTCTAATTTAGTTCACTTGCTTTCTTTCTGTGTCTATAGATCTCATATGAGAGATATCATAAAATGGTTGTCTTTCTCCTTCTGACTTATCTCACTAAGCATAATTCTTTCCAACTCCATTAATGTTGTCACAAATGGCAGAATTACTACTTTTTGATGGCTATTTAGTATTCCATTGTGTATATATACCACATCTTATTTATTCACTTGTCTGTTAATGAACATTTAGTTTGTTTCCAACTCTTGGCTATAGTGAACAATGCTTTGATGAGCATGGGTGTGCATATATTTCCCCGAATAACTATTGTGTTTCTAAGGTCAATCACTCAGTAAATTAATAACTCCTTCATATGGAATTTCCATTCTCAATTCTTTGAGTAATGTCCATACTGCTTTCCAAAACAGTTGCACCATTTTACAGTTCCACCAACAGTGTATTAGAGTTTCCTTTTCTTCACATCCTCTCCAGCACTTGTTTTCATTCTTTTGTATGATAGCCATTTTTACACGTGTGAAATGATAGCTCATTGTTATTTTGATTTACATTTCCCTAATGACAAGAGAAATGGAACATCTTTTCATGTACCTGTTGGTCACTTGTATGTCACCCTTAGAGTAGTGTTTATTAAGGTCAAACTTTTATTTTTGAATCGAACTGTTTGTTTTTGTTGTTGAATTTTATGAGTTATTTATATATTTTGAATAGTAACCCCTTATCAGAGGTGTGATGGGAAAATATTTTCCTACTAAAAGGTTTCTTTTTGTTTTGATGTGTGTTTCTTTTGCTGTGCGGAACCTTCTTACTTTGCTATAATCCCTTTTGCTAAATTTGGATTTTATTTCCCTGCTATTAGAGTTGAGTACCCAAAGACAACTCTTCAGTCAGTGTCCAGTAGTGTTTGGCCTATGTTTTCTTCTTTGTATTTTATGATTCTGACCTTGCATCTAAGTCTTTAATATATTTTAAGTTAATTTTGTGTATGGATTTAGTAATCTAGTGGTGATATAGTTTCAACCTTTTGCATATGGCTGTCCAGTTCTCCCAGAACCATTTATTGAAAAGGCTATCCTTGCCTCATTGTAAGTTTTTGGTTCTTTTGTCAAAAATTAAATGTCCGTATATGTGTAGGTTTAGTTATGTGCTTTCAATTTTGTTGAAAATATGATCATTTTGACTATGTTAATTCTTCAAATCCATGAGCATGGAATATCTTTCCATGTCTTTGTGGCATCTTCATTTATGTTAGCAATGTCTTATAGTTTTCAGGGTATAGGTCCTTCATATATTTGGTTAAATTTATTCCAAGGTAGTTCATTCTTTTTGAAGCAATTATAAATGATATTGTTTTCTTGAGTTTTCTCTCTGCATTTTCATTGCTAGCATATGGAAATGCAACATATTTTTAATACTAATTTTGTAGCCTGCCACTTTAATGTATTTGGTTATTATTTCTATCTGCTTCTCACATGACTTTTTGGGGTTCTTTCTCTGTATTATCGTGTCATCTGCAAAGTGATGGTTTCACTTCTTCCTTTCCAATTTGGATTCCTTTCATGTTTTTTTCTTATCTTATTGCATTGGCAAGACCTCTAGCACAATATCAAACAGTAGTAGTGAAAGTGGACATTCTTGCCTTCTTCCTGGTCTTAAAGAAAAAGTTTTTAATTTTTCTTCATTAAGTACAATGTTGGCTATTGATTTGACATAGATACCCTTTATTATGTTGAAGAATATTCCTTCTGTGCCTATTTTGGAAGGTTTTTAACATCAAAGGGTCTGAAATCTTCTCAAACACCTTTTCTACATTGACTGAAATGATCATGTGGTTTTTATGCTTTTTTATTGATATAGTATACCACATTTATTGTTTTGTGTACTGTGAACTATCCTTGCATCCGTGGAATAAATCCCACTTGATCGTGGTATATTATTCATTTAATATGTTGTTGAATTCAGTTTACTAATATTTTTATTGAAGATTTTTGCATAAATATCAAATATATTAGTCATAATTATCTTTTTTGATGCCATCTTTATTTGGTTTTGGAATTGGTGTAGTATTGCCATCATAAAAAGTGTTTGGAAGTTTTCCATCTTCCATTTTTTTGAACAGCTTAAGAAGGCTTGGTACTAATTCTTCTTTGAATGTTTTCTAAAATTCTCTGGTGACACTGGTCTAGAACTTTTGCTTTTGGGGAGATTTTTTCATTGCTGTTTCAGTTTTCTTGCTTGTGATTGATTTGTAGATGGTTTCTAGTTATTCTTGGTTTAGTCTTGGAATGTTATATGTTTCCAGGAAAGTGTCCATTTGTTCTAGGATTTCCAATTTTGTTGGTTGACTGTAGTTTGATGCCATTGCGATCTGAAAAGATGCTAGATAAAACTTAAATCTTTGGACATTTTTTGAGACTTGTTTTGTGTCCCAACACATGGTCTATCATTGATAATGTTCCATGAGCACTTGGAAAGAACCTGTAGTCTATCATTTAAGAGTAAAGTCCTCTCTGTATATCTCTGCCTATCTCTAGCTCATCTCTTCTATTTTGTTGTTTAAGGATCTTGTTTCTTTACTGATTCTCTGAATGATCTGTCATTAACTGAAAATGGGGTGTTAAAGTCCCCTATTATTATTGTGTTGCAGCCAATGTCTTTATTGAAATCTATTAAATTGCTTAACATATGTGGGTGGTTTTTATGGGTTACATAAATACTAATAAGTGTTATGTATTTCTATTGTATTGATTCCTTTATTATTATATAATGACCATCTTTATCTTTTGTTACCTTCTTTAGATGGAAGTTTACTCTCACTGAGATGAGTGTAGCAGTTCCTGTTTTTTAGATTCACCATTGGCTTGAGAATACTGTTCTCCATCCCTTCACTTTAAACCTGTGTTTGTCTCTAGATCTTGGGTGAGTTTCTTGCAACATTGTATAGTTGGGTTTTGCTTTTTAATTCATCTATACACTCTGTGTCTTAATTGGTTTGTACGGTCATTTACATTTAGAGTGAATATTTGAGGACTTGCTACTGTCATTTTGATTTTTGGTTTTGTTTGTCTATTTGTAACCTTGCTTAGATTTTTGTAAAACTTTTCTCTTTGGTTTAGCTAGGAGAGCTTCTTTTTAAATTTCCTGTAGATGAGGTCTTTTAGCAACAATATCAGCTTTCATTTGTTGGGGAAAACCTTGATTTCTCCCTCAAATTTGAGAGAGAGTTTTACAGTATATAGTATTCTTGACAAGAACTTTTCATCTTGTAGTATTTGAAGACATCGTTCCAGTCTCTCCAATTCTGCAGAGTGCCTGCAGAGAATCCTGAGGATAGTCAGATGGGTGTACCTTTATGTTACATTTTTTTCTCCTGGTCACCTTTAGAGTTCTTTCTTTGCCTTTTACTTTTGATAGTTTCACAATTATATGTTTGGTGCAGGTTTTTTGCACTTATATAACTGGGTGTTCTCTTGGCGTCATTGACTTGTATACTCATTTCCTTCCCTAGGTTGGAAGTTTTCAACAATTATTTCTTTGCATGTGTTCTGTGTTCCCTTCTTTTTATCTTTGACTTTTGGAATACCTAATTATTCTTACATTAACTTTCCCAATGATGTCAGATAGTTCTGAGTATTTCTTCTTTCTTTCTTTCTTTATTTTTTTGCATTTAATTTCTTTTTCTTCTTCCACCTGACTCCCTTCTGCACTGCTATCCTCTAGGTCACTAATCTTTTCTTCCATTTGGTTTATTCTATTCTTATAGCTTTCCAGATTCTCAATTTCACTCATTACTTCCTTTACATCCTGTGTCTCTGTTAACTTTTTCAGTTTCCACCTTCTGCTACTTAATTGAAGTTTTGAGGTCATTGACTGCTTCAGTTTCTGCCTTCTGCTCCTTAATTGTAATTTTGAGGTCACTGACTTGTTTTTATGAGTTTTCTTTTATCTCTCCTTCTTTATGATTACCACTTTGAATTCTTTTGCTCTTAAAAGTAGCCAGTTCTACCAATTTTCAAAATTGGTTTCTGATGAATTGTCATTTTCTTGTATTTCCACAATATCTTGAGGTTTTGAAGTGTGTTTAGTTCTTTTTTTCTCCACGATATGTGTCCTTGTTGAAGTAATACTAGTTTTGTTTTGTTTTTTTGCCTCCTTGCCATGGGTTGCTCTAATTGTATCCTATATTTTTATCGCCTACAGTCTTTTATATTATAATTTTTGCTATACCAGGGATTGGAGGATGCTTGCTGGGTGTGGGAGGGGTGCATGGGTGGGGAAACAGAGCAGCCACTGCTGATTAGCTAAGGCAGGGGACTTAATTTTGCTTTTCAAACTCAGGTGGGCTGTTCTCTCTGAACAACCAGAGCTGAGTCTAGCAGATCTCAGACTGTCTGAGAGCTCATCTCTGCTGGAGTATGAGTCCCAAGAGCGGGCATGGAGCAGTAATTTTCTCTTCTCTCTACTCCTAGCAGTGTTACTCCACCAACTCTCTTTTTGAGATTTCCTCAACCTAGAATCCGTGGCACTCCTAGCACTCCTTCTTCCCACTTCCCTGTTAGCATTCTAGCTGTGCTTGAAGCAGTGTTTCTGGAATCTGAGTTGCCAACACACTATGAACTGGAGCTGAATCTGCTGTTGTGCATGGTGCTTTTCCCACACCTAGGATGCTGCTGCCTGTGCTTCCTTTTTGTCCCAACCTTTTCATCTCAAAAACAAAATTTCAGTTTCTGTGTCTTCTGTGGATTTTTCCCATGCTGAGGCAGCGCTCAGGGATCTGTCAGTGTGCCAGCAATCTCTCCACTAGTGTGATCTCTGCAACAATCTCATAACTTCCCCAGAAGGCAGTCAGGGAATGAACCCAGCAGCAGTCATCTTCCCAATCACTCTTCTTAAGGTGGCATTCTATTTTATTTTTTCTTAAGAACTGGAGAGTGACCATAAAGATGATTCCTAAAAACTCTGCTTCTTCATTTAACAGTCTTCAGTGAAATATTCATTTGGAGGTCAAATGACAAGACTGTATCTTTTTATGATTTTTTTGATTCATTAGATGAAGTACTAATGTCTTGAAAGATAATTTTCATGGAGTTAAAAGGTTTATTAAATCAAATCCCTCACTTTACAGATGAAAGAACTTTCTACGCTGTGGAAGGGAAATGTCGGGAGTTTCTCAGACCCATAGAGCTTTTTAAAGGCAGAACTAAAACCAGAAGATAGACTTTTCATGTTTATTAATGATGATTTGAAAAAAAGAAGCCTATTTCAACATCAGGAGTTCTGGTGTTTTGTTAAACACAAATATAAATGAATTCAGTAGGTCCTTTGCTCTGTGGGAGTTCATGTCATGGAGGTAAAAGAGGAAACCTGAAGCTATTCACAGTCTGGTTTCAAACAACACTCTATCCTACCAGTGGTAGTGTCTTTCTCCTTTGATTCCCATGTGACTTTTCTTTATCTCCTTTATCGCGTTTCGCTTTAGTATTAATATCTTTCCAGATCTCTTGATTCTATTGCAGATAAGTTGTATTTTTATTTGCCACAAGCTATTTGTTACTCAGTTTAAGGAATTGACTGTGGAGTTATCAAAGAAGCAGAGAAAACAAAAACATATATGTAGATAACCAAGAAAGGTCAAGTTTTTAAAACAAAGAAAATTTAAGAAAGGGATTGTCAGTTGTTTCAAATGTCTCAGAGAAATCAGAATGATCACTTTTTGCTCTGTTTTTGTAGCCTGTTATCCTGATAGATTATTTAACCTTTCTTCCTAATCAACCATGCATAAAACTGTTCTCTCAAGAACAGTGATTAAAAAACATTTTCTTGTGAACCTTCTCAGATAATGTTGACTGAGAAATTATCTATAGTGTGAGAAATTCAAACAAATTTCAGTCTCATTTGCAGGGTAAAGTTTTAAGCAAATTGATTAAAATTGCTTGTTGGAGGAACTCTTTCCCCTTATAATGTGTTATTAATTGCTACCATTTTGGTCAAATGTGATGCTTTGTTTTAGCATATACAGTTTTGTATATTGCTCACAATAAGCTTATTTGGTAGCACTTTGTTACTGACCCCATGATAGAGATAAAAGAATTAGGCTTAGACAGCCTAGAAAACAAATAAGCAAGTGAACAAACAAAACTTCAAAAGTAACATATAACAAGGGATGGTGCAAGCATATGAAATGAGATTTGTCTATTCACAACTCTTATTTTCTAACTACTCTATTCTATTTTCCAATGTTTCTTTCATCTAACAGTGCCATCTGTGATTATCAAATGTCAGACTGTTTAAGCCGCCTTAAGAAAATATACTTTATTCATTCTACAGAAATAATTTATATGTTTTAATCTTTTCTCTTTTACATACATAAAGCTAAGAATTGAGTGAACTGAATTCTTTGTACACATCATTGCTGAGATGGTGTGTTTAGTTTGGTTTTACAACATAAATCTCCATATACTGCTTTTAACAGAAAAACTTAGTACCTGAGGTACTGCTTTGGTTTATTAGAAAATTAAAAATAAGAATAGCTGTGATGCTTGATGATATTGGAAAATGAATCTTACTAGAGATAGAGGGGTCTGTATATGTGTTTGTGTGTTTTAAATGTAAAGAAAGCAACACTTTAGAAAACTGTAGAAGCTATGGCTAAGGTTCCCAAATGTCCTCATTTTATAACACCATTATTGTCAAAGTAATTTTTCCATGGGCCTCTAGGCTAATAGAATAGCTAAAATTTCTTTATGTTAAGTAGTTAGGAACAAACAGTTTAGTATTATGTTATAATAATAACAATTAAAAAATAGAACACATGCATTAAAGAAAATGATTATTTCATTTTTAATAGCTATAATTATTTACTATTGGCATATGTGTGCCTTGGGCCATGGGACAACATCTCAAACTTTAAGCCAAAATGGATACCATCACCCTCATTTCTTGTTTCATGTTGATTTTCATGATTCCTGCTTTTTATCACACAAAATTTGAAAATGATTCATGAAAAACTGACAAAATCAGAAGGAATGTAGCAAAATATAATGTTAAAATTATGTGTCATCTCAGGTAGTAGTTTCTAAGGTTTTTTGTTAATCTTGACTATAACTTTTTGCCTTGAAAATTAAAAAATTATCCCGTGGCACCCCACGAATTCACTGAGGTAAACTAGAGCAGCTTGACATACACTTTGGTAATTTTAGCTCTAGAAGAATCTGGAAATTCTTTAAAAGTGAAGCCCTTAGTATCCAGAGTCCTTGTGAAGCATTTTAAAAGTACTTTTAAAGATTATTTGAGGTCATGTATTAAATGCCAAATAATTTAAAGATAACTTTTTATTGAATATATTTGCATTTCCCATTCAATGGATATATTTTTGCATTGTTTGTTTGTTGAATTAAAATAATGAGGTTCTATTGCTCTGTCTTGCTTCAGCCCTCATCTGCAACTTGGTTTAATTCCCACTTCACCCAGTATTTGACATTATATTACATTACTCTATGTTTCTCTATCCAAGAGAGTTTGTCATTTTTTACTGAGTACCATTGGACCCTAGTTTTAAAAAATTGTCTCAAAAAAATCTCCTGAGATACTGTGCTTGCACAATACACATATATGCATACACAGACAGAACTTTAATTTAAAATATAAATTTAGATTATAATTAGAGTAATTTTGAAAATTAATATAAAAATAGATTACTATACTCCATCTACCTTTCATTTTCATAGTTATATCATTTATGAAAACCTAGGAAATCAATTTTTATGTGATATTATTGTCTTGTACAGTTTAACTGAATTTAATATACAGCAGCTTCTTATTGAATGAATAGGGGCTAGATTATATATCAGAAATAGCAACCTGTAGTAAGATGAAATGAGCATAATTGTTTATGGAGGAATTAAAACAATTGGGGGAAGAGTGGTTTTAAATTGAGGACAGATTTTTTTCAGAATGGATCTTAAGAATGAACTGGGGTTTAGCACACATAGAAAATACGATTTGGATTAGAGATCTTGCTTTATTCTTTACTCCTCTCTCTGCTGGGATTCCCTCTCACAAATATAAAATCAATATTAGCTGTTACTTCATTATCTAAAGAGTACTCGTATTACCAGTTCCATTCTATTTCGCAAGTCCACTGTGAGCAAGGACTAAGAGCCTCTCAGAGTGCATGTGGTTTGGAGACCTAGGGACGATAATTGAGTAATTCAACAATGAATTCAAGGAGCCTACAGTATAATCGGGGATATGGGCTGAGAGGTTTGCAGCACATTAAAATCAGAACATGGCAGGGCATGATTCAGGTGGCAAGTCAATGATACAATCAGTCAGTGCTATGCGGGTCTAACAGAGGAGGAAAAGTTGAGTGTGCAGGCATGCAATCAGAGCAGGCTCCAGGAGGGAGGGTTTGAACTGAGTTATTAATTTACTTCTGATCTCAACTTTGGTAAGACATTCCTCACTTCAGCAACCATAGTTATTCATGTATTTCTATTAGTTCATGTTTCCAATCTGTTCACAATCCTTTTCTTTCATCTGGAATAAAAGAAATAATGTACATTGCCCTAAAACTGGCTATGTTCAGGACCCTGTGGGCTGCCTGCCTTACTGCTCACCTCTCCTCTTGCTCAGTCCCTTCAGCCACAGTCTCCATGTTCCTCTCTAAACAGATGTGTTTGTGCTTCAGGGTCTTTGGACTTGTTGTCTCTGTCTAAAACCCTTCCCTCATAAATATCCTTTATCTATCTGGGTGTTTATTCAATTAGCAGCTTCTCAGTGGGCCTTCACTGCTGAACTTGCTGCCGAACCCCAGAATACCCTTTTCTCCTTTGCTTATCTTACACTTTCACCAGCTGACATAGTATTATGTATATCTTACCTTTTCATCTCTTTCCACTAGAGTGTAAGATTCATAAGGTAAGAGGTTTTTTTTTCCCTAGTGCCTGGAAAATCAAAGGCAATCAAAATTCTTGTTAAATGAATGGATGAGGTAAGATGAGACAATCCTAGATAAAGTGATTGTTTAGATTGTTCAAAGCCTTCCTCTTGGAGCCTTTTTGATTATACAATCCTGCACTCAACTCTGCTACTGTACACTCACACAGTGGGAGTGATGAGAAAACCCATGAATTCAAGAAACATGCCAGGGGAAGATTCTTACAGCCTGTTAAACGTGCAGGTGTCCACTGTAGGGGAATAGTCTAGGGATTTACTCCTATACTCAGCAAGGAGCCCTTATTGAATACTCACTCGCCTTGCTTATCATGGGGGCTATAGAAACTTGGTTTGGGCTAAAGGGCATTTCATGGTTTTGTAAAGGAAGGTTATCAATGTCAATTATTAGATGAAAACCTACGTGACTTGTAGAAAAGATGATGATCAATATGTTTCTGTCACCGGTTTGGTTTGAGGAGAGAAGATGAAAGAACATCAGAACGATTGTCAGAGAGTATGATGATTTGTTAAAAAAACTGAGAAAAATTTAATCTACGTGATGCCAGCCTGACTCTGATCCTTGTCTGTGGGCTTCCCTGAGCTAAAGTCACTATAAATTCGGGGTCTCAATGTCCATTTTACTATAAGAGCAAAGTACAGATCCCCTCCCCACTCCCAATCACTGTGTGAAGTTCATATTTACTTTTGATTTTATCTTCCTGCTTTTCATACTCTTATTCCTTAGAAATAAAAGCATATCTCAGTAGAAATTCTTGTTCTACTGATTGTACCTTGCGACCCAAGGGATTGCTTCTTAAGAAGATGAAATTTATTACACAACCACACAATTCGAGTCTGAAACTTACTGTAACAGATAAACACATAACCCTGTTGAAATAATGTTATTGTTCTCCATTAGTGGACATCTATTGATTATTTACTGGAAATGAGAGATTATGTAGCAATTGCATTAATACTAATATATACACAGCGCTATTTCATGAATAAATAATGAGGTTGTATTTTAGAGGAAGAAGAAAACTTAGTTTAGTTTCTTTCATTCTTTCAGTCTTCCTTTAAAAAGAAAGGTACAGGCAGGAATGAAGGAGAGCAGGCAGGGAGGTAGGATGAGAGAAGAGGATGAAACACCTTTATTTTCATTTAATTGTTCACATTGTTATCCACCCTACACCTGGGACTCAAACCCAGGGGTATGTGGCCTGAGCTCCTTTGGAGGTGATTAACTTAACTGTTACTCTACTAGGACATGCCAAGCTTAGTTTATTTCTACCATAGTGTCTTGAGCTCCATTAGATCTAAAAGTAGATATATAGTCCTCAGATTTACAGCATTAGAAGATGATTAACCTATTCTCCAGGTTTTTAGGGTGGGAATTAAAGCATGAATACACAGCACAATAAGTGTGAATATTATAAGATAAAGAAATGCTTAAGGGTCATGAAAAAGGGAGCTAATTGTTCTAGCTGGCAGGTCAGGAAAGTCTGCATAAATGTGTGTGCATGTTATAGAAAAACATTTCATTGACCAGAGAAGAGAGATGGGATTTTCCTTTAATTCAGTTTTTTGAGATTCTCATATATGTGAGTTTTTACAGTATTTTTCTTTCTCTGTCTTATTTCACTTAGTATAATGCTCTCATAGTACTTGCCAATGTTGTCATAAAAGATAGGATTGCCTTCTTTTTTATGACTGGATATTATTCTAGCTTATGCATGTACATGTGCACATGCACACGTGTGTGACACTTTCTTTATTCAGTCATCTGTTCATACATAGCTGATACATAGTGGATACATAGGTTGTTTCTATGCCTTGGTTCTTGTGAATAAATGCTACAGTGAATATTAGGGGTACAGATATCTCTTCAAGATAGTGCTTTCATTTTCTTTCAATATATATCCATCAAGTGATATCTTATGCTACCAGAATGGCAACTGTTTAAAGGCCTGTATTATATTTATTTTAAGAGTGAGTGGACAAGACCTGAGATGCTGAGAGGGAGTTCTGAGGGATCCAGGGAGGAGAGAGAGCCTGAACTGGAGTTGTGACAATGCTGTTGGAGAAAGGAGGCTCAACCTCCTTAGGAGCCACCCCTAAAATGGAATTGTTTATGGATGATTGGGGACCTTTGGATAAGGGGGGAGAAAAGTGTTGGAAGGTGAACCGAAGGTACCACTCTAGGTAACAGTGTTGCTGTGAACCAGAGTGATGTAGGAAGGAGTGTAAGAAGTGAAGAACTGAATGCCCATGTATTGGGGAAGCTCAGTAGAGGGTAGTTCTGAAGAAGTGATGAATTTAGCTTAGGGTATCCAAACAAATTTTCTAAAATGAGAAAACAGATTCATAATGGTAAAATATGAGGTCGTAGAGCACTGTTGGTTAATTGAAAACTCCACTTGAATGCTCTTGTTTTTATATCTTTTTAGAAGATTCACTGATTATGCCCTCTGAGAGCATCTATTATTGTACTAATTACCAAGTGAAATATTATTGAATACAGATTATGGCTGTATTGCTTATGTATATTTTTAACTGTGTCCCTGACATCAAATGAACTGTTGGGACAAACTGGCAGTTGGGACAGAAGGCCTGGTGTTGATTTATAGTTTTATTGTTGAACTAGAAGGCCTGAAAGCAAAACTTACTGACAAACCAGAACATTTCACAGGTACCAAAGTTGTGTCTCAAGCACTCTGCATATTTCAAGGGAGAAATACTTGTAAGACTGAATTGCTAACTAGAGATTCAATTCATTCCCATGTTTTCTGACCCTTCAGTTTAGTGCCTTCTGCAGGGAGATTATCCAAGTTGCTGCTGCATTCATTGTATTAACTTCCGTGATTTAGGTGATTGCTTTGCAGTTTAGAATCCAGCTCAGATGAAACTGATCACACGTCACTTCTTGAGGACTATGGAGTGTGTGTTTATGGACTAAGTGCGGTGGGACTTGCTAGGTGAATGCCCTCATTTTCAGTGCATGCATCCAAGATGACACTTAGAAGTTCCTCAAGGGCAAAATAATACATTTGCATCACAAAGTGCAGAGTTGAGACCATATTTGCTATTCAATAAATGTGCCTTGTGTGAGTGATCTGACTGTAATGGTGATATTTGAACATTATCTGTAGGATTTTTTTTAATTGCCTATGATAGACATATCAGGTCTCCACGGTGTCCAATGTAGGCACTTACTAAGAGTCACATGGCTCTCACTCTTTAAATAAAAAACAACACAGAGGACTGTCAGCTGATAAAGGAAGGAAAAAATGTTAGTGTTAGAAATGCCCAGTCTGAATGTGATCTCTTGCTGGAATGCCCAAAATAAAATCTTTCCACATACATGCCCAGTAACTTCAATATACAAAGGTCTTTTCTTTTTAGAATTAAAGTTTTTTTCTCTTTGTTTCTCATCTGAAACTCCTCAAAGTCCCACTCTTTTTCCTTTTTTAATTCCTATGAAAGTATAAGCCTGAGCATAGCTTTTTTACATAGTTTTTAAAATGGTCCTTTGCCACATTTTTGAAATGCAAAGTCTTTCTTCTTGAAGACTGCTTTATTCCACTCTGAAAACCTCAGGAAAAACAAATTATTGAGTAACGCATGACTTTGCCCTTCATCTGATTAATTTCCTGAAAGGGATCATAAGATAGCTTTAAATAGCCCAGAGGCCCTCAGAGTCCTTAAAGATCACAGTGGGCTTTTTTTCCCCTAATCTTCCAGAAGTGTCCGGGCCACAGTGAACAGTATCAAAGGAGATCACTGTTTGCATTTAAAAAAAAAAAACCAAGAAGAAAATAAATTTTAAACTCATTTGAGAAAAATGAAAGTTCATCCATAGGTTGTGTGTCATATGAAGAGGATTATACCCTTTTCTTTCATTAACTGGAGAGCTGTAGGAAATTTTTAAAAAATGCTTCTGTGGTATGTATAGCCCATGTATGAAGTGTTTCAGGATCATCATGTGCCAGCCCTGACAAAATGTTCTTTCCAGTGACACATATCTGAGCACACAGACTCGCACACAAGACCGGAACCACAACGTGCTTTTGGATCATTTCCATTTACCATCCGCAATACTAATACCACAGTGAACATAACAACCCTTTAAAGCCTGCTAACTTGAATTCAAACTCACTGTCGTGAAACATTGGGTTCAACATTAAATGTAAAGTGTTCTTAGAGGTGTGTTGACCTGTATTTTCTTAAATACATGACAATTTCAGTATTTTATTCTTTAAAAAGTAGGATGAACTATTCAATGCACATCTGACTTAGTTTCAATTTATATAACTTTAAAAGGCCTTGACATAAATGAGTGCCCAAATCAGAATAAAAAGCCTTTGTCTTCTCATATACTTTTTGAGTTTTTGGTTCAGTAAATGTAAACCCAATCTTTGTTAGCTCCTATCTTCAGCAAGTACCAGTGGAAGCAATAGAGTATGTTCATATTTGTTCATTAACTGACATACCTATATTTTTTGTCATAAACTCTGACTTTGAATTTGATTTCTTAACCTCCATCATACTATCTTTCATAATTTTATATGCTGGACAAAGAGAGGGAAAATTCAAGTACCTGAGATTTGCAAGGCACAGCGTAGATTTTTTACGTATTTGTTCATTTTTATATGCAGGACCATCCAGTGAAGCATATAGCATTATTGTCATTTATAGAGAGGGAAAGCCAAACTTAAGAGTATTTAAAAACTTGTCAGAATTTGCTTAGAAAATTAAGAATCAGAACAAAATTGACTTTTGCTGATGTCAACAGATTACAAAACAAATCTTTGTATGTATGTACATATACATATATGTGTATGATTTCTGTGGCAAATGGCTTTCCTTTTCCAATATAAAGACAATTTAGTTCATTTTTACATTCCTAACATGTAGAACAGTGACTTGTATTGACACAGTAGATGTTCAATAAACATCTATTGTATAAATGGTATTAATTGAATGAGACACTCTTGGTAGATGAACATAGTACAGGACTGTGGTTTAGTAGCTGAGAATATTCGTTGTTGATATAGGGGCACCAGGAAAATTTCCCCATCCCTCTGAGGTTTTTGGGCTATTCAAACAAATAAATTAACATCAGACAGGATTATTGGGAGAAATATGAAATTTAATGATATACGTATGAAGAATATTTGGCAGTAAATTCTAAAGTAAATGAGACAAACCGAGGACTTACATTATATGCTGAGGAGTAGGATGGAATCTGTGGCATAAGGTTGAGAGGAGGGTATGGTCACATGAGAGGATGACTTCATAGGATAAAACCTTGCCCGCATATGTTTGCCCTGTCTTAAGACAGGTTTCTTTGATTAAAAAAACAAATAAAAGGTTATTTGCAGAAATTATTCTATATCTAAGTAATCTACGGTCCTCGGGTTCTCTTAAGACACACAAGGAGACTCACAAGGCCTCAACTGACTTTTAGCTCTACATTCCAAGTGGACATGAATTGGGTACCACTTGCTCTGGACATCTTGGAAAAAGTCTTTCTGAACATTTTTGATAATAATAATCCAACATTGGTAAATAGCTGTGGATTATTGATTCAACAGCTCATATTTTAATTCTGACTTACAAAGTTTACCATCTATATAATTTGAGCAAGCTACTTAATCTCTCTGTTTTAATTTTCTCACTTTAAAATTGTACTTTCATGAACATTTATGCACTTATTTGTAATGTTAGTAAGCATACTATAAATGATCATGATTATTGTTGTTTGTGGATATATTTTTAACATAATATACAATTTGCTTATTATACTTATCATTTACAACCAATCCTGCTAAAAGATTATAAGCTTTATGATGGCAAGGACTTTCATGCTTTAGTTATTGTATTCCAAATATTAGGAACACTGTAGTTCATTAGAATATCCTGTGACAATGGTAATGCTTGTTGTCCAATGTTGAACTTACCTACCAAATGTAGTTCTTGAATACTTGAAATGTAGCCAGCTAGTGTGACTTAGGAATGGAATTTTATATTTTATTTAGTTTTAATTATTTTAATCTTAAATAGACTAACATGGGTTTGAGTAACAATCTTATTGGCACCATTATAGAATATTACATAGTATGCAGATGTTTCAGTAAATACTTGTTAAATTAATAAATTCCTTCTGCACTCAGAAATCAAGAACAAAGCTGCATGACTGTATGTTTGGTTTACTCCTTAAGATTAGCAGTGAAGTGCTTTACTGAGTGATCTACTCATGTTGGAGGCCTTTGTGTCTCTAATATGATTCCACTTCCAATCATAATATGTTTTCTGTTTCTTTCCTATGGTAGGTCAAGAAAGATTTGGAAACATGACAAGAGTCTATTACAGAGAAGCTATGGGTGCATTTATTGTTTTTGATGTCACCAGACCAGCTACGTTTGAAGCAGTGACAAAGTGGAAAAACGATTTGGACTCAAAGTTAAGTCTTCCTAATGGAAAACCAGTATCAGTGGTTTTGTTGGCCAACAAATGTGACCAGGGGAAGGATGTATTACTGAACAATGGACTCAAGATGGACCAGTTCTGCAAGGAGCACGGTTTTGTAGGATGGTTTGAAACATCAGCAAAGGTAATACAAACTTAATGGATAAATTTACTGTAGACAGGATTCACAAAGAAAGTAGCATATCATCATCCTCATCCTCATCATCATCCTGATAATGTTTGTCTGATGATTTATAGTTCCCAAACTTCTTTATGCTCTTTCTCTGTTCAGTGACATGAGCAGAAATTCTTATTTAAGATGATTGTGGCTAAGGGAGCAAAACGACTTGGACATAGTCCTATTGATAGAAGATAATAACTGTGTTTGCTTGTTGAGTGCTTATTATGTGTCAGACTTGTTTTAAATGCATTTTCTCATTTAATCCTTGCAACAGCCTATTAGGTAAGTAAGGTTTTAGAATAAATGAAAGAAATGAGGTTCGCATTTACTATTACTGCCTTATGTATACATTATTATATCAACATTTAGTATGTTCCAGTATATACCAGGAATTGTGATTTTCCCTTGAAATAACAAGATGACAAGACACTGAACTCTCACTTTGAGAATAATGGAATTGTCGATGAAAGAGTAGATGGAAAATACAGATGTGAAGAACAGTGTGGGTTTGGCACTGTGGATGCTCCTGAGTAGCAGAGTTGTAGCCTGAAATAGGGGGGCAGTCAAGAGTGAAAGATGAAGAATCCATGTGGTATAATAAGGGTCCAGTATCTTCAATGTTATGATTAGCTTTTTGGAAACTGTGGTCTTTCAATGACATAGCCTATAAGAAGAGCAGGTTTTCTCAAATAAAATTCTTCCAGCTTCAGTGAGGATTATTTTTTATCATCGACATTATAATAACATGATATGAAATTTTTAATGATATTATCCAAGAAGCTATAAGAACCTACATTTCCCATTTGTCCCCAATGTTGCTATTTGATTTGTCAGGTGCATGGGTTTTGTCTTTGGTATCAAAGAAGAATAAAAAGCTTTCATGATAAGTTTTGAAAATTAAAAAAGCATAAATTAAAAAATTAATTTTCTGCTATATTTTGTCATTAATATTAATCAAAAATTAAATCAAATCAATACTTAGTTGTAAAACCAATATATTAACTAATATAGATAAATTAGATTATCAATGACTTATATTAATCAATATTAATTAAATGTTACCACGGAGCACAGACACTGTGATAGTTGTTTGAGATTAATTTCTGAATAAGATAGAGTTTGTCTCAGTACTTACAGATATTTGTACATATCATTAGAGAATAGTTTGAAAATGTAACTTGATTGACTATCATTTGTAGCTGGAAAGGAGCCTCTAGCTGATTTCAGGTTGGAGAATAGATTTGCCAGGCATTGAGAGGACTAGGGAAACATAAATTGGTGGGAGGACACACTGGAGACTGAATGATCTGGCAGTTTATTGTAAACCTGGAAAAACTACTGGCTTTCAACAAGGAATGTCTGTAAAGATTGGAAAGAGAAGCATAATTTGAGAATATCACAAAGTGAAAACTCTAGCAGGATTAAGCTGCTGCTGGAATTGGGAGTTGATAGAGAGGGAGAAGAGAGGAGTACATTTCCTATCATAGTTGGGTTGTCCTTTGATTTCAGCCATTTCATAGAGAGTCTCAATACCAATCTCTAAGCTAGTCTTGTGTTTGGAATCTGTTACTTCTTAATAACAGATTTGGGTCTCTTATCTCTCTTTTTAGTGTCCCACTGTAATGGTATTCCCTTCATTCCTTTAAAAATCCTTTATTTATCCTATTTATTGTGTTTCCTCCTTTTATTCAGAGCATGTTGTTAACACTTTCTACTTCATAGTTTTCATTGAAACTTCAAGTTTGTCTTCTTGAAGAATTCATTGTTGTAAAAAGAAATAGTAGAAAAAGTAACAGAAATATGAGAAATATGACATTTTGTCTGATTCATGGGTATAAGTATGGTTTTTAAAAATAATTACAAAATGTGGGTGATTTTGCCCATTCTTCTTAATTCTTAGCTCCACATTCAATTTCACTTCACAGCTTCTGCAAATTCCTTCGGATTCCTTTCTTTTCAAAGAATCTCTCTCCAATCCAGTCTTTAGGCAGAGGGTCAGAAGAAGAAGATTTTGGAGAATTCTTTTTATTAATCAGATACTTCAAATACGAAGGGCAAACTAGATTGAATGATTCATATTTGTATGGGGAGGAGAGTCTTCCATCATTCCTTCTTTCACCAGTTATTGGACACCTGTTATAATAAGGTTCTAGGAGCTCTCTAAAATATATAGAACCCTGACTTCATGGATAATGATTATAAAACACAAGTAAAAATAAATAGTATTCTAGATAGCAAGGAAAAAAGAAAAGAAAGGGAGCTGCCTAAGAAATTTGGGGAGTGTTGCGATTACATGTGGGACAAAGAAGTTTCTGAATATGTTCTATCCCTGAAGCATCTTGCTCAGTCATTATAGTGTTAAACTCTGCTAAAGGGCATGAGTTTCATTAACATAAAGCCTGACTGACCTACTATACTTAGATACTGCATTTCTAATCTGTTAAATCCTTGCAAGTCAAACTTTGAAGAGAATCTTTTCAGGGAGAGAGAGTGAAGGAATTTTCATAAGCTTCAAGTGCACTGACCTACTAATAGACCCCTGAGGGTACATGAGCTCATTTATAAGGTCAAAACCACATTCCTCTCTCTTTCTCCAAACATACCATGATTGAAATCATTCCTCTGAAAGTCTTAATAATGAAAATGGTTTTCTAATGTTAGATTAGGATTCACAGTTAACACCTAGAAGTTTAGGAACAATACTGGAGTATTGACAAGTTGGAGTGTCAGACTGTTCTCAAAGTCTTTTAAAGATCTCTGATAAAGCTCTACTTACTTTCTGAAGATAGTATTACAACAATTACAAAATAGAGGCTTAAATCAAGCTGTTTGTCAGTAGCTAAAATGGCAGCATTTAGAGACAGCTACTGATTCATTCTTTGATTACATTTGGAGCCAGAACAATTTCCGATAGAGATCGTTCTCGTAGAAAGTGAACCTGTTAACACTTAGACTCCTCTTGAGTGATGTCATAATCAGTCTGCTGATAAACATCTGATTTCCTTTTATTATATCTCCAAAACTTCTAATGAACCAAAAGCCACCACCTCCATCTTTGTTCCCATGGCCGAATTCTGTAGAAATTCTCTTATCACTGTCAGTTTGGTATCTTTGAAGCAGATCCTAGCAGAGTATATTAGTTTTGTCATTGAGAAATCTCCTCTTGCTGCTCACCTCACTGCCCAAGTAAATTTTCTCTTTTATCCTTCAATATTCTGGAATAATACAACTATTCATGAGAGTTTTCATGGAAAGTGCTGTTGTTGGAAAAGTCAGGATAGCCCTGACTGTGAATTAAGAGAGGAAAAATAAAAATTAACTGTATGCTAGTATCTCTCTTTTTTCACATGATCTCTTTGAATATTAAAACCAGAGAAATGAAAAGAAAAGCAGTCTCCCCTAAGCCAAATATTTGGTTTTCAAAATGTGCATGTTTTCCTATTATCACTCATGTTTGCTTGAATTCTCCTGTGGATTCAGTAGGGCCAGCTAGTACATAATTTGGGTAATCATTATCCCAATTTCCTGGAATATTCCCGGTTTATGCCTGTTGTCATAGCAGAATGATTAATCACATACCTGGTTTGTGATTTATAGTTACATGATCACCCTACACATCAGAAACTCCATCTTACTGTTCATATCATACTTTTGCTCTAATAGTGACTATTACTTAGTAATATCTGTGTTAGAGCTAGTTTATTATAATATAGTTTAGCATGAGGACCCTGGCATGCTCTTGTTAGTACATTTCTAAAGTTGGGAGCCACGTCTTCTGGGCCCATTTCATCGTCTGACTTGACCCTGTTACCTGCTGACCCATTTACCTGGTATAGTCTTGGTGCCCACTGCCTGACTCTTTACCAGTTGGTCTTTACTGGTTATACTCAACTACTTTCTAGGATGATGTAAGAATAAAATCACATAATGTGTGTTATCACACACACACACACACACACACACGCACACACGCACACACACACACACCTCTGTTCCCTGCTCCCACAGCCCTTCTATTAGACTGGATGTCAATATCTCTACCTAGCTCTGATGCACACAACAGCCACACTGGGCAGAAGGGTCTGTTTTTCTATCTCAGTCCTTTCCAGACACCTCCGTATTGCTCTTATGGCACAGAAAGAATACACCAGGAAAATGCCAAGATATGGGAGATAATAGAGCATGTAGAGTCTATCCTAATTGGTCAAAAGAACCAGAGTCACAGAAGAAACCACAATGCCCTGTGTTTATGCCTCCCTCCAACAAGACTGTTCCTTAACTGTACATCTCCTATTTATAGTTATGTTTTAGGCCTACCTTCTCTCTCAGAATGTTCTAAGATCAATGGATGTCCTAGGAAGAAGCTTTCTTATATTAAACTCTACTCAATTTTAGTCTCCTCCCTAAAGCTAAAAAGCAAAATGTTGATGTGTGCCCTGCTGAGATAAAGAATATACCCAGAGCTGTCCTCTATTGGAAGTTATTTGGTTTTTACAGAGGGAAGTGTTTCACAGTGAGTGGATATTTTTCATCTTTCTTGACATTCCAGCAATTATAAACACAATTAGTAAACAATTATTAAACGCTATCTTTAGGGGAACTTACAACTGTGGGAGTCTCATCTCCCCAGGAAGAGCCCATTAAGCATTCTTCTTTTCTTTGTACCTGGAGCACAAGAATGTGACTCAGATTTTACCAATCAAAGCAATTCAGGTGTGAACAACTACAGGAAGAGAGAACAATGCAGAATCCCAGTTTTCTAGGGAGGGTAATAGTAGAGAGACTGAGAAGTTTTTAGGATTTTGTGCTTGACCCAGAAGTAGACCCTCTGTTGGCTGTAGTAAGGTGTATTCAAGTTGAGCTCCAGGGAGTTTCTCAGCTCAAAGAACTTAGTGCTCAGTGGTGCTGGCAGTAGAGTCCTAATCAGGCTTGTCTATGAGGGCTTGAGCTCCTGGAACCTTAGGATCAAGTCTATTTCTATAGACTCCTGAACAAGTCTGCAAGCTACCCAACAACCTTTGAATAAATTACTTCGCATTTAACATAAACTTCTGTATCTTGAATTTGAGAACCTGGATTAATATACATGTTCAAACACATTTGAGAAAACCAATTTGAATAGCTATTTCTCTTGCTGCAGGACTTCTGTGGACTTTGATATTCTAATGCACATTCTGAATCTTCAGTAACAATGGCTACATTTCTTTCTGTTTTCTGTGTGTTAACTTTATACAGAAATGTTTATGGGTATGAACTCTTTCAATCCTTAGCTTGATTCTATAGAGTAGATTTTATTATTAGCATTTTAAAAGAAAAAAAGTTGAGACTTAGTAGACTTTCCTAAATCTATATTGTTGTTACTTGTTATATTATTTCTTTTATTTTAACATACACTTATTCTTCCTTTATATGTTAATATTTCAAAATCAAGATATGCTCTATAGTCAGTGTAGATTTCTAAATAAAGGTATGTCATAAAATGAAGATTTTTTTTGAAGGAAAGTTGCAGACAGGAATGAAGGTGATTAGGCAGGTAGGCAGGAAGATAGAGGAGGAAAAGCATTTTATTTTATTTTTATTTAGTTGTTCACACTGGTTGTTCTTCCTGGACCCAGGAAGGTAACCTATCCTTGGGAGGTATGTGGACTGTACTCCTCTGGACTGCAGACCTAACTGCTACTCTACCTGGGAGAACCCAAATGAAGACTTTTTTAGCTAAAAAGTATTTCACAAATGTTTTAGACTATTTGGAACACTGAACAGAATAGTAGACTACATTTAGAAAATGCTTCCCTCGAATTCTCTTGTAGAGAGACAAGTCTCAGTCTCATTCAGTTCAGTGAGCCATAATCTCTCTCTCTGTCTACCTATCATCTTTCAATTATCTATAGTTTTCCTTATTCCTTTCCAATTAAGATTTTTAAAAATACTTTACTGTTTTGTCATTTTTTTCTTTAAATCTCAATATGCATTTTAGTGTGTTGAATTTGCACCTCACTAAGTTTGTATCCTACCACCAGAGTTCCAGTGCCCTGCACCATCACCCTGATCTGTTCATTCTCCCTCACCCTGGCAGCCAGTCTTGAATCCTGTGAATTTTGTTGAAATTTGTCTCTTTCACTCTTTTGTTTCATTTCTTTATTTTCCACAAATGATTGAAAGCATTTTGTGCTTCTCTAATTTATTCTGGTTTATTTCACTTAGCATAATTCTTTCCAGTTCTATCTGACTGTTGTAAAGGGTACTATTTTATCTTCTTAAACAGCGTAACAGAATTCCATTGAGTATATAAACCACAACTTCTTTATCCAGTCATCTTTTGCTGGGCATTTAGGTTGTTTCTATGTCTTGGTTGTTGTAAATTGTGTTGGTATGAATAGAGAGGTACATATTTTTTTCTGAATAGTGTTTTTATATTGTCTGGATATATAATTGGAAGTGGGATTGGTGGACTGAATGGAGGATCCATCTTTAATTTTTTGAGGAATTACCATACTGTTTTCCCGAGAGGTTCCGTTAATTCGCATTGTCACCAAAAGAGTATGAGGGTTCCTTTTTCTTCACATCCACTCCAATATCTGTTGTTTCCAATCTTTTTGATATCAGCCATCCTCACTGGTGTGAGGTATTATCTCATTGTGTTTTATATTTGCATTTCTCTGATTGTGAGTGATGTACAATTTTTCTTCAGGCCATTTGTGTGTCTCTTCTAGGTGTGTCTATTCAAATCTTCTGCTCATTCTTTTAGTGGGGGTCATTTGCTTATCTGTTTCTGAGTTGTGTGATCTTTTCATTTATTTTGGAAATTAAAGTCTTGATGGATGACTGATGTATGTTGTGTAAATATCTTGTTCCATTCATTTGGTTACATTTTTTGCTTTAGTGATGGTTTCTTTCGCACTAGAGAAATATTTTAGTTTGATTTAGTCCCAGTTACACTTTCATTTTATATGCTATAGGTGTCACTTCCACAAAGACATCCCCCCTGACGTTGATGTGAAAGAACATTTTTCATGTTTTTTCTGTGTATTTAAATTTTCAAGTCTTACATCAAGGTTTTTGATCAACTTTGAATAATGTTTGTATATGGTGCTAATGAGTAATTTACCTTCATTTTTTTTTGCAAGTGACTATCCAATTTTTGATTCACTATTTGTTGAATCACCATTGTATTTTTTGGGTTCTTTTGTCCTAGATCAGCTGCCTATGTAGGTGTGGCTTTATTTTGGGAATCTCAACTTTATTTCACTGGTCTTTTTGTTTCTGATCTAATATCATATATTTTAATGACAATCACTGTAGTATAGCTTGAAATTGGGGAGTGTTGTTTCTCCATTTTTTTCTTTTTCTTGAGGTAGGTAGTTTTTGCTATTCAGTATTGGGTTTTTTTTGTTGTTGTTCTATACAATCTTTAGTATTGTTTGCTCAATTTCCTTCAAAAATGTCCCCAAAATATTGATAGAATTTCATTAAATCTGTATATTATTTTAGATAATCATTTTGACAATTGGATTCTACCAATCAATTAAAAGAATATTCTTCAATCTCTGTGTGTTTTTCTATTTCTTTTATCATTGTCTTGTAGATTTTAGTGTATAGGTCTTTCACCTTTAAGCTTATTCCAAGTATTTGGTCTCTTTTAGTACAATTGTGATTAGCATTTCATTCCTGAGTTTGCTTTCTCCTAATTCATTGTTTATATAAATGCTACTTATTTTTCATATTGATTTTATATCCTGTCATATTGAAATATCCATTTATTGTTTCTAACAGTTGTTTTATTTTATTTTATTTTTGTGGAGTCCATTGGGTTTGCTAAGTATAATATCATGCTATCTGCAAAAATTATAGTTTTATTTCTTCTTTTTCAACTTGAATTCTTTAATGTCCTTTTTTGGCTTATTCCTTTAACCAGGGCTTACAGAACTATGTTGAATAGCAGTTGTAAGAATGTGCATTCTTGTCTTGATCAAGATCTTAAAGGAAAAGTTTTTAGATTTTTCTTTACCATTGAATGTGATGTTAGCTGTGGATTTGTCAGTATGGTATATAGTGTTGCAATATGTGCCTTTATTCCCATTTTAACAAGTTTTTTGTTATCATAAATGAATGTTGAATCTTATTGAGTATTTTCTCTTTGTCTATTATTATGATCAGATGAGTTTTGTTTTTCCCCTTGTTCATATGTAGTGTATTACATTGATTGATTTGCATATATTGAAACATCCTTGCATCCCTGAAATGAATTCCATTTGGTCATGATGTATTGTTTTTTAATGTGTTCTTTATTTGGTTTTCCCAGTTTTTGTTGAGGACTTTTGAATTTATAATTATCTGTGATATTAGTTGATGATCTTCTTTTCTCCTGCCCTCCTCCCCTTCCTTCCTTCCATCCATCCTCCCTCCCTGCTTCCTTCCTTCTTTCCTTCCTTCCTCCCTTCTGTACAAGGATGAATGAAGGCCATCAGAGGCAGGCAGGCAGAAAGAGAGAGGAGGAAGGAGAGCTTTATTTTATTTATCTTCATTGTTCTCCCTGATCCTGGGTTGAGAACCCAGGTACTTGGGATGCATGTGGACTGTGTCCAACTGCTATTCACCAGGACGTGTTCTGTAATTTTCCTTTTTGGTATTGTTTTTGCCTAATTTTGAGATTGGTGTAATGCTCTCATAGAATGTTTGTAAGTTTTCCTTTTCTTTGATTTTGTGTAGAGTTTGAAGAGGATGGCTACTAGGTTTTCTTGAATGTTTGGTAGATTTTGCTGGTGAAGTCCTCTGGTCCTGTGCTTTTGAGTTGTGGGAGGCTTTTGATTAGTTGTTTGAATTTTGGTGTTTTTAATTGGTCTTTTCAAGTTATTTTTGCCTACCTGGATCAGTCCAGATGTTGTGGAAGTCTAGAAATCTGTCCATTTAGTCAGGATTAGTAACTTGGCTTCCATAGAGTTATTTATAGTTATCTCTTAGGATTCTATCTGGAATCTGTTTGTCTCCCTTATTTCATTTCATTTCAATATTTTCTCTTTTTCCCGTCATGAGTCTGACTAAATTTTATCATCTTGTTTATTTTTTCAATGAATCATCTTAGTTATTTTTACTCTTTTAAAAAGCATTATTGTTTCAGATTTCATTTAATTAGACTCTAATTTTTTATTATTTCCTTCCTTCTTCTGATTTTAGATTTTCATTGTTCTTTTTTTGGTTCTTTCTGGTATGTTACTAGCTATGTAGTTAGTGATTTATCTTGCTTTTTATATATGCACTTGTATTGCTGTAATCATTCTTCTTTGAATTGTTTTGTCACATCCCACGTGTTTTGGTAGCTTCTCTCCTCATTTTCACATAATCTTAAATTCATATTTAATTTCCTCATTTACTAGGAATTGTTCAGACACATTTTGTTTAATCTCTACATCTTTGAGGCTCTTAAAATTTTCAGTTTTTAAAATTAATTTCTAGTTTTACACTCTTGTGATCAATAAGAAGCTATCTGTAATTTCAGTCTTTCTAAATATATTAAGACTTGCTTTATATCACAGGATATGATGTTTTCTTGATTATATTCTGTATACACTTTTAGGAAGAATGCAAAATGTTTTCTATTGGGGAAGTATACTATGTATATGTGTGTTAGGTCAGTAGGATCTATTACTTCATTAAGGGTCTCTATTTCTTGATTGATTTTCTGCCTGATTGATCTATCTGTGTTGCAAGTGGGGTATTGCAATCTTCTCCTATTATTGTGGTGTTTTCCATGTCTCCCTTTAGGTTTATTAACATTTGTTCCATAAATTTAGGTGGTTAAGCATTGGGTGAAATTATATTAATGACAGCTGTTTCTTCTTGATACATTAACCTGTTGACCATAATGTAGTGTCCATCTTTGCCTCCTTTTGCCCTTTTTAAATGGAGATCTTTTTGTCTGTTTTCATATTACAGTTCCTGATTTCCTTCATCCCTACCCTTTGATATATCTTTCCATAGCCCTTCACTTCCTATATGATGTGGGTTTATTAAAGGCATCATATTGATGGCTACTGTTTGATTCATTCAGTCACTGTCTTGATTAATGAGTTCAGTTCATTCACATTTTTTTGTGAATATTTGTATGTAGGGCTTTATTACTGTTATATGAGCTTTTGTTTTCTGTCAGTTTTGTATTTCTGTTGCTTCTTTTCCCATTTGTTTCTGTTTATTTCTTTGAATGGATTTTCATGTCGATTCTCGGTGTTTCTTTAGTTTTTAGACTTTGTATCTCTATAAGATTAGATTTTGTTTCTACTTTCGCTTTTTCTCTAATTTAACCCATCTAATATAGTTTTTTCTGAATTGACATCATATCCACCATATTGTTTATTTTCCCCTTTAGTGTGTTTCTGCATGCTCCTGATGGTCCTAATTTTGTTTTCATTCTATTTTACTGTTTTCCATTATTTGAGGTTTGGTGGTTCTTTGTTTTTGTTTTCCATGTTGTAGTACACCTTTCAGCATTTCTTAAAAGGCAAGTTATTGATGGAAAAATCCATTAACTTTTGTTTACTGTCGAAGACCTTTATTTCTCTGTACAATTTGAGTGATGATTTTGCAGGGTAGAGTATTCTTGGCTGGTAGTTTCAGTCTTCTAGTATTTTTAATATGACTTCACTCTCTTAGACTTAAGATTTCTGCTGACAAGTCTAATGACAGCCTGATGGGCATACCATGGTAGGTTATATTTTTCTTTTTTCTTACAGTCTGTCTTCGATTTTATCATTGACTTTTGCTAGGTTTACTATTATGTGTCTTAGAGGTTTGTTTGTTTGTTTCTGAACTTGAGTGTTCTATTAACTTCTTGGATTTTCATAGTTTTTATGACAGGTGATGAAGTTTTCTGGAATTGCTCCTTTCAGTAAATTTTCCATTTATTTTTTCCTCTCCTCACCTTCGGGGATACTGGATATTCTTATTTTTATTCTCTTATGATGTGCAATATTTCTTGTAGGACTTTTTTTTTTGCCCTCTTTTTGCTTTTCTCTCCTCTTCCATGAGTAATGAATCTATGTTTTTTCCTTGAATTATTGAGATTCATTCCTATGCAAGATTGGACATGTTTATGGGCGTTTCCTGTTTTCTTCCATTCAGACTTGATTTTCATATTAATAATACTGTAATCTTTCTTTACTGCCTCAGTCTCTAGTGAAGTGGTCCTTATAAACTAGCTCTGCTTTCTGAGGTCTTGAATTTGCTTTTGTGTAGTTAATAGTGCAGCCTCCAGGATATTCAACTTTTTTTTTATAACTAGCACTTTGAATTCTGTATCTTTTAGGTTGCCCCATTAGTTTTCAGTTGACTTCTTTTCTGGGGAGCTTCTGGCCTCTTTCTCTCTTTGAATCATTCAGATTTTTTTGGGGGGGGATTTGAATACTGTCATGTCATGCCATCTCTGACCATTATTTGCTACTATTTTTCTTGTTTACTTCCTCGACTGTGGAGTCTGTGACCTGTTGTTGGTGGTGAGGCAGTTGAGGGTTGTGTGTTATCCTTTTGCAGGGTCACTTCATACTTACTCTGCTCAACAGCAGGCAGATTCCTTATGTAGAGACAGGTGTAGTCTTTCAGCTCAGAAGCCTATGGATCACTCATACCAGAAATGTTTCACTCTCTGACACTCCTGTGCTGGTGGGGGAGGCAGGCTAGTGGGCCAAGTCTGCTCTCTCCTATCTTCACACTTTCCCAGGCACTTGTGGGACCACAGGCTGCTCCTGAGTTAGGAGGGCCACAGCCTCACATTATTTCTTTTTATAGGCTTTTAAGAAAATATGTACATAGAAACATACTGCATTATATAACTTGAAAATGAAGAGATAACTGCACTTGGTATGGGTAGATAGCTATTCTAATTCATTTTAATTGATTATTATAAAATTATTTCAAAAAATCATTTTATTATTAAATTAGGTAGTAGGCCATGTCAGATTATTCCTAATTTTGAAATGTCAACAGCTGAAAAATTTCTCGACAATCATTGATACAACACAATTTGTATTAATGATGGTTTAGGTCTGGACTGTGAGCAATGTGTATTATACCCTTTATCAGTTCAGAGAATGCTAGTAGGAGCCTTTTCTTATCCTTAAAAATGTCAGAATATCTTATGGAAAGTAGATAATCAAGGTTTCCAACATCTAACTCCAAATAATCTAGATGAAGTTATATGTCTCCACTGACTTACTTGGCCACAGCATATTTTACCCTGTATTTTTAGCTTATCTGATTGGAACTGGTTTTACCTAGGTACATAAAAAAGGAGAGCCCCATTGAAAATTTAAATCCATAGCAAAGTTAGAAGTCATTACTTAAAGGTAATGATGTCTTGGTCTAATAGTCATCTTCATTTCACATAATGACACTAATCTATAGTACAACTATTTGAATGATAGCTTCTGACAGATTTTAATGTCTAGCATGAAAAATGGGGATTGTTTCTTGAAGTTGAGAGTAGCTGAAGTACAAGTTGCAAGCACAAGTCATTCATCGACTTAAGAATTAGTGTAAATTAATGATGACATTTAAATGTTGTCAGCTGATTATCTCTTTAAAGATTTTTTAAGTCTGTGCATATAATTTGCTAGATAATATGAGCTTCAATGGTTGAGGAAAATAGATTTGGATCCCCAGAAGGCATAACCATAGTGTGGTACACAGAAGTCAAAGAGTTGCGTATGTCACGCTTTCCTACATGGTTCACATTTTTGTTACTTAGAACTCGTGCCCCTGTCTCATGCTTGGGCAATTGTAATACTCTGTTTCTAGAATTTGTGCATGTACTTCAGGGAGCTAAAATCTCTACCTACTCAAGGGATCACTTTAAGAGATGAAGCAGTGTGTGATGTCTCTGAGGGATGGCTACTTTCTGACTCAAGAAAAATCACCCTTATCTTCAGTTGAACCCAAGCTCTAGATAATCATAGATTTCTGAATCTGAGAAAGACCCCAGAGAAGCAAGGATATTTGTAAGAATGTGACAAGTGTAGACTTTGATGGGCATCAGAATCTTGCTCTGATACAAAACAGGGTATCTTTGGGTAAATCCCCTAATCATGCTGAGCCTCCTTTCCTCTATGACAAATGGGACACATATTTATAGAGTTGTTATAAGAATCGGTGTTAATAAGTGTGAAATGTCTGGGTATTGTCAGTATGCAATAAATGATTGGTCTCTAAAAATAATATACATGCATGGAAAAATTGCACACAATTTCAAAGACTTCTCAGACAATCCTGCCCACTGATGCATGGGCCCTGTTCTGTAGCCAACCCATGGTGCCTTCAATGGCTTAATTCTGCTCCAAAGGTACATTTAGAGAAATGTATTGGAGTTAAAGTATTCCTGAAGAAAAAGTTATTTAGCTAAGGTAGGAATTTTTTGTTAAGGTATAGTATCTTAACTGGGTTGGAGGGAGTGGGAATGGGGAGCTTTATTGAATGAAACTCACTCTTCAGACTTTGCAAAATGATTTGGTCAAGGGTACATTGCTTTATTGAGAATCCCTTTGTGTGTTGAGAGATGGTGTCTGTCTTCATGGTACAGAAACAAAAACTAATACAGGAGAATGATGAGCCTTGTTAGAGGAAGAGTGAAGATCTATGCTCTACATTATATGACAGAAGTAGGGTTCAGAAGTATAGAATGAGCTTCCTGCTATTTCTAAGAGAAGGAGTCAAGAATTATAAGCAGGGAGATTCTCAGCTCTTATGGAATTTTCTCTGTTTGTACTTTCAGAAAATCCTATCCTAACTTCCTATTATTTCTATAAAACTATGTTAAGGAAAAAGACCTATTTACCTCTCTTTCAGAATTTCAAAGAGGGATATTTTTCATGAGAATCTATGCTGTTTTAAAATTAATCTGTAGCATAGATGAACCATGTAGAAAGATGTAAGTGATGGAAAAGAAAAAAAAAAAAAAAAGGCAGAATACTGGTTCCTCTTTCCAGTTCTTTTGGGGATGAAAACTGCCTGGGTACAGCAGCATGTGGACCATAACTGAACACGGCCTCTAAACTTCACTGGTAAACCACATTGCCAGTTCCAAGGACTGGGCTGTTTCTGGAGCCAGCTACCTGCTGAATCTCTGTCTCTAGCCATGACTTCTTTTCCAAATTTCAGACTCCCTTATCCCTCTGGATCCATACCTGCATGTCACCCAGACAACTTTTCAAACCAAACATGACTGAAATGGAATTCATCGACTTTTTTGCAAATTGGGTTGTTTGATTTGGAGACCTCGCATCCACTTAGACATCTAACCCCACATCTCTGTAACCAGATACCATCCTACAGGAAGCCCTCGTTCCTGAGCTTCGAAAACCCTTCAGTGAGGATCTCCTTTGCCTCTCTAGGGCTGTTTTTGCTTGTTTTATGGGGATACTCAATTGCATCAAGTCCCCTAGTCACATCTTGGTTTCCCTCTGCCTAGAGCATGCACTTGAACTCATTTGTCTCTTCCTTCAGAACTCAGGTTAAGCTTCATCTGTTACTGACTTACAGATAGTCTCTCCTGTCTTCAATTAAATGATATTAAGTTTCTTTATGGGCCTGACCCCTGCAATGCACTATGAAATACTCTTGTCATTGCACCAATTGCAGAGTCCAAACTTCAGCTTCTTGTATCTTAAATGGGCATAAGTTTTGTCTAGTAGCAATATTATAGGGTAAGGTAAGTGATAGACTGGAGTCATTCGCACTCCTGTGATCTTAGGACATGTAGAACTGAGAGAACTGGAGGCAAATGGGTGGAACCAGGCATTTTTGGGTTTGTGTTGACTTGCACAACTGAGCAACTGTGAATCAGAATTTTTTTTAACTTTCTCATTATAGTTTTCTCCTCTGTAACTCAAGAGTTGAAGCCATCTACCACATAGACTACAAAAATAATAGTGTGTGTAAGCAACCACTCTAAGACTTGACCTACATATTCGTTTGTGGGGATATTTCTGTCTTTAAAGAACTGTGTAGAAGCAGAAAACTAATTTACTGTTGTAGTTCCCAGGAGGGCTCCACATTATGCAACTCCTTTCATCTAGAAAACTCTAGATACTTTTCAAAGCAGAGGGATTATAATACCCTACAGTGTAGAGGGGAAAGTGGAGAAGTAAAACAAAGATGAGGGAAATAGCTCTTCTTAATGCCTTTTTCCTAGATAACGCAGTTATTTGCTTGGTAATGCCAATTGCATCCTAGGCAAATCTACCATCATCCTAGGATTATACTATACTACTTGTTCTTCCTCCTGACTCTGGAACCAGAATCAGAATCCTCATAGGAATTACAATCATCCTGTTTTACATTTATTTCTCACCTGTTTCATCTACTATCTCTTGAGATATATATGCCAACAAACCCTGCCCTCCACAGAATTGAATCACCAGATGTTCTTCACCATTGAACAGTGTGCTCCACCACTGTTTGTCCCTCCCCACAATCCCCTATTGGTAACCTCAATTCAATTGCAAGTGAAAAGGGTTGGTTTTGTTTTGTTCCCTTTTCTCCACATCCTCCACAATGTTTGTTGTTTCCAGACTTTTGGATAATAGCCAGTCTCTCAGGTATAAGGTGCTATCTCATTGTTGTTTTGATTTGCATTTCCATGATAGCCATCTAGTAGGAATATCTTTTCTGTATATCCTCTTCAGAAAAGTATTTCTCCAATTCCATCTCCCATTTTTTGATGGGACTGCCTGTTCTCCTGTTGTTGAATTTTATGAGTTCTTTGTAGTTTTAGATATTATACCATTGTCAAAAATATGAAATGAAAATATCTTCTGCAGTTAGTAGGATTCCTTTTAGTTTTGGTGACATTTCCCCTCACTATGAAGAAGCTCCTTACTTTGATGTAGTTCCAGTTATTTATTTTTGTTTTAGTTTCCCCTGGTGGTGAAGATGAGTCCCCAAAGTTTTCTCTAGGACTGATACATTGAGAAGTCTTTCCTATGTTGTCTTCTAAGAACTTTCCAGTTTTTAGTCTTATGTCCAAGTCTCTAGTCTATTTTGAGTTAATATTTGTGAGTGGTTTTAGAGAGTGGTCTAACTTCATTCTTTTACATATGTCTCTCCAATTTACCAACACCATTTATTGAAGAAACTTTGCTTTCTCCATTGTATGCTCTTGGCTCTTTTGTCATAGATTAACTGACTGTATGTGAGTGGGTCAGTTTCTAGTGATTCAGTTTTAATCAACTGATCTATGCCTCTGTTATTATTCCAATACCATATCATTTTTGTCACTATTGCTCTGTAATACATTTCAATATCTGGAGTTCATTCCCTCCAGATTCATTCTTTTTTTCTAATAATATCTTTTGTTGTTCCATACAAATTAAAAATTTGTTTTTGTTCTGCTTCCTGGAAATAAGCCTGTGGGATTTCAATGGGGATTGCATGAAATCTGCATATCGCTTTGGGTAGGATGGTCATTTTAATGATGTTGATTCTTCCCAACCACAAGCAGGGGATATCTTTCCAATTCTTTGTGTCCTTCTATTTCTTTTAAGAAAGACTTGTAATTTTCATTGTATAGATCTTTTATGTTTAGGTATATGCCCAGGTATTTCATTTGTTTAACTTCTATTTTAAATGCTGTGATTTTCATGATTTCATTTTCTTCTAGAGTGTTGTTTGTGAATAAAAATGCAACAGATTTTTGTCCATTGATTTTGTAACCTGCCACTTTTGGGGATTTTTTAATATATATGATCATGTCATCTGCAAATAATGAGTTTTACTTCCTCCATTCCAATTTGGATTCCTTTTATTTCCTTTTCTTGCTTAATTGTTCTGGCTAAGACCTCCAGTACAATATTAAATAGCACTGGCAAGAGTACACAACCTTGTCCTGTTTCTGACCTAAGAAGAAATGCTTCCAATTTTTCGCCATTGGCTATGGGTTTTTCATATATGACCTTTATTGTATTGAGGTATGGACCTTCCATTCACATTTTATGGAGGGTTTTTTATCATAAATGGGTGGTGGATCTGGCCAAAAGTGGATCTCTGCATCTGTTGATATGATCATATGATTTTTTTTCTTTGCTCCTGTTGATGCGGTGTGACATTAACAGATTTATGCATGTTGAACCATCCTCGCATCTTTGGGATGAATCCCACTTGGTCATGATGGATGATCTTTTTGATGTATTGTTGAACTCAGTTTGCTAATGTTTTGTTGAGAATCTTTGCATCTGTGCTCATTAGAGATATTGCTCTGTAATTTTCTTTCTTGGTGACATCTCTGTTAGCTTTTGGTATCAGTGTAATGTTAGCCTCATAAAATGTATTTGAGAGATATCCTTGTTCTTCAGTAGTTTGAAAGAGCATGAGAAGAATAGGTGTTAATTCTTCTCTGAAGGTTTGGTAGAACTCATTGGAGAAGCCATCTGGTCCTGGTATTTTATTTTTGGGGAGGCCCTTAATTACTTCCTCAATTTCTTTGCTTTGATTATTCTGTTCAGATTTTCCAATTCTTCCAGAATCAGTCTTGGCAGACTATACTTTTCTAGAAAATGTTCATGTCCTCAAAGTTGTCCATTTTGTTAGCATAGAGCTGTTCATAGTAGTCCCTTATGATGTTTTGAATTTCTGTGGTATCTGTTGCAACTTCTTACCTTTCATTTATAATTCTACTTCGGAGAGTTTTCTCCCTTTATTTCTTTGTGAATCTACCCACTGGCTTGTTGGTTTTGTCTGTTTTTTCACAAAACCAACTTTTAGCTTCATTGATCTTCTGGATTGTCTTTTTGTTTTCTATTTTGTTTATTTTCACTCAAATTTTAGTTGTTTCCTTTCTTCTCCTGTTTCTGGCTTTAATTGTTCTTCTTTCTCTAATTGTTTTAAGTGTAGAGGTAAGTTATTTATTCGTGATTTTTCTTGTTTCTTGAGACAGGCCTGGATTGCGATGAACTTTTCCCTTAGTATTGCTTTTGCTGCATCCCATAGATTCTGGTAGCTCATGTCCTCATTCTCATTTGTCACTAATTATTTTTTTTAAGTTCCTCTTTGATTTCCTGTTTTACCCAAGAGTCCTTCAGGAACATGTTGTTGAGTTTCCAATTAGTTTGTGGTCTTCCAGATTTCTTTTTGTGGTTGATTTCCAGTTTTAGGCCATTGTGGTCCGAGAAGATGCTTGGAATGACTTCAATCTTTGTAAATTTGTTGAGAGGTGTTTTGTGTCTCAGCATATGATCTATCATTGAGAATGTTCCATGCACACTTGAGAAGAAAGTAAAATCAGTAGTCGTTGGGTGAAGTGATCAATATATGTCCATTAGACTTATCTGTTCCAGATGGTCATTTAAAAAGGCTGTTTCCCTGTTAATTTTCTGTCTGGTCGATCTGTCCATTGTTGTGAGTGGGGTGTTAAAGTTTCCCACTGTTATTGTGTCGCTGTCAATGTCTCTCATCAGTTTTAATAATGCTTGCTTCATATATTGTGATGCTCCTTATTTAGTGCATATATGTTAATAAAGGTTATGTCTTCTTCCTGGATTGAATCTTTAGTCAGTATATCTGTCCATCTCTGTCTTTCATTATGTTTTATAGATAGAATCTATTTTGCCCAATAAGGTATAGCTGTTCCTGCCCTCTTCTGGTTGCCATTTTTTTTTTGTTTGTTTGTTTATCTTTTGAAAGAAGGTGGGTTTCCTGAATGTAGCCGAAAGTTGGATTATGCTTTTTAATCCATTCGGGCACTCTTCATTGTTTGACTGGTGAGTTGAGTGCATTAATTTTTAGTGATATTATTGATATGTAGCTGCTTAGTGTCGTTTTACAATATGTCTTCTGTATGTTGCTCCAGACAGTGCCTTTGTACCTCTTTTTCTCTTCTTAGGTCATATGGGTGCAGCTATGTTTTGATTAGTTTCTCTTTTTATTTTCTCCTTTGCATTTACCCTCGAGATCTATTTTGAGTTTACCATGAAGTTAGCATTGACAGTTCTATGTTTACTTGCTGTTTTCATTTGAAAGCATATTAGTCTTTCATGCATTGCAACTATCCACATTTTTATTCTCCTCCTCTTCACTTTTAGTATTTGTTATCTTACTCTTTTTATGTGGGGTTTCTTTATACTTTACAGAGAATCCTTTAATATTTTTCAAAGCTGGTTTTGTGCTGATGAATTCCTTTAACTTTTGCTTATCATAAAAGCTTTTTATCATTCCTTGAGTTCTGAATGATAATCTCGCTGGTTAGAGTATCCTAGGCTTAAAATCCTTTTCTTTCAACACTTTGAATATATCATGCCATTCCCTTCTGGCCTGTAGAATTTCAATTGAGAAATCCATTGACGATCTTTCAGGAGCTCCTCTGTATGTGACATATTTCTCTCTGGCTGCTTTTAAGATTCTTTATCTTGTTTTTTGACATTTTTATGATAATGTGTCTAGGTATATTTCTTTTTGGGTTTATTTTATTAGGAACGCTCTGAGCTCCCTGGATCTGAAGACATTTTTCATTCTTCAGATTAGGGCAGTTCTAATATTTTATTTCTTCAAATTCAGTTTCTGTACCATTTTCTCTCTCTTCTCCTTCTGTGACCTCTATGATGTGAACGTTGTTCCTTTTTTCATGCTATCCCAAAGGCGTAGAATGATGTCTTCGTTTCTTTGCATTTTTCTTTTTTCGATTTCTTTGTTGGTTTGCTTTAGTGCATTCCTCTGCCCTGTCTTCCAGATCACTGATTTTATTGGAAGCTTCATCCATCCAATTATCGTGTCCCTCTATCAAATTATTTAGATCATCTATTGTATTCGTCACATCTTGATATCTTGTTTCATTTCTTCTCTTTCTTTTTTCATGTTTTCTTTTATTTCCTCTATTGTTTTCTGGATTCCTGTGAGTATATTCATCACTGTTACCCTAAATTCACCTTAGGTAATTCACATATATCTGCTGTATTCAAATTTTCCCTTAGTTTGTGACTGGAGTCATCAATTCAGAAATATTTATCTGTGCCTTTGCTCTGTTCAGCATTCTTTTTATATTTCCTTTCAGTGATGGCATTGGGTAGGATCATCACCTTGTTATTGGTCCAGAATGGCAATCAGTTAAAGTGCCACCTGTATCCACAGGGTGGAGGTAGTGGGTAGTACTTTCCTTTAGTCTCATCAGAGAGACTATCTTCTTCCTTTATTTCTGGGGGTGGGATATCCAGTGGGCAGGATATCCGGTGGGTGGATCCTGAGGCTCCAGCATGAAATGGTGGTTGGAGTGGTTGGAGGTGGGAAATATTCCTGGCTGCCTTCCAGTTATGGCAGTCCGTAGCTGAATTTCACCACATAGCTTCCAGTTCAGTGCCCTGGGTACTGGCTCTCCCTATACCCCGTGCCAAAATGGTCTTCCCCACCACTGCACCACACAGGATACCCTCTCCTACCCTTTGTCTTCGGAATGATTGTTCTGTCTCTGGAATCGCAGCACCCATCATTCCTTGTTGTTTGTCTCTGGAAAATATATGATTTTCTCGTTGCTCTCTTGGGGGGGAATCTGAATCTTCCTACCAGACCATCACCTTCCTTTTTCCTCTTTTTTTTTTTCTTTATGGATTTGGTGTAACCTCCTGCATTGTTTATACTTATTATACTTTTGCTTTTCTCATATTTTCAACATTTTTATGTTATTTTCTTTATGTATTTGACTTGATTTTCTACTTTATTATCATTTTTAACTCCTGCAAATATAATTTTAATTTTTAAAAAATTTTCTATGGTTGATTTTAATAGCATTTTTTTTTAGTTGAAAATATAAGAGCTTATATTTGTGAAGATGATTATTGGTTTCCTAAGATTTTCATTTACAGTTTCTTGCTTTATCTATTTGGCTAATTTTTTAACCTACTTTTTTTTCTATTTCATTTTTATTATCCCCCTAAAAATCTGAATAATCTTGGGAGATGTTTTACTTTTAGAAGCAAGATCATCTAAAACAGGTATTAAGTTCTATGTGGGTTGGTAAGTATGTTGGTTTGTGGTGGTGTTGAGGAGTATTGAGTAGTTTTCATTTTAGATTGGTAATCTTGGGGGTGGGTCCCAAATGTCAGTTATGGGAGGTCTTTTCTCTATAGAACTCTTCTTTCCTATGTGGGATTAAGTGCCAGAGTTCTGACGTGCCCTGGTGGAATAGGTGCTGAGCACATGTCACATGCATCCCAAGGCTCCAGGTTCACATCCTGGGGTTGACCTTATGCAACCAAGAGGAGCAACAAGATAAAATAAAGTGCTTCTTCTTCCCCTCTATTCCTTCTTGTCTCTCTCTGCTCATTTCATTGCTGCCTTCAACTTTTCTTTAAGAAAATATGCCAGAGTTGTATTACAAGAAGGAGTAGTCTAGCTCTCATCTTTATGGGTTTTACTTTTTTTTTTTTTCAAAGGAAAGGTGCAGGCAGAGAGGAATGAAGGTGGGTAGACTGGCAGGCAAGAAGAGACAAGAGCTAGAAACACTACTTTTTCCTTATTTAGTTGTTTATCTTGGTTGTTCTTTTGGCTCCTGACCTTGAACCTACATTTCTGGGATGAATGTGGAGTACATCCAATCCCGTATCTGCTAGGCAACTAGGGTGCTCCTATTAACTTATTTTTCTCATCCCACATCACCTACATTAGAAAATTACTTGGTGTTTGTTGATTTCAAGTGTCTATTCATTTTTTTTCCAAAAGAGAAACCAGTATTGGACTTGAAGTGCAGATGCATAGCTGCTGGTTTTCTATGTGGAAGATGGGGGAAGGTATACATTTGACATTCCCCATTCTGACTTTCACCCATTCCCCATGATTTCGGCACTCTAAATATATGATTTTGAAATGCTTTTGAATTCTGTGAAAATTAGTGAACTTTCTTAATCTATATCTCCCTCTATACACTCTTTAGACCATACTGTGTACATCCTTGTAAATCTACTACTGTCTTCCATTCTTTCAGATATCTAGAAATGTATTGAAATACCTTCAATATTGATGTACATTTTCTCATTCTTATAATCCTTGAGATTCTATCTGAAATACATTGCTTGAAGCACTTTTTCAGATTTGTGTTGGGAAAGGAAATAAACAGTTTGAGCTTCCATATGCACGGGAAGATATCCATGTACTTTGAGACTTTGTTGAGTATCTTTTTTATTTCTGTTTCAACCTGAGTTACTCTATAATTTACTCATTACAATTTCTTTTAAGATTAGAACTATTTTATTCTCATTTTATGATGTGGAAGGTAAAGTACAGCAGGATTCAAGTAATTCACCTAAAGTCACACAACTTGTGTGAGTATTAGAGATAGGATTTAAACTCAGGCTTGACTGATTCTGAATTCACCTGGTGCTTTCTATCCCACTTTTCTACTTTTAAAAGAAAAGGGAAAACAATAGGTAATGCTCTGTTTTCTCTGTCAGAATCTTCTAGGAAGGGTTGTTGCCTTATTTCAGGAGGGATCATTACTAAGTATGTTTACTTTCTCCCTCCTTGTGCTGCTTCATTTTTTCCATATTGATTTGTTTGTTTCCTGTTTTGTGGTTCTTTAATTTTTTGATGTTTCTTGTTTGCCATCTTTGAAGTGCCCTGAGATTTGTAGGTGACAGCCCTGCTTCTCCCAATGCCTTCTCTGTCTGCTTCACTGACTAGGGAGTGATTGATTCCTTGGGAGAGTCTTGAGCCTTGAGATTGAGGGAAAATTAATATTCCATTAGACATAAATTAGAAGCAACAGTAGCAAATTCTCAGCAGCTTGTACACTGACCTACCATGCTGGGGCACTGTTCAAAGTCTAGATTATTTGATGTGTCCAGGGATATCCTGAAGTGATTAAATTATTGCAGGGATAATGTAGAAAAACTATTGGCAGAACAATCAGGAATTGCAAATCCATTTCCTTGTGAAATCATAGTTTGTGGTTAATTTTGCCCATCAAAGTTGTTGCAGGGGAGGGAAGTTCCCTGTTAAGAACTTTTATTATCACTCAGAATTTTCTGTTGTTGGTACAACATTTGCAAACCATAAAGCAAATCACTTAACTTTCATGTTTCCAAGCGTTCCTAAAATGTAAGGGAAGGTATCAGCAATGAGGTGTCTAGCATTACCCATACAATATACTTCTAAAACAGTGTGTGTAAAATCTTCCACTCTCCACTTTTTTTACCCCAGTCCTGGGTCTCAGACTTGGGTCTGTAGATTATACATGACTCGCACCTTAGCCATCTTAGCACCCTAATCCACAGGGTTGTGCAAGTAAACCCCATTTTTAAATATTGTCTCAAGGAGCTTATTATCTCAGGTCTTCCTGAGTGAGTTCCTTTGGAAAAGAGAATGATCACCTTTGGCTCATCTAATTATAAGCTTAGTTTTTGTGTTTCAGATTTCTGTGAAAAAAATGGGCATGGCATTATGTCTTCTTTCCTTGCATGGAAACACAGGAAAATTAGATTTTGAGAGTATTTCATTAATCATCCTGTGGTCTAACTACTTATTTTGCAGTTTCATTCAATTCGTTGAAATCAAATAGTGATTGAATACCTCTCATTTATGTGACAGGCATTGTTTTAGGCACCAGGACAATACCAATGGGCAAAGCAAATAATCTTCCTGCCTTCTTGAAGCTTGCATATAGTGGTGGAGAGGTCATAAAAGGATAAATAGGTATAAGTTAAATCTATAGTTTGTCAGATGGTATGAAGTGCAAGGAGAAAATTAAAGTAGAAAAGGAGCTAGAACTTGTATGGCACATATATGCGAGACAGATGATGTCTGAGAAGGTGGAGTATTAAAGATTCAAAGCAAGTATAATGTTAATTCATATACATTTCCAGGATGCGATGCTCCAAGAAGAAGGTATAGCATGTACTGAGAGACTTTGGTAAGAACTGGCATCTGTGCTTTAATAGAATGAGTTCAGAGAAGTGATAGGTGTCAAGTTGAGTCTGAATATAATGACACATGCTGTACTCATGGTTCATTGAAAAGCCTCCTGATTTTATAAATACTAAGCTATAAAATAAGGCTCGACACATTTAAATTAATGATAATTTGAACCTAAGTACAATATTTTATATTAATGTCTTTTAAATTTATTCTTAGAATTTAATCTGTGATTCCTGTTTCATTTTTATTCTATTAATTTTATTTATAAAAGCAAAATTTCAATTTAAGTTAGGGTTATGTCCATCTGCATTGAACAGAGACCCTAAAAAGAATGACAGCTGGCTGTTGACTGGGTTTGTCTGCCTTCAGGGCCTAGGGTCTGACCTCAGTTCCTAGTCACCTGACCTTTCACAACAGGGTGTTGGACATCTTGAAGGTCTGAACTAGAACACCCCTCTGATTGGCTACAATGAGTTGTATGTAAATTTGCCTATTCAAAGGAGTAACTATGCTGTCATATTCACAGGCACTAGCTACTCTTAATTGTAATGTAGCCCAGGTGGTGAGAATTTTGGGGAATACAGACCTCTGCCTGTCATACTGGTTTCCAGAAAGAACAATTTTATATTGAGTTTGCCCTCTTCCTGATTTTTAAAGTTCAGGAAACAATAGTTTTACTAGAAGTACCCAGTAGATTTCTGCTTATATTTCTTTAGTCTCAGCACAAGGAAGCCAAAGAAACCAGGTTTTGGCTGCTTATATACAATTAGGATTCTTTTAAAAAGGAAGAACAGATATTGCATAGTGAATAAGCTAGCCAGAACATGAACTGAAATGCCAAAGAGGGGAAAATCTTTTCTAGTTTAAGAAAAATGAAAGTTTATAATGAAAAAAAGTTACAACAAGTTTCCATATTATATTTTTAATCACATCATGTTATGTGCAGCTTTTAAATTTATCATGTGTTCCATGTGAACTCTTTGTCAGTATATTTATCAATAATGACTAATATCCTGTCATAAGGATGCACAATATTTGCTGTAATTAATCATTTTTTATTATTCATTTGTTTTTAGTTTTCAGTATGTAAATAATATCATGAGTATTTTTATACATAAATTATTATATTCACTTATAATGATTTATTAGACTTTATTCTTAGATTTACTGGATAAAAAAATAATTTTTATTTTATAATTCTTGTTACTTTCATATAGATTTTTCCAAAGTAAACTAGTTTATATATTTGCCAACAATGAACAGGGTCATATCTTAATGAGATTTTATCACTATGTCAGTTCTACTTCTTACTTTCATATCTAGAAATATTAGTTAAGTATGACTTCTATGACTTCATTCAATGTTCTGCTAAAATTGAGGTTAGTTCATTCAGAGATATGAGTTCTGAGACACTCCCCAAAAAACTACTCCTCTCATTTAATGTAATTAAGTAATTAGTACTGCTCAGGCACTATTTGAGTCAATACAAGCTACTAATTTTACTTTGGAACCAACCCATAACTACTTTGTCCACAGAACATAGAAGGATGTTGCACTAAAGATCAGATACAGTAGGCAGTCTCCTGATCATTTACTCTGAAATCTTGATTACAGAAAATGAAGTTACTTTGTTTTAATAGATCCACCTTCTCTATGTCTGTAGACCTCGCACCATATTCTTCAGCATTTGAAGATAATACTTCTTGATGATACTTTTGCTCTGAATAAATCTCATTGCTGTTTTTTTGCCTTTATCATTCCTCTAGACATGTCTTTAAACTTGTTTTGTGCTTCCCGAAATTATTCGAATGAGTTCAGACCACATGACTCTGTTCTTAGTTCACAATCCTTTCTTTCATTTTGTACATGTTATTTTTAAACCAGATCTTACCTGAGGTGTCCCTGTAGTCAAAATGTTTGTTGGTTTGTTTAAATTTTTGTAATCTCTTCCCTCTTTTTGGACAATTCATGATTGTATAATTAGAATGTCTGTTTCTGAACTTCCTATCCTTTTTATTTCCTCAAGACTGAATCTTCTATATTGCTTTCCATTCATGAGAGAAGTCCACATATTTTTTCATTTATTCTTATTTTTTTTTATTTTCTACTTCAAGAGATATTTATAAATGTGCCGTTTCCTTTCAGTGGTTTGGTCTTCAAGGGTAAAATAAATGTATTAGGGCTTCCTACACTATTCATGTTTGAAAATTACTCACTTCTATTTTCTTTTGAATATGAATGTGAATATTAAAACAGTATGTATGTATGGAAAATAAATAGAATTTAAAATATAAAATTAAAATTATCTGAGTTTAAAGTGATCAAACCAAAATTGATTTCACTGTTAACTAATTTTAATTGTTTTCCTTCTAATCATGAATATGTGTATATTAAAAATAACTCCATTTTGTTTCTAAGTCATATCTGTCCCTAGTATAAACGTTTAGAATGGACTACGGCTGTATCTACTTACAGACCTATACTTACAAATGCACAATATTAATAGCCAGAGAAAGAGGCAGTAAAAGGTACCTAAGGTTAGCCAGAAAAGCTAAGCTGTTTTCTCAGTAATATTTTATATTGCTGAAAGCACTTAAGTGGGTCTCAGAATAAAAGTTTAAATTTTGAAGTTTACATTTGAAGTGTAAACATTCTCTATCTGTCAAAAGTACTGTCCTTTTGAATTTAATTCTGTGACAGTCTATGAAAACAACCAGAAAATCAGAACTGAGGTTAATTCTTAAGTTCCAAGAAGCCTGTTTTCTTCTTTTATTTTTTCAGAAAAAAATTATTAAGCAATTTAATATCTTTCTAAAGAATTACTTTTCAGATCATTTATGTTTCAGTTATATTTTAATCATCTCACTTGAATGTCCAATTTAAGAATCTCTATTGTTCACTTATCCTGAATATGTCAGAGTTAACAGATGCCACTAGGTATGGATCTGCTACTGCACAACTTCCTGGGAAATATATTTCTATGTCTTTCTAAAATCGTGAATTACTTTTGTCTGTCTAAAATGTAAATATATAATTTAGTGTAGATGATTGCAAATATCCATAAATGATATAGTAAATACAATAGAGGACTTCTGATCTTGCAATAATTCCTCCATGACCAGTTTGCACACCTACCTCCTGGTATTCCTTTTCAGCTCCCTTCACACATAGCTCATAGAACTTAGCACTTCTTACAGGCTCCATTTCTGAGATCACACTACTTGGACCCTTACCATCTATTCCTGGACTCAGATTTGCTTTAGTTATGAGTTTGAATGCTTGATTGAAGCCAAACTTTTCAAAGTCCTTCCTTAAGATTTCTCTGCTGAGTTAGGAATAGGAGGGCTTTTCTCCTGAGTAACTGATCTATGAGTATGCAAACCCGAAGGCTGCTGGTAGCTATTTCCCTCTTTATATGTGAAAAGCAGCTGAGCAAACAGAGAAAAGAAAGCTGACTTGATGGTGTTTGAGAGTCTAATTTTATTTTCTAAGGTTCTTGAAGTAAACTGAATCTTTAGCAATACCATCACTTCTGGGAGCTGCCCTCCAGATGACCTAGGAAATTCAATGGATTTCTGATTTTTTGCAACTAAAATTTTATTTCTAATTATGTTGATAGAGTACACTTGCTCAAGTAAATGATTGATTAAACAAATGTCTTGTACTTAAATTCTCAATTTGAGAAATCTTTCTCATTAAAGGAACATTATTCTTAGGACTCCCACAGTTTAACTACATTACTCAAGGGCTGGAGATATTCTCAGGAGTCACTTTCAATCCTGTTTGGAAAAAGGCAGAGTATAAATAAATTCTCTCATTTTCCTGTTTATGAAATTGATCCCAGAGAGAAGACTTGGTCTGTTTATAGTGACTAAAGTAGTTTGTTTTAACATCAGAGTTATAACCAGGTCTCTTAATTCTCTTTCGAAAACTGTACTGGCTTTAAAGGAATTTCAATATAATAGATTTCAGTATCTAAATCACAGCATTTTTTTCATGATTTTTAACTGATATTATTCCATTTTTCTTTCTCTCTCACAAGCCAGTGTGTTAATATACAACTTGTTGAGTACGTACACACCACAGGCTCCCTGTAAGCTGCTGGTAGCATTTCAAGGTCAAAGAAGTGCTACTTCTCTCAAGAAGTGCGCTCTCTAGCGAAAAGGCAAACTTCTAAAAGTCATTGTAATCATTCATGTAAAAAACTGCTATCAGGGATGCTATGGATGCATGCTAGCTAGCTCAGAAGGTGCGGATAATGTCCTTGACACAGTCAGCTTGGTCCATTGTTTCCAACACTGTTAATGGTCTTATCTCATTCTACTCTGTTAAATCACATTAAAAAACACAGGCCTTCATTTTGGGAAAGGCTCAAAAAATGGAGAAACATAGAAATGGAGTTAGCTTATGTAAAGATTAAAACCACAAGCAATACAAAATCAGCTAATAAATGTCTTTATTAAACAGTCCCCCATCCCACCATTTACAAACACTTCTCTAAATACCATCACTACCAATGAGTAGGTGTCAATTTATGCAAAGAAGAGAGAGCATGAGACACAAGCTCCTTGATCAGACATGTGTATGAAACACTGCAACGCATTTTTGGAGATAAGAGGGCAAAAGGAGAATTGCTTGCTTCTCTCCAATCCTCAATCCTCCTGTCCCAGCTTCACTGTCTTTTCAGTTCAGACCATGTTATTGTTGGAGAATGCTCTCCTCTGCTCCAGTTCTACCACGTCCTCCCGCCCAGAATACTAAGCTCTTTTTCATTTACTCAAGAAGTTCACTCACATGCCACATCCTGTGAAATTCTAGGACTCTGAAGAATCTTGTGATAAAGAAAAAATTTTAAATGATTTTTAACTTAACATTTCCTAAAGTTAGTTACCCTTAAGGTGTCCTTTTTCCCATACTATGGTATAAAACTTTAGAACTCACTTTGAGATATTTTAACAAAAAAAAAATGTTTGTCCCTCCAAACATTCTCACATACAGCTTAACAAGAATAGTATTTATACAATGTAATGTTGTTTCCTAAGTGCTTTCTTCTTCGCTGTGGTTCTTTAAATATTCTGGATACTAGACCCTTATCAGATATATGATACACAAACAATTGTGCCCATTCTGTAGGTTGTCTTTTCTTTTATTTGATAATATTCTTTGGTGTACAAAAAAGTTCAAAAGTTTGATGAGATCTAATTTACCTATTTTTCTTTTCTTACTTGTACTTTAAAATAATTTAATAATTTCATTTGTTTACATTACTATATTAATTTTAGGATATTGAAATTGCATCTCGGTAGATGTGTATTTTGCATCATATCCACCACCAGAGTTCTAGTGTACTTCACCACCAGTTTCTTCCCTTGACCCCTCTGGCAAGCACAGTTTCTCATTCTGTGAATTTTGTGGCAATTTATCTGTTCATTTGTTTTGTTTCTTTATATTCCACATATCTGTGAAACATCCTGCAATTCTCTTTCACTTTTTCGACTTATTTTACTTACCATAATAATCCAGCTCCATCCAGTTTGCTGCAAAGGACACAATTTTATCTCTTTAAACAGCTGCATGTACTCAATTCCATAATATATATATACTTACACATATATATATACATATATATATATATATATAGTCTGCATGTATAGCTTGACTATTATGAATTGTGATGCTATGAACATTGGGGTGCAAATATTTTTCCCAATCAATGATTTTTTTTATTATTTGAGTATATGCGCAGAAGTGGGATTGCTGAATGGAATGGTAGACCCATTTTTATATTTTTGAGGAATATCCATACTGTTTTCCAGAGAGTTTGTACTAATTTGCATTGTCACCAACAGTGTAAGAAGGTTCCTTTTTCTCCTCAGTCCTTCTAATACTTGCTGTTTCTAGTCTTTTTTTAATATAGATCATTTTCACTGGTGTAAGTTGATATCTTTGTGTGTGTGTGTGTGTGTGTGTGTGTGTGTGTGTGTGTGTGTGTTTTATGTTTCTGTAGAACAACTGTTTCTTCTCTAGAAAGGTATCTGTTCAGCTCTTCGGACAATTTTTTGAGTGGGTCAGTAGTTTTTTGTTGTCGTTATTGAGGTATATGAGCTTTTTATATATTTTTGAGATAAACTCCTGTCAAATACCTTCTCCCATTTACTGAGTTCCTTTTTGTTTTGGTGATGCTTTCTTTCACTGTACAGAAACTTTTTAGTTTGATGTAGTCCCAGTCGTTTTGTTTTACTTTAGCTTTATTTCCCATAGGTGTCACTTCCCCAATGACATCTCTTAGGTTTATATTATTAGGCATTTTTCCTACATTTCTTTCTATGTATGTTATTTGCTGGTCTTTGATCCATTTTGAATTAATTTAGTGTATGGTACTAATGAGTAAATGAGCTAGATTGTTTGTAGCTATCTGTCCAATTTTCCCAGCATCATTTGTTGCATAGACTTTCCTTCCTCTATTATATGTTCTTGGTTCCTTTGTCATAACTTATCAAGTGTTTTACTTTCTTTTGGGGGCCTATTTTATGTCAAAACTATTGTTGAGTTCTTTCAGACCTCCTCATTTTTATGTGTCCTCAGCTATCTTGTGAAGTCGGTATTAATTTTACCACAGATAATAAATGGTCACCTCCTTGAAGTTGCACAATTAGAATCGACAGAGCTAGTATAGTTCTGATTTCTTCAGAATACACCTTTTTTCTTGCATTAAATAAATAAGTGCACAAGTAATAAAAATTCAAAATGAGCATAAGATACTAAAACTGGGGAACACACCTAATTTTCCTCCTAAAGAAAAAACAGAAAAAATGAAATCTTTATTAGTCAATTAGATGGCAGCAGCTAGACATTTCTCAGTGAGGTATGTTGGCTCTGGATGAACAGGGGATCTACAGAGAGAAATGGAGCAAGAATAATCCAAGCAAAGCACATTAAGGAAATGGTCTGTGATTTGGTTCAGTGAGAACACAACTAAGGGGAGACAGTGGAGATGAGATAGCATAAAATTGTAGTCACATTGGTTGGTCCTCTTTAGTTTCGTGGTCTGGGCTGATTCTGAGTAGGTAATATGAGCTAACAAAGTTGTTTAACTGGTAATTGAGGATGAGGTTAAGACTATAATTGTACCTTCATTAGAGTAGCTAGGAGATAATGTCAGGTATATGTAAGATTATTGCTATGGGAAGAAAATGGAGGCATGTGACCAGAGAAGAGACTGCAGAGGACCTGACCTTGGAAAAAGTGTCACAGTGATTGTGAGATGGGAACAGATCAACCTTCATTGTCGCCAAGTAGAATTGGGAGGAGGTATGGACTAATGATCACATAACTTCTAATTCCATAGCATGCTGAAGGACAGAGGGTAAAGACTTTAGTTAATAGTGCATGGTACATGAAAAGTACTTTACTTATGGTTATTTCTGAATAATGAATTATTTTGTTTAGTTACATGTATACCAGGTAAAACATGATTGAAACTTCAAGTTGCTATATTTCCCCTCTTCTTTTTATATTGCATGTTTGTAGAATGAAGAAAAATAGATGAGTTATTTCACATCAAGAAGAAAAATACTAGATAACACATGCTAAGTGCAGTATCTGGGAGGTTTTCAATCTAAGAAAGATTATTAACTGAATATGGAATTTAGGAGTTAGACAAAAGGGATTTGGTCAGGAGGGGTAGACAGATTTTAAGGCTGGGGACAGAATTCTGGTTAGTTAGTGTTATGACATTTCAAATATAAAATAGCCATTAAAATGGATTTGCTTAATTTTATCAACATATTCACTTTTACACATAGTTCTTTTTTCTGTGTTGTCATCCAAGCTAACTTTATTCTAACGATGTAAGAATTTCATTTATTCTATTTGGAAAAAGAAGGGCTTCGAGCTCTCTACTAAAGAGTTAGTTGAGGGCCAGGCAGGGGGGTATATAAAAAGAAAAGATAAGCTTGAGACCTGAAAAGAAATTGTTCAACTAGAATTGAATTCAGTTATGAAAGCTCTTAAAATAAGATATTAAATAATCTTCAATAATATATTGTGAAAAAAACATGCTCCCTAATTTCTATTTTTATCCCAAATAAAATGTTCCTTTTTATAATTCAATTTTAATTTTAATTTTATTTAGGTCATTTATCTGTTTATCACATTTTCGTGAAATTATACAGTGTTTGTCTTTCTTCATCTGACTTATTTCATTGAGTATGATACCTATAGTTTCATTCATATTGTTGCAGAAGGTCAGAGTTCATCTTTTTCTAGCTGAATAGTATTTCATTGTGTATATATACAACATCTTCTTTATCCTCTCATCTGTCAATAGACATTCAGTTGTTTCCAAATATTGGCTGTTGTCTAAGCTTAATATTTCTAATACTGATGATTCTGTCAGATGGGTGAGATCCAAGAAAATTGGGTATGCTGCCTAAGTTCATCTAGGTTACTAAATAGCAGAAATCACCTGAAATAGTTTTTTGGAAAAATTGGGCATAAAGAATTCTCTTTAAAAGAACAAAATCAGTACTCCAACATCTGAGATTTAAAGCTTAGTTTGGAGGAACACAACAGAAGCTCTTGATTACAGTAGAAGGAAACAGGCCCCCAATGAAAAAGGGAAGTGGTATTAGGGAAGAAGTGCTACAAGAAAAAAGGCCAGGTGTGCACTGTACTCATCCCGATATGAAGTGTGAACTAAATTGAAAGATAACTAGCAAAATATGTGGAACTAATGTGCTCTGTGAATAAGTGCTGAATCTTAGAGAAAGAATTAAAACCCTCTGTAATATGTAAGACTTCTTATGGTGGTGTTGTTAACCAGTGGACTTCATGCTCTAATTAAAATTTCACAGGGCCGAGGAATTTAGTGCCCTAAATTTGGAGCCTCTCGTACACTTGGTGTTTTGTTTGAGGATGATGTATTTGGGACGATTAGGGGAGAATGAAATCTTTACCAGTGACTAGCTAGGTAGATGTGTGAAAGGTTATTGGTATGATAGCTTGCTCTCTGTCACTGAGGGACATAGAATGAATAATTTGCCAACAGATGGATGTTCTGAGAGTTAATTAAGAAGCTTTCAAGTACCCAGTACCTCAGATTGTGAAATGTATATGCTCCCTGTATAGAAAGACCAGAATCACTGCAGGTCAAAATCATGGTATTAAATATTTCCAGAAAGTTTCCATTTGAAATAAAAGGAGTAACTTTAAAGATATTAATTATATGAGTGTGTCTCAAACCTAGGTGTACAATTTAAGTAAGTGGAGACTGAAAAAAATATCCTTGTTGGACCCATCCCAGATCAATTTTATCAGTGTCTAGTAATAATTATTTTTTAGCTCTTTGAGTGATTTGAATACACAACCAGGATCGAGCTACTGATCTATAAATAAAATACTTTTAATATCCTGAGAGTCACAGCAATTAATGGATGCAGGAATGGAAATGGAGTTAAGCTAGTCTTTGTTGGAACAACAAATTGACCAAGCTCTTGTTTTGCTCTGTGTAAGCTGCCTAACCTTGTTAAAGGTTAGCATTTTTTAACCTTTAAAATATGAGTATTAGTTATTTAACAGATTTCATTTTAAAGAGAGGAAGGAAAGGCAGTGGAGAAAGAAGCACTTTTAAGGAAGTAGAGAAGTAAGAGAAGAAGAGAGGAAAAAAAGAAGGAAAGGAGAAGATTTTTTTTTAGTTATTTATTTTTGGTTGTTCTCCCCGGTCCCAGGTAGTAAGCCCAGGTCCTTAGGCCACACTTGGTCATGACCCAATCACTCGCTTTGCACCTGAGCCACTAGTGTGTCTAATAGATTTTTGTGAGACCTGGATGTGAGCATTATTTTATAATTTAAATCACCTGCCATATGTACAGCGTGGAATAGACAATAATAACTGCTATACCATTTGTTTTTACTAAAATGCTGTAATAGAAATTTTAAGCCTGTTTTTCAGGATTGCTCACATATAAATGAAATGATTATGAGCAGAGGCACTCAGATGCACACACCTCTACCTAACACAGACTGTACCACAGTCCTCTCTCATCATATTGCAAATATATAAATAACACAGAGTCTTGCTAAGTGTACATACTTAGAAATGATATAATATATACATTTCCTTGATAGCAAAGGATGCTTCTAGAGATGTTACTGCTCTCTAGAATTATCGCCAATGATAATTTCCAGATAGTATTTTGCAATTAATTATGAAGCTCTATCCTTCACAGTCACTTAGTAAATGTGGCCTTGGCTGTGACTACTTGGGTGTCAAGTAGCTTAACCAAATATATTGCAATGTAATTGTCCAAAGGCTCTGAACCTGTAGTTCCATAGGCAGGGTTTCACTATCCATGTTGGCCTTGAACAGAGGGGAAAGGGCAATTTGCTCTGTGTTGCTATTCTTTCTCCTAGTTTAAGGCCGTTGGCTGTGATTTCAGTGGTGTATAGAATGACCATCGATGCAAATAAACTTTGCTCAAGGCCCTGATTACATCCTCCTCTTTTTATACTGGAAACATATGTTATGCCTATGTAATTCCTTTATTTATTTGAGAGAACACTGGGGGAAAGCTGCAATAAGGGTCTGACTCCAAGCCTGCTTTTTACCATAACCATATGGTAAACAGTAGTGGACTCACCTCTGGACTACCACTTACTAGTGTGTCTGGGGTCAGCCACTTACCCATTCTCAAACTTATTTTCCTCAGCTGCAAAATGAAGGAATAGAATATATACATTATAGTTTCTTTCTGATGGCAACATAAAGGATTTTATGAAAATATATAGATGGCATTTATGGAATGTGCACCCTTTGCTACTCTAAGTATTTCATATGTTCAAAGTATTAACTTGCAATCTTCTTTAAGGTAGAGCTCTGGATTCCCTTTTCAATTATTAGGAAATGGAGACAGCAGTGCCTGTTTCCAAGATCACACAACCAGAGTGAAATATAGCTTAAGAAGAGCTACACTTTGATGTTAGAAAGACCCAGGTCTGAGTTTTGGTCCTTCAGCCTATTTACTCTGTGTCTTGAGTCTCTTATCTTTCTAATTTCAATTTTTTCTCTGTAAAGAGATATGATAAAGTCCCATGTTTGGTATTTGGAGAGGAATTTTGTTTCCACTTCTCCAATGTACAAGCAAAAGCCAAATGGTAACCCAGCTATTATGGATTTATTAATGGCTAGGTTTGTATTCTAATGTCATCCAAGTTTAGGGTTCTTTTTAGTGAGATGTCCTGACCCATGAGGGAAGCCAGGAAGGCTAAATGAGGCTACCCATCTCAACTTTTCTTGAATAGAGAGCAGTAGAGGACCTGAACCAGACTTTGAATCCATCACAGACAAGTCTGTGGGCTCCAGACCAACACATTGAGGTGGCTCTCCCAGAGAGCCAACTGTGCTTACGTAACTGTCTGTGAATGAGCAGTACAAGTATGACTCTCACATATGCCACTAAGAACAGGAAGATTGTCAGAGGCAAGCCAAACATGGACAAATGATGCTAGGGTATGGTTACCTACTCAGCAGAGAATAGGGAGAAGTGTGGCTCCCACAGTCATGAGGCAGATACTTGAGCTAAACATAGAAAAGTCACTCTCACCTCCACTTGAACAGTAGTGAAAAAAAATCAATAACAAAAAGCTCATCCTTGTCTTATAGGGCATTTAATAGATTTAATCATTTTATGCATAATATGAAAACATCAATGACCACCACATTTGATAAAGAGAAGCAACTTTTAATTTATTATTGTATAGATGGGGAGAAAGAAGCTCAGAGACATCAACTCCAATCTGATATAATAGCCAACAGTAACAGCAATGTCACAAACAAAAAAGTAATAAGAACTTTACTTCATGTGTAGATTTAGAAATATTTAGAATTACTTCCTCAGACACCCTTTATATCACGATCAGGATGTTGTTTGGAATTTGAAAGCTTTCATAGTGAATGAACATGGGGTTGGGTATGAAGGTTGGAGAACATGTTAATGAATATTTGTATGTTTAATGTCATTAACTGTATATATCCTTTGGAAATCACAGCTACCTCTTACATTTTCCATGTAGTATGCCTTATCCAATGACCTTAAAATAAATAAAAGTTTTGACATATATACAAAAATTAAGGATAAGTAGTTATACTTCAGAATGGACAAAAAGATTGGCAGTAAAATTATTTGACAAGAAAGTGCTTATGTTTTTATACTGAATATGAGGAAAAACAGAGTTTCTAAAAATTGTAATAAAACCATTTTGACTTTACTAGAGAGCAAGTTTTCTTATTTAGTACATTTAATACATTGATAATAAGCAATTTTAATTTATGGTAATTAAATAAGAACTGTATTTTATTGTTTTTAGCACATAAGCACATTTATTATATAAAGTAAAATGGTTAAAGATACGCAGATAAGCAGGGAAAATAAGAATACATAGAGCTAGATTGGGAAAGTCCTGAGCATTGGAGCTTTTAGTCCCACGAAGTTGGGGAGCATCAATACCTAATATGTGGATGTATTCAACAAGCTGGAGCTCTCTGAACTTCATAGTATTAGGATTTTTATGACTGCTTCATCATGTAGGTCTAACTAATTATTAACTCAATTTCCAGCCCCATTCCTGTCTCTGGGGAATGGGAGATGATACTGAAAATGTCAAGCTTCAATCATGACCTGCCCCCAACCAGGAGTCCGCGAAGAATCACCTTATTAAAACAAGATGCTATTATCACCCAGGAAATCTAAGGCTTTAGGAACTGTGTGTCAGGAACAGAAGAGATCAATCAATACATATTTTTCTTTTATCTTAAATTTTTCAATATATACATATATGAAATGACATGTACACTTTAAACTTGCACAATATATCAATTATATCCAAATGAAGTTAAAAAATGTACTTTCTTTTTATTTTATTTAATTTAAATTTTAATAAAAGACTATTGCATTATAAATTATATAGATTTAAAGTGTTCACCACCAGCAGTCCAATTCTATCCTTAACTATATAGTTCTATGTGATTTTTCACCCCCTTCCCTTTTGGTGAACGCTAATTTGGTTCTATAGACTAAAAGTATTTTTTGTTTAATTTGGTTCGTTTATTTGTTTGGTTTCTCTATGTAGCACATATAATTGATTAATACAGTGTCTGTATTCTTCTAACTTGCCTCACTAACATAATCCCTTCTACATTCAACCATGCTATGGCAAATGGCAGCATTTCATCCTTTTCAGAATGAATGGTATTCCATTGTATATAAATATATCATGTTCCCCTTTATCCCTTATTAATTGATGGACACTCAGTTCTCTGACTCCTGTCTACTGCAAATAATGCTTCAATAAACATAGGGGTGTACATAACTTTTCAAATTAATATTTTTGTATGTTTTAGGTAAATTCCCAGAAATGGGAAAAATGAGGTTATATGAAATTTCTATTTTTAATTTTTGAGGAGTATCCATACTTCTTTCCACAATGGCTGCATCAATTCACACCACAACAGGGCACATGGGTTCCTTTTTCTCTGCATTCTTGACAACACTTGTTTCTAATCTTTTAATATAATAATTTTCACATGAGTAAGGTGATATCTCATTCATTTGCTTATAACCTGTTATAAATTAAAAGCAAATTAATCTCAAGTTCACTCTTACAGCATCATTAATCTCCTCCTCGTTTATATTTTTAGTGTCTTGCAGCTTCTAGATGGGGTTTATTTTTATTTTATATAAATCTCCTTGGTATTTCTTGCAGGCTGGTTTAGTGTTGACGACTTTAACTTGTCTGAAAGCCCTTTATTGCTCCTTCAATTCCAAGAGATAACCTGGATGGATAGGGTATTCCTAGTTGGATTCTTTCAGCACTTTTGATATGTTGTGCCATTCCCTTCTGACCTGCAAAGTTACTGCTGAGAAATTTACAGGCAATTTTATGGGGTTCCTCTTCCATGTGACTCATTTTTCTCTTAACTGCTTTTAAGATTTCCATTTTATTTTAATTTTTGTCATTTTAATTATAATGTGTCTCGATATGTGTCTGTTTTTGTTTTTGTTTTTTTTTTTTTTAATCTCTGAGCCTCCTGAATCTGGATGTCTGTTTTCTTCCCCAAATCAGGGAAATTCTCATATAGTATATCTTCAGATACAATTTCTGTCCCTTTCTCTCTCTTCTCTTTCTGCCTTGTGGAACAAATCTTATTCTCTTGATGTTTCCTCATAAGAGTCTTATATTGTCTTTGCTTTTTTATTTTTAATTCATTTTTCTCTTTGCTGTCTTCTGGGTGCTTTCCATTGCACTCTATTCTAGTTCACTGATTCAGTTGGTTGCTTCTTCAAGTCTACTGCTGAGCACCTCTGTTGTGTTTTTTCCCTCTTTTCATGATAATTTTATTTAGCTATTTTTCTCCTAATGTCATTGAGTATCATTGAGATTGCTGTTTTAAAATTTCTTAGTTTATTTAATTCTGTTGCATTAGCATTTTTCTCTGGGGTTGTAATTTGACTCAAAGTTTGGGGTTATATTCTCTGCTTCATTTTGTTTGGCATTTTGTGTTTATTTTTATAGATTAGGTTAAATGGCTTTCTTTTCTTGTATTTAAAGAAATTACTTTATGCTAGGTATTTTCAAGTATAGGCTTAGAGTGATAGCTTGGGATGCTGGGCTTTCTATTGCTTTGTAGGCTAAAGGCTCTGAACTAGTCAAATAAGCTTTGGCTATAACTGTTGCCTCCACTACAACCTGTGATCTCAACAGTTTTCTCAAACTTTTCCCCTAGAGGCATGGGCAAGAGGAAAGAGACCTGGGAGCTGCAGACCAGTGCCACAGTCCTACCAGTGGCCACACACCAGAAATAGACAGGTGATTTCTGAGGACTGTTGGGAGCAAGCATCCATACCCACCTTCTGAAAGTCTTTTGATCCTTTAGCTGGACTGAAACTCCTCAAGAAAGGGATTCTTAGAGCTCTCAATAAGTCTCAGGACTCAGCAGGTGGGAATACTATCTGACATCGCTTGAGGGCTTTAGTTTGAAAATAACAAGCAGGCAAGTGCACAAGCACTGTTTAAGCAGCCCCAAGTGGGGGTGGGGCAGCTGTTTGTGGGGGACTACCAGAGCGTCTTTTATGTTCTTTCCTGAGAGAACTGGTGAAACTTCATAACCTGACCTTTGCACAAAAGCACTCAGCTACCTGTGCTGGTAATTGCCCGCTAGGCTGCCTGCTGCTTCCCTTTGCAAGTGAGGTCCTGGTAGCCAGGAGAACTGGAACCCTGAGAAAAACTGTCCTTGCCACAGTGAGTTGATGGTGGGGGGGTGGGGAGTTTCACATCCAGCCTTGATTCCATTATGGTGGCTGACTCTGCAGGCAGCACATACACAACAGATAATCCAGGAACACAGCAGCATTTCTGTTCACTAGAAGGTTATCCCTATTTCTCATTTCTCCCTCTGAAATCTTTGGTTCAACAAATGGAATTCTTCAGTTAGATCTGTACACACTTCAACCTGTCTGCTCCTCTGGATCTCTGCTCCCCAGAGTCCTGTTGTTCACTAAAGAAACACCCTTTGTTTTCTGCACCAGAATGTTCAGATGCAGTTCTCAGGTGCTGGAGCTCCTGATGTTTGATAGGGTCCTTCAGTCTCTGGAAAAAAGCTCCGTATTACTGGTACCCTAACAACCTTGGGTCGAAGTGCTTGGGCAATGATCTTGATAAGAACATGTCTTGGCTTTTCCTACCTTTTCTAATGTCTTTTTATCACTTTTCCTTGTGGAGATATTGGTACCCAAATCCTCAGTTCATTTTCACAGACCATTGTTTGTTACCTGAATGTAGCTTTGCTGTATCTGTGGAGAGGAGGTGAGCTCAAAATCTTTGATATTGTGGGTGGATTTTAAACATTTTAATTTAAATTAAAATGATTGCTTCATATTTTCTCCAAAGTAAAGCTTATTTTATTCTTGAAACTATACTCATATTTCTCCTATTTCTGATTCCATGTTTATATCTATTTATCTGTCTATCCACCTGGATTGTCTACTCACATTAATAAGCCCAAATCTCAGTAGCTTTAACAACAGGGTCATAATTCACACACAGGTCACATGTGTCAAAAATGGTATACTCAGCATTGCTTAATCCTCATTTGTAGATCTAGGCCGTGAGAATTTCCATTGCTATGTTCCGTGCAGAAACTGGAAGAAAAGAGCTTGGTAAATTGACTACTGTCACTTACTGCTTCAATACAAAAGTGAGACATCACTTTTCTCATTTCATTGTCCAATGAAAGTCATATGTTCATGCTTAACTTCAAAGGGGGTAAAACAGTGCACTGCTATATCAGACCAGAGCCTGAGAAGTCAGGAAAACCACTAATGGCCATGAAAAGAAGTAACTTACTATTCCTATTTTGTATCGAGGTCATAAATGCAGTATGTTGCAGACATCAATTATGAACAAAAGTTAGATGGAAGATTTGTTTCTCATATAATAATATTATGCTGTAATGTTAGTTTAAAAATAAGAAAATTGTCCTTTAACTTAAATTCCACCTATTAAGTTCATCAAACACTAGTCTCCCTAAGTGACAAAACATTTTTTATTTTGTGAAGGACTAATGTAATGTTAGTAAATGTAAAGTTATTTTAAGGAATAAATGAGAGTGAGGGGACTAAAATGTGAATGCATGGCCATGGTATGGAAAGAGATATTTTATGAATTGACAAAAATTGCAGACATGTGGGTGTCCGTTTCGTCATGATTGGAGAATATTATTTAAGTAAATTTGTTTATTTGTGTTTATTTTTCCTTAGGAGAATATAAACATTGATGAAGCCTCCAGATGCCTTGTGAAACATATACTTGCAAACGAGTGTGATCTAATGGAGTCCACTGAGCCGGACACAGTGAAGCCCCATCTGACATCACCCAAAGTTGTCAGCTGCTCTGGCTGTGCCAAATCCTAGTGAGCTCCTTGTCTGACAGATGATAAAAATAATTCCATCATCTCTTGAATTGTGCCTTAATTTTTACCATTTTGGGTAAATGTCAGAATAGGAGACATGTGACAAGTCAGAGATCTATGCCTGTATAATTCCTATAAGAGAGAAATAGCAAATGTTCTTTTTATGTTTTTTTCCCAGCATCAGCTCCATGTTTACAATCTTTTTAAATATTTAGTCAGATACAAAATTTTTCTTATAGCTGACCAAAATTCTACAGGTCCAGAGTCAGCCCCATTATTTGCTTCTTTGAATCATCCAAGCCTCAAGTCTTAAAGAGAAAGGGCAGAAGAGCAGAATGCCTGTTAAGTTAAACATTGTCTCTTGCTTTGCTCCTGGTGTCTTTGTCTAAATTTCAATACATTCTCTGCTGTTCTGACAGTCCTATTAAGTCAAAACAGTATTTTCTCCAGCAATGACCTCCATTCTCAACAGACTTAAGAGTCATCTCAATATAACTCTTTAGAGTCATGTTCACAGGCTTCCTGTCTCTTTGCTGCCATTGTTGTTGTTTGCCATGCCTTGAATATTGGTTTAACCGAAATTGTATGAGAATGACCTCTCGATGTGCTTTTCTGTTAGTTTTTCTGTTAGATTCAAGCTGTGGAATTCTTATGGACATGTAATATTTATTTTCACCAGTGAAAAATAAAACAGTAAAAGCTGCTGTTTCCCTGTTTCTGAAAGTGCTTTCAGTTTCTTCATATTTTGAACTCTTTGGACAGGGTAACCAGAATTCTCAAAACCCATTTCTAAAATCATATTTTGCAAAGAAGATGGGAAATGCACACTTAAAGGAATAGCTAGGAACTATGAAAAAAGTAATGGGTCTATTCCATCTGTATCTACTGTTCATATTGACTTAGTCACAAAAAGAAGCCATGAGTATATAATTTTAGCTAAGCAGAGGAATATAGCCTCATATATTCTGATCATGAAAAGTGTGAGCTCATTTGACTTATGAAGAAACTGAAATATACATGGGGTTGGGGGATTCTTGCTTTACACCATGTCTGTGGAGCTCATATGCTGCAGGGAGCTACTACCGTTTTTTTTTAAGTTGAAGGAAGACAGCAGGAATGAACAGAGAAGTGAAGGAAGCATTTATTTATTGTGTTATTTGTTCATTTTGGTTGTTCTCCCAACCCCAGAATGTGAACCTGGGTCCTTAGGCTGTAGCGCACTATACTGATTGCAGACTGAGCCAACAGGGTGCACCTAGTGACTACTTTCAAATGGTATTATTTTCCATTTTTAATCAGAATACACTCACAGTAAATTTATACTTAAAAATATTTTCTTTTTATGGTATGGCTTAGTTTCTCTTTCTTGTGTATAATTCTGTGATCTAGTTGTGGCTCCATCTTCGGGAATTAAGAATGTGAAGAGGAATATTGAGAAAGAGGCAAACACTCCTCATTGCTAACAATCTTTAAGAAATCGAAACTGTGCTCCTTTACTAGCTGTCACTCGAACCCCTTGGAAATTTAAGAAATATTGATACCGGGGTCCCATGCCCAGAGATTTAAAAAAAATTAGGTGATTCTGGCGTTTTAGGAAGAGTAACTGTTCCAAAGAGCTAATCAAAGGAACATTATCACGTGCATACATGGTTTATGATTTAAGAAGGCCTCCCACAAAGGAAAATGCATAAAAGTTCAATACTCCTACACTGTTATTCAGAATCCAATTTAAAATTCATGCTTTTTCTTACTCCCAACTCTAAAGCTACCTATGCCTCAGGCTGCTGAGGAAAGTTATCCATGAGCACCACTGGACATGTGAAAAAACAGTAGTGATAGAAAAGATGAACCTCAGAATGTACCACCTTTATTGAAGAGATGCAATGAGCAAATTTTGTTGGAAAACTCATGGAGTTCTTTAGAATACAGGATTCTGTAGAAATTATGCAGTTTTGCAATGGTAGTTTGTTTTCTATGAAGAGATAATCTAAAAGAGAAATATAGGATAGAAAGTTCAAGATTTTTCTTGGAACCCTCATGCAAGCTTGAAGATGGTAACAGGAAAAATCAGTGAGGTATGTGGAATCAAGATGAGGCATAGTAGGAAAACAAGCAAGAGATAAGAATGAAAGAAGTATGTTGTGTTTCTTTTTGAAGTTTCAGCTTCTCCAGTTGCTCATGAGCCAAAAATTCCTTCTTGTCTTTTACTCTTTTCTGCCAAAATTTGCAGTTAAGCTTGCAAGGAAGCTACCTTTTGTAACAGATTCTTTTGGATGCCCTCTCTTTATTGTTATCACAATAGGTTTGTTTGCTCCATGCTCATAGTCAATCCAAGCACCATGATGTTGGCTTTTGCAAAAGGGAAATGATTTTATTGCAAAGCCAACAAGCTAATAAGTACATATTATTTTAGTTTGCTTTCACCTGAGACCTATGTTAGTCACTGGCTTCCCTAACTGAGAGGAATCTGAACAGGATTTTGCTTTTACACAAAAGGCATGAAGTGAAAATAACATCTGTGCTTGTTCTGTAGCCATTATGGAAGCCATTGTTTTGAACAGAGAGAATGGCTCCACCCAGCTCCTTCCCAGGACCATTTCATACAGACTTGTATTATCATACCATTCTTGATTTAACCATAAATTACTGTTACTTTAGGTTTTATGTGTTATTTGGTATGATTTGGTAGTTTTTGTTTATAGGAACACTCACAAATATTTTTCATATAAACTAATGATAATTGCTTCTCGCTTTAGACTGTTTCAACTTGTGAAGGGTTTCATAGGATTGCTTTATTTCAGATAGTGGGGGAAACCCGTACTATTCAGAATCTGTAGAGTATTCTGAGAAATTGGTCTTGAGGTGTTTAATAAGGAAGGACAGAATGTAAGAACAGATAATAGATAGTCTATTTTACTGAGGTCACATTGTTTTATAATAGTGTAGTTTTAGTGTGGATGATCTATCTTTATGGGAGGGCTCCTTCATGAGTTAATTTTAACATTCTGGCAAGTAGTCCTGGACCTGATCCCAACTGCTATTGGAATAACTCTGAGTGTGGAAACAATAATGGACTAAAATTAATGATGTGAGAAGGCCATAACTACCTTGGCAAAGTACTGGAAAAAAAACTCCAAAGTTTCAGAGAAGTGAGCATATTCTAATGTGTTCATTCTGTGATGCCAGAGAAATTGCCAGCTAATGATATTCTCCAGGAGAGTTCAGAAAACACACTCTTCACCAAAACCACAGGAGTGCCCCCAAAGAATGAAGCCAGCACCAAATGGAAGCTCGATGAAGGCTGTTTTCTGAAGGCCAGCGTGAGATGGTAAAGCGGTGCTCGTTTCCCAGGGAATGACAAACTACATTGTTACATTTCAAGATGTGGTACTAAAAATTATGTTGGTATATTTAGTGCTGTGTTTTGAGTAGCTATGATAAAAGGTGGAAATAGGAAAGAAGATTCCTTGTAGCACTTTAAATAATCCATTTAGGAAGGTAGTTTCCTGTAGGGTGGTGTGAAAACAGGACACATTCCTAAACTTGAATGTGAGCTCAGTGACTGATAAATGCTGGGTGTGAACTTGAATGCAATAGATAGACTTTCTGTGATGATAACTGTCTCTGCCTGTATTCAAGATGACCTGTCCTGAAATTTTACTGCCCTTGCCTGCTCTACTGCTCTTTGTTCTTGCCCACTTGACTGTTCCTTCCTGCTCACTACTCTCCCTCTGCTGACACCCCTTATAAAAGAGCCCCTCTCCCCACTGGCAGTGGGGTAGCTTTCCAGAAACACATACATCCCCTGCTACTGGGGAGGTGGAAATACGTCCAGTCCACCACAATCAGAACCCCCTGTTGTGAGTATAATAAAGGCCATGTCCTTACAGCTTGTGTTTTCTGATGATTTCCTCGGACTGTCTACTAGGCAGGGCATTACTCTGCCAATAAACACCTGCATAACACTTCTCCCTTTACAACTTCAAGTTCTGCAGAGTTAGAGGTCTTGATACTCTGCCAGGGGACACAGTAAGGGTTCCACTAAATCCACAGCTTCAGAGATGTCTTATTATTTTTGCCTCCTCATGCCCACAGACCAGTAGTTAGAGAAGGTAGTTGGAGAGGGCAGGGATAATTCATTCTAATTATCAAGAGGACAATGGGTTGCTGCTAAATAATAGAGCAGGAGGAGTCCAGAAATCATGTAGTTCACTGAAGTGCCTCTTGATCCTTCCATGCCTGGTAAGAACTAAAAGGGCAATTGCAGCAATAACATTTGTTGTTGTGTTTTGGGTTTTTTTTTTGGCAGGGGATGGGTAGGGAGAAGGAGGGAATGGAGGAAGCAGTAGTTTAAACAACATAAATTTGTTTGTCGCTGTTCTGGAAGTTGGAAATTCAAAACCAAAGAGCCACCTAATTTAGTCCCTGCTGGGAGATATCTTTCTTGTTTGAGGCTACTTTCTCACTATATCCACACATGGCAGAGAGAACAGCAACACCTTGATGAGGACAAATAACAAGGGACTCATACTCTCAGGAATAAAAGTCTGAGTTATTACATCATACAATGAACCTAGACTAGAAACAGTTTAGTCAAAAGAATGGATGTGGTAAAGGAGAGAAATGGTGAATATTAATTATCAAGATTTAACTACAGAGGTGGAGACTGCAGCTTGTCCCATCAACCCTCACTCCTTTCCTGGAGTCCTCCCTTCCTTTCCCTCTTTTCATTCCTCCCTTTCTCCCTCTCTTCCTCTCTCTCTTTCTCTCCTCAGAATTATGACTAGTGGTTTCCTTAAAAACTCAGCGACAGAACAGAGGGAACTTCATATGCAACATGAGTGAAACTGAGTAGAACAAGGTGAAGATCTGTAGTGGACAAGAGCTGAGGAAAGGTCATATCCCCTTAGCATATGAATGGAATTACAATCTCCTATAACTCTGCCTAAGAACTTTTCTGGATACATGGAGCATATTTGCCTTGCATGCTGGACAGGCCACAGTGCTACACAGTTACCTCTAGAAGCAGCCTCATCTACAGAAATGGTAGATAAATTATGCAACCTCCTTGCCCTTTAGGTAGGATAAAACTAAACTTGTGTTATGCATTTTTTCAGAAGTACCCAGTAGGACTGAGGCAACAGTTTGAACATTCAAAACCTGCTGTTATCACAAGCCTTTTGTTTCCTTTCCTTACCTGTTTCACTTCTCAACTTCTTTACCAGTGTTTTCAAAGATCACTTCTCAATTAAAACAATTTCATTTTAAAATTTAATTTTATTTAAGGAACATTGCATGTGGACATCACATAGGTTTTAAACTGGACATCAATGTGTATCCTGATTGAGCTTCAAATGTTAGTGACTTAAAACAGTATGACATTCAGGCAATAACAATATCATGAATTCTCTAATTCACTGCTTTTCAGTGTCACTGAAATGTGGTTTCTAAGAAATGTAAGGTAAGATCACAATTCCATGTCTTCTAACCCATTCCATCATAGAAATAGGCATCTATGCAATCTTCAAAATGAATATTCATTAATCCCTTTATCCCCTCAATAAATATTTATTGAGCAATTACTATATTTCCAATACTTGGTTAGGCACTTTGTGGAGATACAAGTGATTAAGTCAGAGTCAGATTAAGGTGTTGGGATCAGATAGGAGCCTGAAATGGAGAAAAAAATTGCCATGTATCAAAAGAGAAGTCAGTTGTCCAAACCAATTTATCATTTCTGAATACAATATGTTTCAGATTTAAGTATTATTGTTCTAATCATATTCTCCCTTGAACTCTGGTATCTGAGTGAACTAGACCATTTTGTTTTGTACCTCTCCCTGCTGTTTGTGATACACATACACACACACACACACACACACACACACACATAGATGAAATTCTACCCATTCTTGAAGAATCAGCACAATTGCACAGACTTGTAGCCTTGTCAGACTCTTCAGGTAAGTAAAATTTCTTTCCACACTTGCACTGATCTTGACTGATTCTATCAAAGCGCACATGATGAATTAGAGTGGTATAAAACACATACTAAGGGACAGGTACAGATATGTAATGGTATATTTATTGTGTCATGTAATTCCCACAATAAACTTATATGAAAGTTTTCATCTTCTCATTTGATGTATGACGAAATTGAGGTGTAGAGAAATAATAAGCAATTTGTCAAAACCCATACAGTTATCAGCTGAGAAAGCAAGGATTCAACCCAAGGAACCTAATTCTAATAATCATGAACTTAACCTGTAAGATAAACTGTTTCCTCTAGATTTCTAGATGGAGTAATTTTCTGAATTCAGAGCACAGATACTCAGTTCAGGAGGTGATAAAAGAGCTTACCATCTGGTAATATGCATTTCTCTTTACTATGGTGAGAGATGTCTTCATGGGACAATGCATGTACAACTCTTAGCACAGTACCTAAAACATGGAAAGTAATTGATGAATGTGGTTATAATGATATTATTCTATCTGCATCATTATTGATTCAATTAATGCAGTGTAAGCAATGCTCTCAGATAAAAGGGTAGATTTTTTTTCGAGGTGTAAAAAATGGGACCAAAGAAAATTTACAGAGATAGGAAAAAGATTAGTAATTATATATTTCGAAGAGACTGGGGCTGACTTTTAAATGTAGAAGTTTTCTTTTTGGGGTGATGAAGTGTTCTAAAGTTGACGGTGGTGATTCTTGTATAACATGGAACATGCAAAGCCTTACTGAATAGGGTACTTTAAATGAGTGAAATGTATAGCATACAAATAAATAATACAGCTGAAACAAGAAAAAAATGAAGCCATGAGAGAAAGCAGGATGAGGTGGTTGTTTTCCCCAATGTATTTTTTTAGCCCCACTATGGAGTATTATCTCCTAGGAAGGAATAGTGGAAGGTGTACTTCTGAATTCATAACTTACACTCAGATGTTGGAAGTAGCATTAAGTCTGGGTATAAATGCAGCTACACCTGAGTGGTTTCTTTCTGAAAAATATCCTTGGCTTTCTCTTATTTCCTAAACCCAAGAAAATTCCTGAAAAGTGTGAGAAATACCAGTAAGTCAGAAGTACTGATGATTCTTCAAAGATGATGGTAAAATGCCACTGGAAGTGTGTGCACACTATTTATTTCCATTCCAATAAACCAACATATTTTGTTCAATTTTATTTATTCTCAGAATATTATTCCTCAAGCACAAGCAGTGTATTCTTAAGTGCAATGTACTCACTGAAGCTGTAATGGGTGATATAAGACTCAATAATTCAAACTTCCAGATGGACCAGATAATGTTTTCTACTAGAAAAAAATTTTCTTTCAAAAGGTCTTAAGGAAACTTTATGTGCATTTTTAAATGTCAAATATCAAACACTGCTGTTATTTGTAATATAATACAATGTTTTCTGTTTTGTTTTGATCTGAACTGTTGAGGTATTACCTTATGCCAGATGTATAACATCAATTTATTTGCAGTCCTTGAGTTTCCTAGTCAAACAGCTATCAAGTTGCTAACTTTGGTATATTAAAAAGATCATATGTCAAGGTCTCTACTAAAATGCATAGTGCTTAATATATGTGAGTTTCTTTCATCTCTCTGTGACAGTTGTCAGGGAAACAGAAATAGAAGTCTCTGTTCTTTGAGTTTGCTATTTCTTTGGGGAGAAGAGGGTGGCTTAAGAAGATAGGCAAAAGATGCAATTTTACATAGAGGAAAGATGGCTGTTTCTATCTATACTTTATAGCATTATAAATGTTAATATTATAATAAATCTTAATAGCTATGATTTATTACTCAAGTCCTATATCTTTTCCAAAAATCATGCCATTTAAATATTACTACCCTATTGATTTTGCATCTTATGGATGAGAAAAAAGGGTGATAAAAGAGTGTCTACCTGTATCATATGATTCTTGTAGGTTTTCTAGTGTCTGCTCTCTGGCCACCATGGGTTAATTGGGGGAATTTATTCCCCCCGGTTAAGTAATAGATTTAGGAATCTACTTATGATTCACTGAGTCATTCAAAGCCCTCTCCTGTACCTTTCTAAATAATCCTTAAGAAAGGGACCAGAGAAAATTGTCAATCTTTTCTCACTCCGCTGTGGCAGTTAAGCTAGCACGTACCCATTCATTGCTGTACTCTTTCAGAGACGATTGACATAATTGTGCTCCACCAAGGCATACCAGCCACCATACTTATTAACAATAAGATTCCCCACTCAGATGGGGGATTTTTATAAGTATTTCTTCAAGTATACTACTAGTAGGTACTAGAATATTTAAAGACATGATTGATAGAAAGATGGGTGCTTTATGATAATAAAAATGACACAGTATCTCAAAAATAAATCAGTAAACAGTGGCAAATAGTTTGTACACTAAAAACAAAGCACATGTATACTTATGTAAATAGACAACATCGTGAAATTGCTATAGAGGAAATTTAAGTAGATATATCATATCGCATGTTGTTTTTAAATTAAATTAAAACATATGAGCATGCTTTAACCAGATTCTTGTTTGCATACAGGAGTCACAAGGCAATTATTTTTTAAAAAATCCATAAAGTAAGGTATGGTAATCTCTATTTTAAAGAAAGTTAGAAGACATTGAGAGGGCTCAAAGAAGAAAAATTAAAATTTTTTGAAAGTGCAGAATAATGTGAGAACACAGAATCTCCCAAAAGAAGCATGAGAAGGAATTTGATAAATACTTTAAGTATCAGTTAATTGTAAGAAAACTGACATTCCATCAAGGAAACAAAATGAGAGGACAAAGGTTAAGCTACATGCAGAAATGCTTTGTTTAGACACAAGTACACAAAGAACTATAGTGATTATGTGAAAGACAAAATCGATTGAATTTTATAATTAAATGACACAGGTCAATAAAAAGTACCGAAAAAATCATCAGTAGATTATTGTTTAAAATAGTCTTCAGTACCTATTTTGTGTCAACATCTATACAAATTTTTACCTAATCTTCACAACAACACCACAAGTAATTATTATTTATCAACTTATTTTATTTTATTCTTACTTAGTCATTCTGTTGTTTCTCTTGGCCCAACCAAAGCAAACCCTGGTCCTTGTGATGTATATGGATTGCATGTGGTTTGAAATAACTGACTTATCCACTAATCCACCGAAGCATGCAACTATACCAGTCTTAAAGATGATTAATTAATACAATTTTAGAGACCAAAGAGTTTTAAAGACTCTCCCAAGTTCTCTTAGCCAGAAAGTGACAAAATCAATAGTATATAAAACAAGGTGACTCAAAGATCTTGCTTCACTATGATCTCATGTGACCATATTTTCACATAACCATAGTTAGATGGCACCAATTTTTAAGGTTATATATTTTTTGTAGGTATCAGTTAAGGTTCAATAAAGAAACACATGACAGTAATTGAAGAGGTAACATTTAATGTAAAGAATCATTATCCAGTAAAAGTAGATTAAATGCAAAGAGAAGGAATTCTAAAGAATAGAGTAATAGAAAACACGGGGTAAAGCCACTACATCTATACTGAGAGTGAGAATCCAAAGAAGGAAAATATTTAATAGTATCTCCTCACTACCCTGATCTTTCCTGAGTCTGAGATCAGACCCCTTACTGGAAGTCTTGCTGAACCCCATTCGGTATGGGACTTGTGCCAGGAGGGATGAGCAGAAGACCACTATTTGGAAAGTAGTGGTTGCTGGGTTGTCTCTGGATCTCAGTGAAATGAATGCAGTTCTAGGTCTCCATCACTGCCAATGTCTTTGGGTAAGAAGGCTGCCTGCTAGTCAGGAAGGTAGGTTTCCTCTGATATGTTATTTCCAGGAAAAGCTGCTCTTTCTTTCTGTGGTGTCCTCCACTGACAGAACCTCACAGTGCCTGATGGGAGGAGAAAGGTTTGCAGCACCCAGCTCTAGAATCAAAAAACCAACACAGAGAGTGTGTGTATAAAACACAGAGACAATCATTTCATAACTAGGACAGAATATTAATTAGGATAACTCATGATAACTTTTGGAACAAAGAACTCCAAAATGTCATTGAATTAACATCATAAAGGTTTGCTTCTCATCTTATTCATGTTCTGGAATTAGTCATGTAACTAACACTATGGTTACTCTTCAACAAGCAGAAATTCAGCCACTGCATCTACTTATCTTGTTTGTGTATGTATATATGTATATACATACATATATATATATATATAGAGTCTTCTAAGTAAGTTCTAATCAGTCTACATACAGTGTACACATATACTCATAAACAGTAGACTAATTAGAACTTTCTTAAAAGACTTCATCTAGTTGTAAGAGTGCTGGGAAAATAACTGCAGAGAAAAATGAAATGGGCAGAAACATGTAGCCTTGTCTCTGTCACACTAGATTTCAAATATTTGCTTTATCTATTTATTGTTAGTGGTATATTTAAGATAATTATTATGCCTATAAGATTCTTATACATAATATAGAATAATGATATATACCTTAAATAATGCTATGAGAGTAAAAGAAATAATGTATAAAGCACTAAATAATAGAATCAGCAAATACTTAGACACTTGGTAAAGATTTGAGTCATAAATCAGTTATTATCAAGGTTAGAAGAGTGAATGGGTTGTGTATTAAAATCTCAAAATGGTGGTAATAATAGGGAAATATTCAAGCTTGTAGTATTATATTTGGGAAACAAAAATATCTGACATTTTTGTAATAGAAATTTCTCATGATTTAAACTTTTTCTGTGAATGGGATATTCAAAAGTTAAATTCACAGCATGAATTTGCAATAGTAAGAGCATGGCAGATGGGAATAAAGAAGATAGAATAGTTAGGTTAATCAGAATTTGGTATGTTTTTGTGAGAGTAGAATATGGATGGAAAGAGAAGAGAATAATATAATAGTGATGTAAAGGTCATGGGTCATGGAAGGCTGAGAAACATTGCTATTGAGTCTGTGCCATCATGCTCATTTGACTTAAATGATAGTGCTTGAGAAGAAGTTTAAAAGCACTGAACTTGGGTACTGTGGTTCTGAAATGACACTATCAGCATTCAAATTCCAGCTTTATTACTGGATAGTCATGTCCCCTTGAACAATGTACTTAACTCTTGGTGGCAGGGGTTGAGGATTACCTACTATTATAGTTCATATTGGAATCCTACTCTGCAATATAGTGATATTAGGAGGTGGGGCATTTGGGAAATGTTTACTTCAGAAATGGTGTTACTGCCTTTACAAAAGAGTCCTGAGAGATATCCCCGATCCTTCTACCATATGAGGTTACAGAGACAAGATGCTATGAATGAGAAAATGGGCCCCACCTGACGGCAAATCTGGTGGCACCATGATCTTTGACTTCCTAATCTTCGGAACTGTGAAAAATAAAAGTTTGTCGCCATAATCCGATCTAAGACACGACCTAAAATGCTTTCCACTTTTTTGCATGAGAATATAACTTTTAGCTAGGCCTTTGGACATTCAGATAACGTCCCTTGTAAATGATTTTGGGTCACAAGGAAAATTACCCATTCTTCTAAGTTTCTTCATAGATGGAACAAACTGATAATGGAGACAATTAGTGGGAGAAAAGACCAAAGGTCATGACATGGTGATTTTATGTGGCTGTAAATTCTGAGATAAATAGGACAGAGGAGAGACTTAGCATCCTGCGCTGAGTTATGGGAAAGGAGTTTGGGAGAAAGAAAAAGAGTCTCACTGGCAGAGAAGACAAATTTACAGATAAATTTACCCTTGGGTTACAACTCTTCCAAACTACATTCTCTTAGGTGATAAGGGAACTGCAGTCCTTTCTTTTGATTGGGGAGTGGTCATCTTGCTATTCCTTGAGGAAAGGGGTTAGAAAAAAATCAGGGATTTCTACTTTATATCAGAGTGGGGTGTCTATAGAAGATTAATGCTAAGTGTCTTGGGGTGATCTGTTTGAGCACCTTCAGTGAATACTGTCATGTAATTAAATTAGGCTAATAGTAAACCAACATAAATTATGTATGCAGCTTCTGAGTTTTGTCCTTCAGAGAAAAGAATGTTTCCTTTCTCCCTATTGTAATGTGGCCATGAAGTGAGGAACTGGCACAGTCATCTTGAAAGTAGTGCTTCATAATGAGATTGTAAGAATAAAATGGTAAATTCATTCTGAATGCCAGATAATGTTGAGTTGCTCTAAAATTATTCTATAGAATCTATGATGTTTTCTATAGCCTAGCATGTATCCTCTGTAAAACACCCTAGTTTGCTTTGCTAATTTGTAAAATTTTAATGAGAATAGCATATACTTCACTATTCTACCTTATAAAACTTTGGCAACAACCAGCATGTTATGCAGCTTTTTCTCTGACCCAGACATGGTTACAAGTGCTGTACTTATAGAAAATCATGCCTGACACAAAGTAAGAAAAGACGTTTGCTATAGTTATTTCCCTACTTTCTCTATGATTCCCCAGGATAAATTTCCAATTAAAATTGTATATATTTTCTGAATTTAAGGGGAATTATAATTAATATTCAGAGTACTAAATTATTGCTATTTTAAAAACAATAGATATAGGTAGTATATAAGTACAATATCTTTATAAATGATTATAAATCATGTAATTAAATAATCACGTCTATTATTCAATTTCTTTGTTGGTCATCTGATAAGTAGCTGTTTAATATATCATTAGCAAGATTGTGCCCATGAGAATGAAAATAATATGTGAAAGAGCAGTGATGTCTTTATATTTCCTCTTATAACAAATAGCAGACATGTATATTATAGAAAATATATAAGGCTAATAGAAGAGTCAGATGTGTTTCACTATCCAAAGTAATCAATCTTTTTTATTTACCTAGATGGAATTACACTGAATATAATGTTTGGGAGGTTCTTTTTTAAGTTTGTGTATATATTTAGCAATTTATGGTGAACATCTTTCTAATTTATTATTGTTAATCACACAAATTTTGATAGTGGATAGAAATGTCATTTTATTAATATAAATTATGTTTTAACCAAGCCACTAATGTTGCATACTCACCCTTCAATTTACTTTGGCTGCCTTTGAATTAGAGTTTATGATATTTGTCAGTATATTATTATCCTCATTGGGGATTTGGGATAGAGGAAAAAATGTGTGCTATCTATTATTAAGAGAACCCATTAGCGGTCACCGATGATTAAACATTTTCTGATAAAACTGTAAGGATGAAATTCCTAATTGCTGTGTTGCTGCATGGAATAAATGTGATAATTCATTTGAGATATTTAGAAGAGTCCCTGAAATAGTGAACTGAGGAAATGTCAACTATTGTTATTTTGATATGAATAAAATTAATTTTATCACAAGGCAAAGTCTTGCCTTGACCCTGTGTGCCAAGGGTCTATTCTGTAGTAACCTCTATTTTAATTTAGAGAGATGAGATATAATGCTTCTATCCTATGAGAAGATTAAGTTTCTAAAGTATTGGAGGAGGCTCATATGGAGTATTTTCAATATGCTCCATTCATTAAGTTCTCTTGAATGGGAGCTCTGTGTTTGTGAGGGCTCCATATGTGTGTGTGTGTGTGTGTGTGTGTGTGTGTGTGTACATTTATTAAGAAAACACGAAATAATGATGAACTAATTTAATTTAAAGCAGTAAAGGGATTTGCTCTGTTCTTCAGATCATGATAGAAATACCAGGAGTAGATACAACATATAGGATGCCCAGTCATCATCTGTAAATCACAATCTAATAGGAACAGCAAACTGGGGTAAGCTGTGAGGGTCCTTACGGCACGAATCTTGGGTTGGATTTTCTTGAATCCCAGAAGTGCTTTTATACAGCATTAATCAAATAGAAAATCTAACCTTTATGCTTTCAATCAAAGTTAAGTTTCTTTAAAAATGCAGTGGAAATGTTTGGTTTTTTTATAAGTGAAACTGAAGTTGAAGGAGTTCAGTGAAATATGAGGTCATTTTGCCAGCTACAATATAGGATAATGTCTAAAAGCACATCTCCACTCTTCCACTATCTCCCCTCTGCTGAGTCTATTGGATACCAGGGGTGTTACCTACATTAATTTACTTAATTGGCACAGCACACCTATAGATTTTAAGTTCACATTTGATAAAATAAATAGAGGCTTAGAAAGATTGAGTCACTTGTATGATATCACACAAAAGTAGAGATATGTTCAAATCCAGTTCTGTTCCTAAGCATAGACTCTTTCTGGTATATTGTCCTACCTCCTTCAAAACAGATTCCCTACACCAGCTTGCTCTCTAGTATTGAAATATTTGCCATTGTGCTCCTGAACTGTTTGCTGTGCACCAAACTTCTGATAAGAATTCAGGCATCTCTACAAGTTATATAACTATCATTTTATATATATTTATATATATATATAGACATGCACACACTATATATTTAATCACGTAACTATGTTAGGGAAACAGTTATATACAGGTTACTATATCATTACATATATGCATTCATTATATACACATGCATACACATGTATATATACACATAGCAATCTACATACGCATGCATCCTGAGCATAGTTACATATTTGGCTTCAAAAGTGTCCCTGGGGAAATATCTTGAACATTCTCCTTGATAAATCAAGCCAAAGAGAAAATAAGTGACTGTCTAGAGAGGTTGACTTCACAAAAGAAAAGTCTGAATAGCAGCATGTTGATAAAGTAATTCTATATTTATTATACACGTTTTAATATTTTTACTATATTCAATCTTCACAACCACTTATTTCACTGGTAAGAAAACAGAGCCACTAAGAACTAGATGTACTTGTTTAAGAAACATAACCAGAACATCTCTGTCAGACTCTCCATCTTATCTTTTTCTAATTGTACAAAACTTCTACTTGTATTGTCCTTAAATGTGGAGGTGATGCAGTTTGCATGTAAAAATGTAGCGCCAACAGAGGGTGAAGAAACTCAAGCTCATGGATGGATTTAGCCCTGGGTTCTCATCACTTCCCAGCTTTACTAGGTAGTATAGTTAGGTGATCAAGACAACCCTGGCGCATCCTGGTTCTATGAAATATGCAGTGAATGAAGTTTTAAGTAATGGTAAATATATATTATATTGCAAACAATTGTAGTCAACATCAGTTTTAAACAGAGGACTAACCATCATATCTAATTTAAAAAATCTCTCTGGCTATAGTATGGAAGATGAATGGAGCACTGGAGGAGGAGCAAAATAGGATTACTGTCATAGTAATCCAGGTAAGATTGGTAATGAACTCAACAAAAAAGATAAACGGTTGTGAAAATATAAAATTATTTTTAAGACTACAGTTATTTTAAAAAGCCTATTTTAAAATGCTTTTAGTTTAATCACAAAGTTGACTGACAGTGACCAAAATCATGTTAAAAATTTTTTATTGTGATAACTATGATTTATAAAATAATACAAGCCCATATGTGCAGGTTCTCCAATCACCAAATGTATGACACACCATTCTAACCAACAAATTACCATGTTTTTTACCACTGTTCATTGAACAGCTCCCACCCACTTACTCCCTGTCCCACCCACTTCTCCACTGGTAACCTCAGTTTGACTGTCAATGTCCAAGAGTCAGTTTTTGTTATGTTTCTTTGTATTTCCATATATGTGTGAGACCATCTATTTTTTTGTCTTTCTTCTTCTGACTTAATTCATTTAACATAATCCCCTCTAGTTCTATCCATGCTATTAAAAGTGAAAGGGATTCATCCTTTTAGGACTGTGTAACATTCCATTATATATGCTTATATCTACATCTATTTAATATATATATGAATATGATGGACAGTGGGTAGTTTCTAATTCTTGGCCATTATAAATAATACTGGAATGTCACTACTGTTTTCCATAAAAGTTGCACCATTTTACACTTTCAAAAACAGTGTATTAGTGCTCCATTTTCTCTACATCCTCACCAAGATTTGTTGTTTCCGCACTTTTGAGTAATTAATCTCACAGGTGTAAGATAATATCTCCTTATTGTTTTAATTTATATTCTCCTAATAACAGGTGAGGAAGAACATCTTTTCATATGCCTATTAGTCTCTTGCATGTCTTCTTTGGAAAAATGCCTATCCAATTCTTCTACCCATTTTTCAGTTGGGTTGTTTGTTTTTCTGTTGAGTTTTATGAGTTCTTTATATATTTTGGATATTAAACCCTTATCAGATGTATGATATGCAAATATAGTTTCACAGTCAGTAAGACATCTTTTCATTTTGATGATAGTTCCTTTTTCTGTCCAAAAGCTTTTTATACAGTCCTATTTGTTTATTTTTTATTTTATTTCCCTTGTTCCTGGAGTTGAGTCCCCAGACTAAGGCTAATGTCATGAAACATATTGCCTATGCTTACTTCTAGGTATTTTAAGGTTTCTGGTCTTATATCCAAGTCTCTAACTGACCATAATCAGTTAAAACAATGCCTTTACCCATGAAAGAAACCATGTAACTATTACTAGTCACTACCAATTACTGCTGCCCAACTCCCACCCCTGCAATAATACTAATACTTTCTATCTCTATAGATTTATCTATTCTGGACATTTCATGCAAATTATATTATACAATATGTAGTCTTTTGTGACAGCTTATTTTGCTTAGAAATCATGTACAAGATATTTTACTGATATATTTTTTCAGATCTCTTGGATATATCTAGGAGTAAATTTCTGGCTCATAAAGTAACTTTATATTTAACTTTTTAAGTGCCAAATTATTTTTCAACATAGCTGCATGATCTTACATAACCACAAGACATTCATGTGGGTTCTAATTTATCTGCATTCTTACCAACACTGTTGGCTCTCTTTTAGATGACAACTATTTTAGAGGAAATAAAGTGGTAATTCATTTTGGTTTTGATTTGCATTTAACCGACTCCTAAGGGTTTTAAGAATCTTTTGATATGTTTACTGGCCATTTACATGTATTATTTGAAGAAATGTATATTCAAATAATTTGCCTGTTTTAAAGTTGTTTCACTTGTCTTTTTTAATGAATTTCAAAAGAAAACTTCATTTCTACATAGAAATACATATATATATTTGATGACATGACTTATCTACTGTATATTTTGTCTTTTGTATAGTTGATATATTTAAGAAGATTTTGTATAACCCAGAATCCTGAAGATTCTCCTTCCCTCCCTCTGTGAATTGTATTGAGAGTTGTCTGTTCATTAGTTTTCCACCTATGTGTAAAAAACATTCTATACTTCTCTTTTTCTTTCTGGTTTATTTTGCTAAAGTGATCACCTTCAGTACCATTCAAATTGTTGCAAAAGTCACAATTTAATCATTTTCATAGAGGCATAGAATTCCATTCTTCATTTGTTATAGAGTTAGCTAGACATAAGCACTGGGTGAGGGTCCCTAATTGGCAAAAACTGCTTTATTAAGGAATAGCTGCTAGATATGAGCACTGCATCAATTAAACTCTCTCAAGACCAGAGACATCTGTCAAGGTCTGGGAACTTCCCAAGCACTGGGTCAGTTAGACATTAGATGGGTCACCAAAGATGGGGAATATCTTTTGATTGCAATGATACAGGAGCCCCAACCAATCAAAAACCTTGGAGTCAGACACAGTGTTCAGATACTGCCATCTCAGTCCATCCAGTAGAAACATGAGCAGGAAGAGAAAAACGCTGTCCTTAAATGATCTTCCTATTATAATGTCATCATAATAAAAGTAGTATCGTGGCTTTATACTCCCCACCCTGGCATGAATTTTGCTTATGTGGTTGTGGGAAGAAAGATGTAAGGTGAGAGTTCAGTTATACAACTCAACCTATCATACAACAAGGAAGACAGAAGCAGGATCTACCCCCAAGAAAAGGCCTAAGGGAGGACAAGTTGCGTACATAAGACCCAGGAAGGAATACATCAGCTGCTGAACCCATTCAGGGTCACCCATCCTTAGACTAAATTTTCTCTTAATTATTAAGTCAGACTACTTCACATGCAAAACACTTTTATAATGAACAGCCTGTGGTGTGATTCATGACCACTTTCCCAATGAGAATTTCCTAATGACTAATTCATACGTGATAATATAATATCAACTCTTAAATCTGAAGAAAAGGAGAGAATTGGTCTTCGTATTTATTGGTCACAAAGACTAAAAACTTCATAATAAAATAACATGCATATATCTAATGAGAAACTGTTAATTATATTATCCTGGAATTCATTCATGAAAAACCTGACAATTTTAGGAGACAGGACTCTTCACATCGATTGTCTAATAATAGTTCATAAGACCTTGTGTTTCCATGACAAAGTCCTGTGGGTGAACTCTTATGCTTTCTTAAAGCACTTGTGTGGGAACAATAGAGCAGAAACAGTTGTGGAATAGTCCAACAAGAGGGGTCATGGGCAGCTCCTCAGAACTGTAAATGGAAGACACTTCATAGAAGAATCTTTTTTTTCAGAACTGAAATTTTAGCATATGAAAATCATATTATTAGACTAGATTTAAGCCCAGGTTACTTCTATAAGTGAAATCTTATATGATTGGCAATTTAAACAAGTTCATGAAAAAGAAGATTTAGTACCCTGAGTAAGAGATTGGATATTCCAGAAATGAGACTTGTTTAATTCTAAAAAAAATCTATGAAGTTTAGAAAAACCCATTTTATGAGAGAGTAATCTGAGTCTCAAATAAGTTAGGCAATTTTCAAAGGTCTCATAATGTTTGAACTAGCAATTAGTTCTGAGCATATGTAAATGTAAAGATGTTGTCATTGTGTTACTCCTGCAACTTCTCCAGCCATGACACCAAATGCGTAGATTATACTGAACAGTCATGGAAAAGAAAATATCAAATAAGCCTTATTTTTATAAAATTTTTAATATATACTCTTCTTTGATAAAACTTTTTTATAGGTGACACTCTCTTTTGCCAACTATACCTGAGAAACTCTCCTGTGTGTATATGACTATGCCCAGGTCTGATAGCGCTCTAAATTGATCTCAGTACTCTTCTCCCCTGACAGTGAGCTGATTCCTGGTCCAAATCACCTCTTAAATTTTAATATGAGATCTCTGTTAATCAGCATAACATATCTTATTCTTTTCCAATCCTTTAGAAAATCCAATATATTAATCGTATCAGCCACATAATCTCTATAAACAACAAATTTCATTAATATTGCTGCCACCAAAGACAATTGATTTTCTTTATCAATCAGCTCTATCATTAAAAATGATTTAGTCTCTTCCCCTCATGAAATCAATTTGATTAAGGCTAATCCTGATGGATGTAAATTGTGTAGCTCTATACAGCACATGTCACTGAAATGGTCCAAGTGGAAGTTCTTGTGAAATGTTTTTCAGAGGAAATAAAAAACAAATTATTTGAAGTTCTTTTTAAAAATAAAAGCAATTTTTGAGAAAACTATTCTTGTGCAAATTCATATTTTAAAAAATATTTCCAAATCCAAAAATGGGCTTTTATTCTATCATATATTACTCATAGCATAGTTTTTTCTATTATTGGTTATTTCTCAAGATGTGTCAAAAGCCAAAAGAGGAATAGAATCTTGGGACAGCATGCCTTTTCCCTCTTATGCATATGAAATGGATCAATGTCAGAAAACATAAAGTCAACATCAGTGCTACAGGAAAGACACTGGGAACATTCAGAGGTCAAGTTATTAGGCACAATTACAAAGTAGAGGCAGCAATGACATCGCAGAAGTGAGTGAAGCACTTCTGAAGAGTTTTTCATATGTAATCTTGAGGTATGTATTATGTATATGTTCTTTATGATAATATTTTTTAAGCAAGTGAAGCAATGTGATAGATGCCAAAGCCTGATCTCTTCTTGTGAATCCCTTGCTTTGGGAGGCAGATGAGTTTAGAGTTCACCACTTGGGCAGATGACTTCGTATAAGAGGTTTGATAATTATCTCTGTGATTCAAGGCACAGTCTGTTCAATAATGCATATAATGTGTGCTCAAAAAGCCAAGGTAGACTCAACAAATGTTCTTCCTGTCTCCAGTCCATCTCGTTACCCGTTAATTTTCAGTTTATTGAAAATTCTATTATAGGATTTCTCTTTATGTTGTATCATTCCCTTCCCTCCATTTCCTCCAGAGCATTGTCTAGCCCACTGTTTAATATCTTCAGTAAAAATAATAGACATCATCTTTTGAATGCTTACTGGGTTCTAGGACTTGAGAATGTGATTAGCATTTCAACTCTGTTCCAGAAAATTCTGAGTTATCTAGTGAGAAGAAAGTGCCTGCTTTCTTATCTCAGAGGATATGCAATTTAAAACTGGAGGCATCACTAAAGAAGACAGTGGATAATAAAAAGAAATCCTATATCACTCTATCTAATCATTGACCTGCATTTTTCTGTTTGCCTCTCCATGACACCACATTCAAGATATGTTTACTAGTATGTTAAGGAAGTTCAACCACAGAATTTGTCATTTGATTAATCCATAAACTCTCTAACTTGAACTCTTACCCAGGCTTATAGTCTATTTCTAATATCCAGCTCTTTGAAAGGTCCAAGTCCTTGCAATGGACTAGCATACATCAGGTCTCACCGAGACACACATTAAAGAAAAGGAAAACTTAAAATGTTGAATTTTAACACCTAAGCACTTATGTCAGGGGACCATTTATTTTATGCATGGACAAAATGGAGGACATGACAGCACCAAATCCCATCTGGACAATGATCATTTAATTCCTCACCAAGATTTTGAATTGTGATGGATGGTGCACTGTTGGTGATTCTTCCCGGACCGATGGCAATATGAACTTCTGGGCTTATTTGGGAAAAGAAGCAATTCTCAACAAGGTGAATATAGTAAAGTGTAGCCAAAGTCCTGATCCAAATTTTTTCCACAGTAGTATTTTTGTTTTCTTGTAAGTTGTTTGCTTCTCTTTGGTTAACACACTCATAGTATCGACATTATAAAACAGGATGTATTTCTTAAGTCATCTGCCTATCCTTGGTATAACATTGAAATTTAGTATACTTTTGTAATTTTTATAATTGGGAAATTCATATCTTCATAAGGTAAATTTGTGAAACTTCATGATTCTTTTTTCTTCATCTTCTAAAGCAGTAGTCAAAACAAGATTTATAACTCCATGAAATGTATATATGATTTAATTCTCACAATAACTTATTAAGTGACATCATTAAACCATATCCCCAAATAAAGGGATGGAAAACTCAGAAGGAACAGTTTAGTCCACAGCTGACAGGCTGTGAAAGTAACAGTTGAGCAAATCCACCAACTCTGATAGTCATAAAGGTACATTAAACTGTTTACCTCTCATCTGTATTTTAATGCTGAGTATACCAAAAAAGGTAGGTTTTGGAGTAAGAATAGCTTCAACTCTTCTTTTTATAAAATAGAGATCAATAAACTTTTTCTGTGAGGATTCAGATATATATTAGACTTTGCATGCTTATGGTCTCTGTCCTAACTACTCAATTTTGCAGTTGTAGTAAAAAGTAGCCATAAACTTTTGCAAATAGTTGCATTTATGTTCCAGTAAAACTTTATCTAGAAAAACAAGTGACAGATAAATTTGACTTGAGAGCCAAGTACAAATACATCTTCCAATTACCATTGTCCAACCATTTCTCTTCCTTTTAGAACAAGTAGTCCCCTTATTCCTTCCTATGGCCTTATTCCTTCAGGCCATCTAGATTGCTGAAATTATTTTCTTTAAAGACATAATGTACAGTCATGCATCTTTTTAATGTTTGGGTTTTATATAACATTTGACACTAGGTAGTGACATATTGTAATAGAAATATAATTAGGTGAAGCCAGAATATTTGAATTTGACTTCTGCTTCTTATGATGAGCTTTGTAACATTGAAACAATACTTTTATTTCTTGTGGTATATATTTTTCTTATACTCTTCAGATACACCTTCCCTCTTAATCCAACTCCATGGCTCTATAATGTTTTTCAGCTATGAGCTTTGTAAATGAGCTTTCTTGACTGACTTTCAGATGGATTTAACCAATGGGAAAAATCAATGAGAAAAATGAAAGAGATGAATGATTTTGGTTCTTTCACTTCAGTGTCAAGGGCTGGCTAATTCCCTTACCAGAAGTCACTTCTCCTGGGAAGACAGTCCTTTTCTTAAGAGTCTATTTCTCAAGGTCACATAACGTAGTATGTCCTGACATATGCACTACTCCTTCTGATTCCTCTTCACTTTTCCATTATTTTGAAATACTCTTATCCTGACGGTCACTAAATTATCCATTTTGAGTACCCTATTTCCTTTCAGTTTCATCATGATGTATTTTTTTTCACACCTTAATTCTTTCTCTGTTAAATGGGACAAAAATATCCACATTGTTTGCTTCAGAGAGTTGAGTACTTGCTAAGAAAAAAAATCATTCAGTGTAGTTCTCTTTCTGGTACTCCACTAAACATTTATGCTACCAAGAAAGCCAACATGGGCTCCCAATTTCAGGGAATTCTGAAAACTGTGAAGAGCAGCACAAAGTAGCAGACTTTCATTCATTGTCATAATGCTACTATCAAAGAATGAATAAAGCAACTACACATGAGAGAAATGCTCTGAGATGAGTGATGGGATTTAGAGATGACCCCAAAATATGTAATTATTAAGTCTGAACTTGAAGTGTGACTTAGATACTGAGTCAAAATAGATTCAGTAACACAAAAATCATTTGGATAAAGTATGACTTTATTGACTGAACAACCTTTTCTCACATTACTCTACCCTTCTTTATGATCAATCTGAATCATTTAACAGGTCATTTTTCTCATATTAATGGTGGCTGCTCAAATTATTTTCTTCTCTTCCTTTTATTCTTTTAGATATAGACTCTTGTAGCTTCTATTCACTTCTACATCTTGTCTCCTTTCTAGGCTGATGTTATTAATAGTCCAGTTTTACTTTCTGCTTGAAATTTAGCCCCAGATTTCCACACAAAATTCCTTACATTTCCTTCCCTTCAAACACGGGGGAGCTTTACCTACCAACTTCCTTTCTACTGATAAGTGATTGACAATATATTCAGAAACTTAATCCTCAGGATTTGCATTAAACTGTCTTGATACATACCACTATTTTTTCATCCAATCTATTGCCACATATTTTCTCTCTATCTTACTCTGCAATAGTAATTCATTCATTTAATCTTTTTCCTCAGTATCCCTTGAATAAGTACATATTAAATACTTATTGTTATCCAGACACAGTTCTAGGAGCTAGGCATATAGTATTAAACAGGAGAGATGATGAATATATATTGAAATGAGAAAAAATATAATGAATACTCTGTTATATTTAATTATTTAGTTGAATCTGAAGCCTATATTACAAATACAACTACTAATTATGAGAAATTTTGATTTCAGAGATTTTAAAATGAGCTAAAATTGAGTTTTTCGGTAAAACTCAATAATATATAATGCATGCAACATGTCAATGAGAAGTGCTAAAGAGAAAAACTTAGAGAAAAAGAGATAAAAGGAATTGCAATGAGAGAAATAATTTAAATAAGGTGTTCAGGAAGGTATCTGTGTAAAGGTGATATTTTAGAGGAAGCCAGACTCACAGATATATAGAATTTCAGGTCAACATGGAGATGGAGAATAATGAATAAAAATCCCTGAGGCAGAAATGTGTTTTTTCATGCTCAATGTGACATATACAACTAGAGAGGATTAAACTGGAAGAATTGGAGATAAGTAGTAGGAGATATGGTCAGGAAGAAAATAGAAGGTCAACTTATACAGTATCTTTTAAGCTATGGGACTTTGCTTTTAATTAGTGAGACATGAAACCATTGGAGATCTTTATGTAGAAAAATTAGATAATCTGATTTATGTTTTAAAGGATGACTCTGGTTGAATAATAGAAACAAAAGACCAATAAGGGTAAGGTTAGTTAGGGGACATTTTGAAAAATTGGGAGAGTGATGCTGGTGACTTGGATCTATACATCTTCAATTTAATAAAAAGTCAGAGACTCGGAATAAATATTAAAGACGGAGTTTACAAAGTTGTCTAATGAATGAGATGCAGGATTGAGATGAAAGGATCAGTGACAACTATGTTTTTGATCAGAGCAACTAGAAGTGTGGTCTGCTTTTTCTTAATATGGGCTTGATTGTGAGAAAAGCTTTTTGAATGGGAGGAGATTAAGAGTTTAGACTATCTTATATTTGAGAGATCTATTAATATTTACTTATCCAAGCGTTTATTACTCCCATTGCCTCTGCCACCAGGTTAACATTTCTCCTGATCGGACTCTTCAAAATATTTTTTTGCTTCTTGGCTTTGTATGTCTTTACACATCTTACTTTTTTATTTTTAAGACTCAGATGATTCACATTACTTAAAAACTTTCAATACTTACCCATTCTTTAGTTAACTCTCATTGATGGGTCAAAACTACTATGAGTATTAACAAATATATACAGAGATGTAACAATCACAACAATTGACATGTTGATCATTTTCATCATCCCCAAATGTTCTCTCATGTAGTCAATTTCCATGTTCCATATCCAGTCTCTGAGATATTTTAATATGACCTGTGCCCCAGTTTTAGCTCTTTCTCAGGGTCTATGATAAATTGAATCTTAAAGAGTGTATACGGGTCTTTATATCCGGAATTCATTTGCATGAAGTGTTTGAGATATATTCATCTTGTTACATATAATATGAATTTAGTCTATCTTGTTACTGAGTAGAGGGGTGTTCCAAAACATGTTTACCCACTTGCCAGTTGAAAGATATTTGGGGTTTTCCAGAATTTGATGATTATGAATAAACCTACTGTAATGAATTAGTGACCTTCTAAAAATATGTCCACCTAGCACCTCAGAAGGCCCTTATTTGGAATTAGGGTCTTTGTAAATGTAATTAAGGTAGAAATGTTGAAATAAGATTGTCTTACATTAGTGTGGGTCTTATAACCACTGATAATTATCCTTTTAGAGACTGAAAAGGGGAAAACAGACACAGTGGAAAGAGGCCATGTGAAAATGGAAGCAGAGGTGAAAGTGATATGTATACAAGTTAAGTAATAGAATTGTCAACAGAAACCAAAAGCTAGGAGAGAGTGATGGAATGGATTATTCTACAGAGCCCCCAGAAATGACCAACCCTGCTAACATCTTAATCTTGGCTTTCTGACATCTAGAACTATAATAGAATTAATTTATTATTTGAAGCCATCAAATCTGGGATAACTTATTATGTTAGCTCCAATGCAGGGTCAATGCAGACAAAATAATACAGAGCTGATACAGAAAACTCCTGTAATCAATTAAACATTAGTGTAAAAGTCTTTTTGTAGACATATTCTTTAAAATTTCTCTTTGGAATATGACTATGTATACCTAGTAGTGGTACTATTAGGTAATATGACAACTCTGTTTAACTTTTTAAGAGACTTACAAACTTTTTTCTAAAGTTATAGTTATTTATATATTTGGTAATATCATTCTTTTTAGTTCATTTTAATGATTCTAGAAGTGTATTGCTTTATTTTTGTTTTATAATGAGTGTGAGACTCTTTGATTAAGTGCCCATATGTATATTATCCTTATACACAGGTATTTTTTGTATAAGTATCTTATAGTATATTCTTAAATATCTCCTCATTTTTATCAGTTTTTGTATTTTTATTGAATTTTTAGTGTTCTATATATTCTGAGTACACTTTAATAGTTTATCAAATTTTTTTTTGCAGTAGTATTTTCTTACCTGTTGATTAAATTTTTTATTTTATTGTATGGCTTCCAATATGTTAAAATTAGGGATAGAAAGATGATAGAATAACAAGATTCTGGGTTCACCATCTCCTCACAGACACAACAAACCTGCATCTATATAGGAACAATTGCCTTTGAAAAACAATGTAAGATTTGAGGAACATTGTCTCTATAAAGAAAAAAAAAATGTGAGGGGAACCATTGAAAAGGGCAAGATAGACAGGCCCAGTCTTTCTATAAATGCCAGTAAGATACTATGACCCAAAGTTAGGAAAGGCATCATAGACATGTAGCTTCTTTGCGAAAAAACTAAAAAGCTTTCTTCTACATTCGTGCCCCAGCAACTGGGAACTGCACCAAAGAGGGGAGAGACTGCAGCCAGGTTTAGAAAACAGAGGTTTTTATTTGGAGAACAATAAGATTCTGGAGAGCAGAGATCCCAAGATTGAGAAAAAAAGTGAGAATTTGATGAAGTGTACATAGAATTGTTGAAGGTTTTACATTTGTTGAACTTCAGCAGGAGGAATACATAGGAGGTATAATCTTCTAGTGAAAAGATATATTCTAGGCTCTCTTTAGTGTAAGAGGCACTGTGCAGCAAATGCCATACTAGTTAAAGTTGATTGAGGAGCAGGATCCTCAAGAGATGCCTCAAGCCTTTGTTATTAGAGGCTTTTGTTTCTTGTGACTGCAGGGCCCTCAGCAGGGCCCTTACCTGTAGCAGGGCCCTCAGTCCCTGGCCCCTGGCATTTGTAGTTGTTTCCTCTGGAGGAAGCTCAATCTGTGGAGCTTGTGGGAGGATCTGGAGTTAATGTTCACATTTGTACAGGAGGCATGTTTTTACAACTATATCCTAAGGAACATCAGTAGCTTTTGCTACTGATGTTACACTCACTTTCAGGTTTATCACACTCCCTTCCCCCACAAATACTCTTGCTCACACAACTGGGAGTACGAAATCTCTTCTTGGTGAAACTGCTGTTATCAGAACCAGGCTTCATCTGAGGGGTCACAACTTCCCTGTTTCTCACTGAACCAGCTTTTACCCTAGAGGGTAAAACTGCTTGGTCCCCATTCCATCATGGCTCTGGACCTCAAATCATCTGGACTGGTGTTGAGGCTTCAGCCTACATAGCAACAGAAGTTCAGAATAATAGGCTAACACCCTAGGTCTATTCCCTGTAACCATCAATCCTAACCACAAAGACTGGGAAAGAAAACTGTTGAGCCTAACCAACAGAAATAAACACAAAGCACCAAAAAGAAAAAAAAAGAAGAAACAGATAGCACACCCAAAATGACAGGTCAAAATGAATCCCACCATCTAGCTCCATAGTGTATGCCACTCCTCCATTGATCCTCAGTGCAGTCACCACTTTTCCTGAGCTGCTGTGGTGCCACAGAGCTCCCCAATAGCATTACCTCCAGAAAAGTTCAGTCGTTTCCCTGAGACACAAATCAGAGAACCCTGAATGATATATAGGATGCATAATTAACCACCCAACTTGCAAGCCAAATACTTCAGAAATGAAATGATAGATTATAAAGACTACTTCATGAAAGAATTTGAGATTATACAGAATCCAAACAGAACTTCTGGCTATGAAAAATGCAGTCAACAAATTGATACAAACATAGGAAGCTGTATAAAGAGACTCAGACTTGCATAGGAACATATTCAGAAATTGAAAACAAAACATAAAAGTGACTCTCATGGTAAAGGAGAGGGAAGATTGAGGAAATATAAAGAAACCCTGTGAGAATTATCAGATAGAATTGGAAGAACAAAAATTAGAATAACTGGTATTCCCAAGGTGTAGAAAGTGATAAAGGAGAAGTAAATATTTAAGTAATATCAGAAAATTCTCCATGCCTGAAACAAAAACTAGTCATTGAAGTCCAAGAAGCTGACAGAATATACATATTCCTAAATGCAAAAAAGCCAACACCAAGATATGTCATATTAAATATATTAAATATAACAAAAACCAACAATATAGAATATTTACTAAGGGTAAATATTTCTATTACAGTTGTAATAGAAAAGAGAAAAACATAACCTACAAAGATACATCCATCAAGTGATCATGAAACTCTTTTAACAGAAACACTTGTGGCCAAGAGTGAGTGGCCTGACATATTCAAATTACTGAAAGACAAAAATGATGAGCCAAGAAAACTCTATCCTGAAAATGTATTATTCAGATAAACTGGAGATAGTAAGATACTCATGATAAAGAAAAATTTAACATTTTTTAATCAGAAAACTGACTTCTGAGAAATGTTAAAACAAGTACCACAACAGGAAAAACAAATCAAAGAACCACTAAACCCCAAGAATTGTGAGGAATAATAAAATAGAATCATAATCAAAGACCATCAGGAGAGAACAAAATAGCAATAAATGCAGAAATAAAAACACAAAAGATACAGTCTCATTTCAGAAAAGACTATAATGGATGGTTTAAACTGGAGACAAAAACACGATTAGCCACAAAAACAAATCTTATAGAGACAAATAGAAAGTTAAAGAATCAATATCAAAAACCACCCAAAGAAAAAGCAAACATAAACCAGTGGGGGAGAAAAGGAACAGAGTTATAAAATTAATAAAAGCAAAGGCTCAAATGATAGCAAGTTTTACATGTCAATAATCATCCTAAATGTCTATGTACTGAACAAACCAATCAAACGATACAAAATGGTTAGATAAATCAACAATGGGAAGAATCACAACCTTGCAGAGATTAAGATCATGCTTCTGAAAAATTCTTAGCTCAATAAAGAAGTTAAAGATAAAATACAAGATTGTGTTTAAACACATGTAAATGAAGAGACAAGTTATCAGACCATGTGAAATATGACAAAGCAAAGAAGAAAGTTTATAGCACTACAAGCAACCATCAAATTAAATATCAAATCACACACTTGAAAGATTTAGAAAAAGAACAATAAGAAAAGGAATCAGCAGAATGAAGGAAATACTATAAATCAGAGCAGAACTAAAGAAAATAAAAAATAAGACCATTCAAAATAGCAACAAAATTTAAAGCAACTCTTTGAAAAACTAAGTGGTAGAACTTTAGCCAAATTCATAAAGAAAAAATAATGAAACTCAAAATACAAGAATCAAAAATAAAGGAGGGAAAAATCACTACAGACATTCCAGAAATAAAAAGGATTTTGAGAAATTACTATTACCTCTATTCCAATAAATTTACCTACCTTGAATAAATAGACATTTCTAGAATCCTACAACCTTAAAAAACTTTCTCTCAGGAAGAAATAGATAACTTGAGCAGAATAATTAAAAGCACAGAAATTAAGGAGCTAATCAAAAACATCCTCCCAAAACAAAAGACCAGGTGGTTTCACTAGTGAATTCTACCAAGCCACTCAAAGACCTCCTTAAACTCTTGCACAAAATCAAAGAGGAGAGAAAATTTTCTTTCCTTTTCTTTTCTGTTTTTAAAGAAAAGGTGCAGGCAAGAAAAGAGAGGAGGGAGCACTTATTAATTTAGTTGTTTTATTTAGTTGTTCATCTAAGTTGTTCTCCTCAGCCCTGGGTCTCGAACCTGGATCCTTTGAACGCATGCGTACTGTGTCCAGTGACTTTATTCTCAAGGCACCTGGCATGACAGAAATTTTTTACATACATTCTATAAATACAAAATTACACTGATTTCAAAATCAGCTAGTGACAGCAACAAAATGAAAATTGCAGACCAATATCACCAATGAATATAGATGTGAAAATGCTCAACACAATTTTGCTAACTGAATTTAACAACACATTAAAGCAATTATACATCATTACAAAGAGGGATTTTTTTTTCCAAGGATACAAGGATGGTTCACCATACATAAATTAATCACTGTAGTACACCAAATAATCAAAGGGAAAAACAAAAATTATAAGATTATATCAATGAATGAAGAGAAATAATTTGAGAAGATTCTGCATCCAATCATGATCAGAAAATGTTTGCTAGAACAGAAATAAAAGGTATATATTTCAACTTAATAAAGACTGCATATGATAAACCCACAGCTAACATCATACTCAATGGTGAAAATTTATAAGCTTTTAACTAATATTTGAAATAATGCAAGGATGCTCACTCTCACCACTATTGTTCAGCATTGTTCTAGAAGTCCTGACAAGAGCAAATGGCAAGAAAAAGCTCCTCGAATGAATCAAAATTATAAATAAAAGCAATAAAATCATCATTTGCAGATGATATAATAGAACCACAAAACTCAAAATTATCCAAAAATCTATTAGAAATAATAAATGAATATAGCCAAGTGACAGTACATAAACTCAACAAACAAAAATCAATACAATATAGAGGAAAGGGAAATCATGAAAGATATCCCACTCGCAATAGGAAAAAAACATAAAATTATTTGGAGTAAACTTGACAATGGAGGTAGAAAACCTATGTATTGATAACTGCAAGACATTTATAAAATGAATTTAAGTAGGCACAAAGAGATGAAAGATAGAATGACCATCTTAACCAAAGATATATACAGATTTAATGCAATTCCTAGCAAAACCCCAGGAAATTTTTGAAGCAAAGTGAACAAACAATACTAGAGTTCATATGTAAAAAGACCTCAAATAACCAAATGCCATTCTCAAAAAAAGTAGAAAAGTGAAGGTCTCTCATTCTTCAAACTATACTACAGAGCAATTGTCCTCAACACAAATGGGTATTGGAACAAAAACAAATAGACCAATGGAATAAAATTTAGGGCCCAGAAGTAAAAACACACCTGTATTGGCAACCTAATCTATTTCAAAGTAGCCAAGAATGTACAACAGAGGGAAAGGCTGTTCAACAAATGGTGATGAAAAAATGAAGCCAGATTACTTGCTAGCATCACACATAAACATTAACTCAAAATGGATCAAAGATTTAAAAATAAAACTGGAAACCATAAGATACAGGGTTTCATCCTTTATGTTTTATTTTTTGCATTTCATCCTGTGTATATACCACATCTTTATTCACTCATATGTCAACATTAATAATATTAATGGGCACTTAGGTAGTTTCTAGTTTGGAGCTAAGGTAAATAATACTGCAATAACATAGAGGTATATATACATATATATATATATATATATATATATATATATATGTCTCTGTAAGCTAGTATTATTTCTGTGGGATTTTTTTAAATTTTGGTAAATACCCGTTAAGAGGGATGACAGGATTATATGAATTTCTACTCTCATTTTTTTTCAGTAACCTCCATAGTGCATAATGGTTGCACCAATTTATACTCTCATCAAAAATTTAAAAAGGGTTACCTTTTCTCCACATTCTCACCAATATTTGTATTTTTCAGTCTTTTGACTAACAGCCATTCTCACAGGAGGTGATATTTCACTGATTTTGTGACTTTCATTTCTCCAGTAACAAGAAAAGGAACATCTTTTCAAGTATCTTTTAGCCAACTGTATTCCTCCTTTGAGAAATGTTTATTCCTTTATTCTGTCCATTATTTGAATGGGTTATTTACTGGTATGAATTTTTTATTTTTATATATTTTAGCTATTAAACTCTTGTTGTATGTATGGTGTTCAAATATATCCCCCCACTCAATAAGATGTCTTTTCATTTTAGTGATAGTTTATTTCGCTGTACAGATTTAATTCAATGTGGTACCATTTGTTTTTGTATTTGCTTTACTTCCTAGGGTAATTAAGTCCCCAAAGATTTCCAATTAGGTCAATGTCTTGGAACACATTGCATGTTTTCTATTAAATATTTTATGACTCCTGTCATTAAAAGTAAGTCTCTAATCAATTTCAAATTAATTTATATTTATGGTGTTAGTGATCTATATTCTTTTTTTTTTTTTGCACTTAGCTGTCCAGTTTTTCCAGTATTATTTTTTGAAAATACTTTCCTTTTTCCATTGTGTGTTCTTGGCTCCTTTTGTCATAAATTAATTGATTATATATGTGTTAGACTATTTATGATAATTCAGTTCTATTCCACTGATCAGTGTATCTGGTTTTATCTCAGAACTATAGTTTTGATCATTAATACATAGCAGCATAGTTCAAGATTCGTGAGTGTGATATCTCCACTTTTGTTTTTTTCTCTTATGATTGCTTTGGATATTCAGAATTTTTTGTGACCAAATGCAAATTTAACATTTTTCTGTTTTATTTCTTTCAAAAATGACAGTTCAATTTTGATGTGCATTGCATTAAACTGTCATATTTCTTTGGTACGATGATCATTTTTAACAATATTAATTCATCACAATCATGAACATGGAGTATATGCTTGTCTCTGTATCTGCTTTTATTTCTTTTTGATGAAAACTTAGTTTTCAATGTGCAGGTCTTTTATATCTTCTGTATGATGTTGCAAATAAATTCCAAATGATTTAATTCTTCTTTTCTATTCTTAACTGCATAGTTTTATTGATTTCATTCTCTTTTATTGAATTGTTTGGTTATAAAATGCAACAGAATTTTGTAAATTATTGTTCAGCCCACCATTTTACTGTACTCATTAATTTTTGCAGTTCTTTGGTGAAGTCTTTAGGGTTTTCTATTTATACTATGCCACCTTCAAATATTGGTAATTTTACTACTTCTTTTCCATTCTGCATACTTTTATATTTTCCTATTGCCTAATTGTTCTGGCTAAGACCTCCAGTGTGATGTTAAATAGCAGTAGTAAGAGTGGATTGCCTTACTTCATTCCTGATCTTAGAGAAAATATTTTCAGTTTTTCAGCATTGATTATGATGTTGACTGTGGGTTTATTATATATGTTCTTTATAGTGTTAATATAAGCGCCTCAATCCACATTTTAGCAAGTTTTTATCATAAAAGGGTGCTGAATCTTATCATTTCTTGCATTTATTGCTGTACTCATATAAATTTTGTCTTCTTTTTGTTTGTATTGAGTATTGCATTAATAGACTTGTATATGTTGAACTATCTTTGCATCCCTAGGAAAAATTTCACTTGGTCATTATGATCCTTTTGATATACTGTTGTTAATTTCATTTTCTTAATGATTTTATCTCTATGTTTATCAGAAACATTGGTAAGAAATTTTTATTTTTATGACTTTGTCTATTTGTGGTATCAGTGTAATCTTGACTTTCAAAAATGTATGGAAGTATTATCTATTCTTCAATTTTTGGAAGTGTTTTAGAAAAATAGACAATAATTCTTCTCTGAAAGTTTGATAAATCTGTTAAAGTCATCTGGTCCTGAGCTTTTTTTTTTGGGGGGGGGAAGACTTTGGATTACTTCTTCGATTTTCCTTGCTTGTGATAATCCTATATAACTTTTTCATTTCTTTGCAATCCAGCCTTGATAAGCTTGATAAGTCTTGGTAAGAATGATTCTAAATATTTATTCATGTGTTGTAGGTTGTCCAATTTATTGGCATATAACTTTTCATAATAGTCTCTTATGATGCTTTTTATCTCTGAATTATCCATTGTAACTTATCCCCTTTCTTTTCTGATTCTAGTTATGAGAATTTTCTTTTTTCTTTGTAAACCTAGGTCAAAGATTCGTCAGTTTTGTTTATTTTCCAATGACCCAGCATTTAGCTTCATTGATCTTCTGAATTATCTTGTTGATTTAACTTTATTTCTGAATTTTTATTATTTTTATACTTTTATGATCCTTTGGTTTCATTGTTTTGTTTCTAGTTGCTTTAGGTGTAGGTCAAACTGCTAAATTTTTTATTTGTCTTGTTTCTTTAGGTAGCCCTGAATTGTTACAAGCTTTCCTTTTAATACTGCTTTTATTGCATCCCATAAGTTCTGGGAGATAATAACTTCATTCTCTTTTACCTCCAAGTACGTTTTAATTCATTTCATTTTCTGTTTTACCCATTAGTCATTCAGAAGCCTGTTGTTTAATCTCTACATACTTTGAAATTTTTCACTTTTTGGATATTTTCTACGGGTTGATTTCTAGTTTTATGTCATTGTGATGAAGAAGATGCTTGTTATAATTTCAACCTTTGGAAAATTGTTAGTTGCTTTTATTTTTCCAACAAATGGTCTGTCCTTGTAAATATTCCATGAGTTCTAAAGCAAAATGTGAATTCTTTAGTTGTTGGGTGATTAGTAAGTTTCTAGAAAGCTTATCCTTTCTAATTGGTAATTTAAAGCTGTTGGTTTCCTGTTTATTTTCTGACTGGTTAATCTATCGATGTAATGAGGTCTTGCAGTCTCCTGTTATTTTGTTTTCAATGTCTGTCTTTAGTGCTATGCGTATTATGTCTTTTGTGCTGATTCATTTGGCAGATATATATTAATGAGTTATGTTTTCTTGCTGAATTGATCCCTTAATCATTATGTAATGTCCATCCATGTCTTTTGTTACCTCCCTTAGTTAGAAGTCTGTTTAATGTAAGTATGGGTGTTGCTGTTTGTTTTCAGCTTACCATTTGACTGTAGTATTGTCTCCTAACCTTTGATATTGAGTCTAAGTTTATTTTTAAACTCAGATTAATTTCTTATATGTAGCAGAAAAGTGGGTTATATTTTTAATCCAACTGGCTTCTGATTGCTGAGTTCAACTCATGAACACTTAGAGACAATATTGATAAGGAACTGATGTCTTTTTGTTCGTTGTTTTCTGAATGTTATTGCAGACAGTGCCATTGTTCTTTTATTTTCTTCTTAAGGGCTTTGAAAACATTTATTTTGAGTTTGCTTACCCTTTTTATTTTCTTTGTTTTTCCTATTAATTTATATTTCATGCTATTCTGGGATTTACATAAGTATTTATATATTTATAACCTATTAAAAATATTTGCACAGAATTCCATTGAATATATATAACACAATTTATCTGTCAATGGACATTTATGTTGCTTCCATGATTTAGCTTTTGTGAATTGTGCTATTATGAGCACGGGGTTGCAGATATTTTTTCTGGTTAGTGTTTTAGTGTTAATTGTGTGTATACCTCAAAGTTGGATAAAATGGTAGTTTTATTTTATTTTTCGGGTAATCTCTACACTGTCCTTCGAACAAGCTGCACTAATTTATACTCCAATCAACAGTGTAAAGATTTTCTTTTTCTCCACACATTGCTTCCAGTCTTATTTATATAGGCCTTATCACTTTATCTAGAACACTTTTAATATGTCCATAAGATATCTGTATCTTCTCTCAATAAGTCTCTATTCAGCGTTTTTTTTTTCCTATTTTTGAATGCGTAATTTGCATTCTTTGTTGTTGAAGTGTAAGTTTATATATTTTGGAGATTAACCTCTTCTGACATGTGTTGGACAAATTTCTTCTCCCATTCTCACTTTTTATTTTAATGATATTATATTATGATTGAAGTTTATAATATTTAAAAGATCATCAAATACACAATAATATATGAACGGTTCACTGAAGGCAAATCATATTTCAATGAAAAACTGAGAGGAAAAATAATCTTTCTTATAACATTCTATGGGATAGAAAAATACATTTTGCACTTTTTTTATTTTTGACTGTCTCCCCCTGGTAGAAAACCCCAATCCTTGGGCTCTACAAGGTCTACATACCAACTTCTATTTTAGCCCCTGAGCTACTGGATGCTGTTTAGAATGTGTTCTGATTTTTATAAGTCAAAGTAAACATCAGTGACATATTTTAAAATAATTTTCTGTTGTATTGTCCATGTTCTAACATAACTAACATCTAAGAGCACTTAAAATTCCTATGTAATATCATATTTTTCCATGCTTCTAAGAGAAAAATATGCATAGCTATTAAGAGGGATGATTATAAGATAAAATAGGACTGCTACTCCAGCTCCCTTATATGCATCCTCACTCTACTGTCAAAGATTTGGCTGGCAAATTTTAGCAAGTTTTTCCCTTTATTTCTCCTGTACCAATGTCTCTCACTCCTCTTTTATCCCTACAGCTTCCATCCCTTCTTCTCCATCAACACCTTATTAACTCTGAATATAAAAAAGTTTCTCTTTCCATTCTTCTAACTCATCATTCACTGCTGCTGTCCAGATCTGAGAGTACAAATGTGACTCTCACAGCACTCCTTTTTCTTTTAGCAATTTATTATACGTATATATATGCCAATGCACCCTGTCCTCCACCAGATACCCAAGTGTTCTTCACCATTGGCCAGTGGACTCTGTCACCACTTGCCCTTACCCTCATCCCATTCACTATTGGTAATTTCGCTTACGTTGCAAGTGTCCAAGGGTTTCATCTGTTCCTTTGTTCCTTGTTTTGTCTATTCATGTTCCACCTATGAATGAGATTATTTGGTTATCTTTCTTCTTTTGACTTATTTCACTTAGGATAATCCCCTCTAGATCTATCCATGTTGATTCATATGACAGGATTTCATTTCTTCTAAGGGCTGTGTGGTATTCCATTGTATATATGTACCACATCTTTATCCATTCATCTGACTTTGTCACTTAGGTAGTTTCCAGTTCTTAGCTGTTGTGAATAGGGCTGCTATAAATATGGGGGTGCATAAATCCTGTGAATAAGTGTCTTTGTATCCTTTGGGTAAATACCCAGAAGTAGGATGACTGAAGTATGGGACTTCCAACTTCAACTTTTTTGGGACTCTCCAGACTGTTTTTCAGAGAGGTTGAATCAATTTGCACTCCCACCAACAGTATAAAAGTGTTCCTTTTTCTCCACATTAATTACCAACATTTTTTGTTTTCAGATTTTTGGATAATAGCCAATCTCTCAGTTGAAAGGTGATACCTCATTGCTGTATTAATTTGCATTTCTCTAATAGCCAGTAAGTAGGAACATCTTTTCATATGCATGTTGATTATCTGTATAGCCTCTGGAAAAATGTCACTCCAATTCCTTTTCAATTCCTTTTCCTATTTTTTGACTGTATTGTTTTATATTTTCTATTATTGAGTTTTATGAATTCTTGTGTATTTTAGGTATGAAGTTCTTATCAGAAATATAAATGAGAATATCCTCTGCCAGTTAGCAGATTGTCTTTTGGTTTTGGCATTATTTTCTTTCACTGTGAAGATTTTTAGTTTGATGTTATTTATTTTTCTTTTCTTCCTTTGATGTTGGAGTTGAGTCCCCAAAGATCTCCCTAAGGTTGATGTCATGGAATGTCTTTCCTAAGTTGTCTTCCAAGAATTTTATGGTTACCAGCCTTATGACCAAGTCTCTAGTCCATTTCGAGTTAATTTCTATTGTTCCATACAAACTTTAAGATTTTTTTGTCTGATTTCTTGGAAATCAGCCTTTGCATTAAATCTGTATATTGTTTTAAGATGACCATTTTAATGATGTTGATTCTCCCCAACAATAATCAGGAGATGTCTTTCCATCCCTTTTTATCCTCCTCTATTTATTATAAGAAGGACTTATAGTTTTCATTTCACAAGTATTTCACCTCCTTTATTAAGTATATTCCAATATATTTGATAATTTTACTTCTATTTTGAATGATGTGGTTTTCCTGATTTCATTTTATTCTCATTTGTTGTTTTCATTGATTTTATAACCTGCCACTTTACTGCATTCATTAACTCTAGCAGTGTTTTGAAAGAGTTTTTAGGGTTTTCAATATATAATCATGTCATTTGCAAATAATGAGAGTCTACTTCCTTCTTTCCAATTTGGATTCATTTATTTCTTTTTCTGGTCTAATTGCTCTGGATAAGGCCTCCAGTATGATGTTAAATAACAAAGGTGAAAGTGGATAACCTTGACTTGATCCTGACCTTGAAGGGAATGCTTTTAATTTTTAGCCATTGACTATAATGTTAGCTATGGGTTTGCCTTTACTAAGTTGAGGTATGTACTGTCTATCCCTATTTTATGCAGGATTTTTATAAATGAGTGTTGAATCTTGTCAAAAAGCTCCCTCTGCATTGATTGATATGATCATGTGTTTTTTCTCTTTGCTTTTGTTGATTATGGCGTATACATTAATAGATTTACATATGTTGCATTCATGGGACAAATCCCAGGTGGTCATGACTGGTGACCTTTTTGATATACTGATGCATTTGGTTTGTTAATATTTTGTTGAGAATTTTTGCATCTGAGTTCATTAGAGATATTGGTTTGTAATTTTTTATATTTGAATCATCTCTATCAGCATTTGGTATCATTGTGATATTAGCCTCATAAAAAGTATTTGGGAGTATTCCCTGTTCTTCAATATCTTTGAAGAGTTTGAAAAATATAGGTATTATTTCTACTCTGAAGGTTTGGTAAACTCATTATAAACACCATTTGGTCCTGGGATTTTATTTTTAGGGAGATTTCTGATTACCTCTTCAATTTCTTTGCTTGCGATTGTTCAGTTTAGGCGTTCCCATTCTTCCTGGTTCAGTCTTGGTAGACTGTATTTTCTAGAAATCTACCCATGCTCTCAAGGTTGTCTACTTTGTTGGCATAGAGTTGTTCATGGCATTCTCTTAGGATGTTTTGTATTTCTGTGGTATCTGTTGTAACTTATCTCATTTAATTTCTGATTCTAGTTATGAGAATTTTCTCTTTTTTTTAGTGTGTCTAGCCAATTATTTGTCAATTTTGTTTATTTTTTCAATGAATGAAGTTTGGGTTTCATTGATGCTCTGGATTGTTTTCGTTTTTTGCTTCATTTATTTCTGCTCAAATTTTAATTATTTCCTTTCTCTTACTGATCTTTGGATGTAATTTTCTCCTTATTATAGATGCTTTAAATGTAGTGTTAGATTGTTTATTTGTAATTTTTTTTGTTTGTTTTTGAGGCAAGCCTAGATTGCAATGCATTCCCTCTTAGTATTGCTTTGATGCGTTCCATAGAACCTGGTTGTTTATGTCTCATTCTCATTTCTTTATAATATTTTTAAGTTCTCTTTGATTCTGTCTTTTACTTGAATCATTCAGAAGCACATTGTTTAGTCTCTAATAATTGGGGTCTTCCAGTTTTCTTTTGCAGTCTTACTTCTAGTTTTAAGCCATTATGGTCAGAGAAGATGCTTGGTATAATTTCAATCCCTGTAAACTTGTTGAGAGATGCTATGTGTCCCAACATATGATCTTTCCTTGATAATATTCCTTGCGCACTTGAGAACCAAGTCCCTGTCTAATTGCTCCATTGGGAGAATTGAGTATCACTCCTACCAGCTTGCTATTTTGGCCAGAAGTCAGGGAAAAAAAACATTTTAAAGGAAAGGTGCAGCAGGCACGAAGGTGAGTAGGCAGGCAGACCATCAAGCTGGAAAGAGAGGAGGAAGAACATTTCATTTTGTTTGACTTAGCTGTTCATATTGGCTGTTCTTCCTGTACCTGGGACAGGAAGCCAGTCCTTAGGATGTATGTAGACTGCACTGTTTTAGAGATGGCTCTCCTAATTGCTGCTCCATCAGTGTCTGCTTAGAAATATTTATATCAGATAATAAACTAAGAACCTTAATATTCAGGTGATTCCTTTAAGCTCACACTTAGTGGTTACCATACCAAAGTCAAATCCAAGTATGTTTTAGTGCACAGTTCATACACTTAATCACAGGACTCTAGCTCCTCTAGTGAGAGTGAAGCCTCTTTACCCATGTTTGGCAGTTTAGATGGTGCTATTTTATCCTCAATTATAACACACAGAAGGAGGCAGAGAAACACACTTTAAAATATCCCAGTGTCACATTGAGGATATATGTTGCATATTTTGGACAAAATTCCAGAAAAAAAAAATACGTCTATCCCAAAATGATGCATGATGACATTCAGGATACATCCAATGGAATCAGTTTCCCTATCTCTTCAGTGTGAATTTTCAAGAAGTTTTGGAGCTTTAAGAGTAATTTTTCAGCTACAGTAACCTCAGGCAACATATTCAAATAGTAGTTCATTAAATCTTTCAGGAAAAAAATTCATTTGTGATGTTAGTTGTATGGTGAGCCAGCAAAGAAGCAGAAGTAGCTCTAAGACAGTGTTTTAGCAATCAAGTAAATCTGTTATGTAACCCTCTGTTACCAATAACATTCAAATTTCTAAATAAAAAATGTCAGCAAATGTCCTTTGTTACTTTGGTGATTATAATGCAAAGCAACTGTGCACTTGTTTCGCTTCGCTTGTGTCATTTCAGAGTTATTTCTTCTTCAAATGAGTCAGCTCTTACTAAATTTACAATAAACTTGAGCAATGGTTCTCTCAACTTCTCATCAAAATGCCCAGAAAATTTAATCTGAAATGTAAATTGTTAAAAAGAACAATTGATCAAATCAAAGTGACTTTTCCCTCTGTGTAATGAAGAACATGTTATGAAGTGCTTTACTATGCTATAGACTATATGTTTCATCTTCTGAAACCAAGTATATCTCAATCTGATTATAACAATAACCACTATGGAAACTTCATTATCAATATTTCCTTTTATAGATCAATAAATTGTGTTTTCTGGATTTTATGCTCAAAGACACATAACACAATTTTGAATGAGAAAACCAATACTCAGGACTCTTATTTTCTATCCCGACTCTATCAAATATTTAATCTTTACAATTCCAACACCCTCCCTTTAGAAACTATTTCAGATGCACTGTATCTGTTTCTTGGGATGCATTGAGCAAGGTGACTTAGTTTTGGAATTAGATTTAGTTATTTTCCTTATCTCTTCAGCCATTTAACTTCTCTCATCTCTAAAGATCCTTTAAAAGTTCAGAGGCTCAGGGCATTGCAGTCTAAATCAAACAAAATCAGCATCTAAGACAGGAAGAATGTCAGCAATATTAGATGCCAGGGTATGTGGTATATCTTTGAAATGATGAAATAATTGTAAATAAAAAATCTTAATTTCAACTGAAATTATAGAATCATTATTCTGGGTGAGTCAGTGTTTGTAAATCAAGTATACGCTTAACCATTACACATAGAACTGGGAGATAAAAGGAAAATTTTCCCTAGGTATATGGATCAGAGAGGCAAATGCTGTAAGCCTGTAAAATGTCAGTTTTGGCATAGTTCTACATACCTAAAGATCACTAAAGAAATAGTAAAAAAAATAGACGATAATCACAGTTCAGAAACCAATACTAAAGTATATAAAAGAAAGGATTTTCCAGAATCTCCAAAAAAAATCAATGGAAATGATTATTTACAAGGATAAGAAGACTTCTCATGTGGATTATAAAGCATATATGGGCATATATAAAGAAATGCCGTTTCTTAAATAATTCTTAGCAACAAGGGCAGTGTTTGGTAATTGGAAACACAAAATTCTCATTTGAATGTCTGTTGAACAAAAAGTTGAGAAAATAAAGCAAACAATTGTAATAAAAGAATTCACTTAATTACCTCGTCCAAAAACAACCTCCAGCATGGGTTGACTCAAGTGATATTCCAGTATTAACTTGAAAAAGTCACTTGAAGATGTAGGCTTCTACCAAAAACATCTAAGAATCTAAGATATTTATGCTAGCTTCTTCAATAAATAATCCTTAAGCATCAATGAAAATTAGATCTATTTCTCATCTATGCTATAATATGGTGTGGGTAGATTTTTCCATGCTAATTGTCTTCCAGTCAGCAATTCCAGAATCCAGTCTCCTTATATCTCAGAGTAATATACACACTTCTCTTCCAGTAATAAGAGAAATAAAACATACAGTTCTTAAGAATAGTAGCAGGATCAGTCTTGGAAGTGGATTTCACACTTTTTCCAAAATATCGTTGTTTAGAAGCCAGTCACATAATTTTAATATAACTAGAAGAGAGGCTGAAACTATACTCTTCCTGTCTCTCAAGCAAAAGGAAATGGAAGCAGTTGGTATTTAGTAGCTCTCTTCTACATTCCATCCTTTTGAGCACCACATATTTGTTGTCTTTCCTGTCATATGTAGAATACACTCCTCATATCCATTTGGCAATAATGCGAAGTTCTATCATTATGTCATTGCATTCACTTCGAAGTTAAGAATTTGCAGGCTCTCTTCTATGGCTGTTTACAGTTATCTTGCTCTCAATATAGCCATTTAGAATGTTGAAACATGTCCAAGACAACTAAAAAGTTCCATTTCAGGAGGAACACAATACTCACTGTCCATATCACTTGTGCTATATCATTGCCTTAAATGCCTTATTATTTTTCTTTTTTGCTACCTTCCTCATGACTCTTTCTCTTACTATAAATGAGGGTGTCTTTACACAAGGATTTCATGGATCTAATCTTTGAAATATTTTATTCAACTGAGAAATTTTACTGGAAACTTGACTCAGAGCTTTCATTTTATAATGAAAAAAATCTCAACATATAAAAGAGTAAACTATATGAGCTGTCCTAATTCCATCCCTTAGGCTCAACAATTTTCTATACTGGACAGTATTGTTTTATTTATACCCTCAACCAGTGGCTCCCACAATCTTATTGTTTCAAAGCAAATGTAGACAGATACTTTTGTCCATAAATACTTTAATATGCCTCCTCAAGAGACAATGATTCCTTTAAAAAATATAGCTAAAGTTGTTCATGTCTTTGAAAAAAATCTTAGACTCTTTTCTTCAATTTTGTTAATTTCTCTATTCTTTCAGGATTTAAATGAAGTCCATTCATTGCAATTAATTAATATGCCTCTTAAGACTCTTCTCTCCTCATTATCTTTATCTCCTCTTTATAATTTAATTGCTAAAGGAAGAGATAATTGGTTCTGCAAGGTTTTTTTGTGTTTTATGTTGTTTTATTGCTTGTTACACTTTAATTCTGTGACAATTGTTCAATATATTCCCTTGTAGTGTATATGTTTCTAAACTGGTAATGAGTTGTAGAGATCTGATTAGATTACAGTTCACTTTTTTGGATTGAATATCTGATGGAGAGACCCTAAGGTGCTTATGCATTTGTGTAATTCTCTCCAGTTACAGGACTTGTGACTTGCCTCTGACCAATGTAATACAGCAAAGGTAAAGATATGTTACTCCTGTGATGAGGCGGCATTATTCAAGTCTGTCATATCACACTAGAGTGACAGTATCTCCTCGTTGCTGAATGAAGTAAGCAGCAATGTTGAGAAAAACCATGAGTTCTAGTAGATACAGATGTTAAGATGGTGGCCTCTCCACAAACAGCAAAAAGTCTGCCATCCTTCATACTAAATAATTGTAAATTATGTTTTTTCCCGTTTGAGTCTCCATATGAAAAGACAGTCCAGCTTACAACTTAATTACAACCTCATGAAAGGACTTAAAGAGAAGAATCAACTAAACCATACCTTAAACCCTGGTCCACAGATACTATGAGATAATAAAGTGATATCATTTGAAAATGTTAATCTCTGAAATTTTGTTACAAAGCATAGAAAATTATTACGGGATATTTCATAGGTGATATTGTTTCCTGTCATCAGGAGTATAAACTATTTAGTGGGCTTGCTTTATATGATGTTAGTAACCCAAACTAGTTTTGAATAGTGAAGCAAAAATATTTTAAAATGTTTTAAGAAAATTTCTGTTACTTTACAAAAATCTGTCCTCATGACTTATTGATATTAAGGAAAATAATAAATGCATGTCACATTTGAAAACATTTTTTTAATAGAAGGATTTTCAGCAAATTACTGAAATTATGATATAATATATCAGCTTCCATTCTTCTCACTCCTCTCTCCAGATAAACCAATTGAGATATTCATGAATCACTTATAAATCATTCATCTTAAACTTTCTAACCAAGAGATACTACTAAAGAATAGTTCTTATTGGATGTTAAAATAATGAAAACTATGTAATTAAAGAGTGGAAAATGGTGTTGAAATCCTCTAGGGGCCTAAACAGAGTTACATTATGTCCCAGTTTTACTGGAATTATCCTCGTTAACATTGTCCCAGTGGCTAACCAGTTTGAAATTCTATTCATTTGTTAAAAGTTAATTTGTTCTTTCTACACATTAATACCAGGACTTTGGTGGTTATTAAATAGCAAATTTAATGTAACTAAGATAAAATTCAACGTTCAACGATCTGATATTGGAATTATACCTCGTGATTATTTCTGTTTATATCAACCTGCGGTAATCAGTTTGTATTAAGCCTGCCCATGCACACAGGTTTTGTTGTAGCTAACAGTAATATTCAACCTTTTTGGATCAGTCAGTGGTTACACCTCACACATGCAGAACTGTTGACTTTCATGTATTTCTGAACTGTTGTAAATATTTTGATATATGTTATTTTAAATTATAATTTACTTTAGTAATGCTGAAAAGAGGGTGCACATTTACCAAAGAACTCAAACAGGATCACACTTGAAAAAATAAAAATCTTTGTGTGGACTGGAGAAAATGTGACCATTGTCATTTGGGGTTCTCTGTGGCACACAGAGGTAGGTCAAATATTCAAAAACATTTGAAATGTCAAAGACACAAGGTGAGTGTTACCTTAGTTGGTATGTCATCATGATTATAAGCCTTCTTAAAATGCCAGAAAAAAACAAATCGAAGTTTTTTGTTATCGCAAAATAAGTCACTTTTTTTTCATACAGTTTTTCGTTAATGAGTTTTAAGACATCTAACTGTTCTTCAAAGTTGGTCTCAAAATTCTTTGAGGCCAAAATTTTTACTAGCACGAACAAAATGTGTAGCATGATTTTGAATGTAATTGAACCCAGAGCCTAATCTGAACTTCCTGAAGACCTAGCAGTGGCAAACTCTGTGACAACTTTTATAACTTCTTTGAAGAGAAAATATGTTAAAATGGTACCTTTCATGACCCAATACTATATTCCTGATGAAGAGTAACAAGTCAAATTTTTGAATATGCATGCTGCTTACCAGAGAACTCACACAGGGTTATCCAGATAGAGAGAAAGAAAGAAAAGAAAAGTTTTGTGTGGGTCAGGGAAGGGGAATTATGATCACTGTCTTTGGGGTTTTCAATGAGATAGTTGAGACCATGACTGATGCCTTAATCTCAGTTATTGACTAACATGGGTTGAAGAAAAAGTTAGATTTTTGTGGTGTAAAAATGAAAAGGAAGGAACAACATCTTTAGCCAATTCAAAGCTATGAAGGGATCTTGTTAGCAATGACTCTGGGATGCACATGTTGTGCTCAATTGTCTCTAACTATTGATGTTTTACCAAGTGATGTTGAAGCACTAATTATAAAATTTTTCAAATATTTTTATATATATGTAGTTTGTGAACACAGTTAAAGAAATTTTGTGACTTTGCTGGAGTGGAATACTACTTGGAAAAATTATTATAACATGGTAATACCAGATGTATTACCAATGCTGTCAGCTGTTGAAAGAATTCTTTACATCTTTGATGACCTGAAACTTCTCAGAATTGATAAGACAATTCTTTGAATATGTTTGTGGTGAAATATATTTATCATTTATACATGGACAACATAGCCTATTCAACAAAGTGATTTTGATTATGGAGAAACACAATGTCATCACAACAGATGCCAAATTAGAAATTCAAATTGATTACAAATATTTAAGAACAAAAAGAGTATGAATTTGGACCTCAACAAACAATGGCCCTTCTGAGAAAACGAGGAAAATGATGTTAATAAGGCAAAGGGAGAATTGAAAGTATTTTATGAAATATGTCTTTAACACATTTGGACAGGCAGAAAACTGTGTGTGGTTGAATTATGAAGTCATATTTGGGTCAGTGTTGAACAGTCCATAGTTAAGATCGTCCAGAAGATAAAAGTGAGTAATAACCAATTATTTGATGAGGTTTTGGTCCTCTAAGGCAGAAATTTAGGCAGCACAAATCCCTAAGTATGAAGAAAATTTGCAAGGCATTTTTGCTCATTACAAAGAAACATACACTTAAAAAATTTTTTCCTGGTATTTCTGCACCAGTTGAATCAGTGTTGTCTATAAATAAATAATGTATGGTAAGAAGAGAAGGGTAATATGTTGGAAGCTATAGTCAAGGACTTTCTGATGACTAAAATAAATTTCATATTAAGCTGCTTGGTTTTATGGCAAAAATTATTTTAAAAATTATCATAAAAGTAGCTTCAAATTAAAAATAGGTGTTAGTGACTGACTAAAATATTACTTGCCAATGAAACACATTTAGCTTATTTGTAGCTTGACAATGTCTACTGACAATATTTTTCATTTTTATGGTGGTAAGCAAAGCAGTGTTGCTTCGTTTATCTTCTGGTTCTGTTTCCTGTCTTTCTCTTTTTTAACTCTTATTAAAGTGACAAAGACATAGTGTACATGCTGCCAATTCACGTGGATCACTTCAACAGTTGCCAATAACAGACTCTATGCAGAGGAAAACGTGGAAGTACTGTAATTCTCTCCCCTGTACTCCTAGATGGTGGATAGGCTCTGCCCAAATAACTAACGCTACAGTTTTCCTTTTGTAATGACAGCATTTAAGTGATTTGGCCACCCTGTGAGTTAGGTACTATTATTCCCACCATATAATTCTCACCATTTACTTAAATGGAAATTTAATAAGTTTAAATGAAATCTAATAACTACAATATGATGAAACTCTGTGACTCTTAAAATACTTATATTATTGGAGGCCTAGAGGAACTTGATTGTGTATGGTGTTGGAGAATCTTAACTTTAACATGTCAACCACCCATTTAACAGATGAAGCAAATTAAATTTAGAGAAGCTCAGTGACTTGCTAAAGATCACAAACCTCATTAGTGGGAAATTAAACTCTAGAAGCCAAAGTCCCTGGGTTCTTAGTCCAATTCATTTTTCCAAGACTCACTTTTGCCTTGCTCATGTTAATTAAGGGCAATCAGATTAAACTTTTACTGCCTGCTTACTACTTTATAGGAAAAAAATACTATCACTCAAAAGGAATCTTTTGAAAGATGAGTTTTACAAAATAGAAATAACTTCAAAAGAGCTATGATCAAACTGTTGTGAAATTAGTATTTAACTGCCAAATATATTTCTTTAAATATTTTACTTTGATTTTTAAGAATTTATTTAACTTTTCTCCTTTTTTTCCCTATGTAGTTAGTAATGAAAAGATATGATGATATATACTTCACAATTCCAAGGACATAGATATTTGAGAACAAATTCTGGAACCACAAAATTAAAGTGAACAAATGACTCATTCATATGTATTTACTTTATTCTTAAATTTATAAAAGTCAATAAGTAGAAAACATCTGTTAATTTTTTTAAATGTGATGATGAACAAATTGTTATATTTATTTACCCATTTTTTTCTTTATGTAAAGTACTTTCTTTCATACTTATATCTTATTTCAGTTGTTATTCACATTATTTTCCTGATTTATGAAAGTTCTTTATATATTAAAATAAAGCAACTTAGGCCTTTTCAGTCATATATACTATAGATCTCAACTTTTTAATATATACTTTTCATGACATTTCCCCCTCCCAGTACTTTAAGCACTTTTTTATGACTACTTAAATCATGAAAAGATCTTCCCCTCACTAAAAATATAAAAATTTCCATTTAAAAAAAGCCCTATTTCAGAGAACTAAGTCTCTGTGCAATCACTACACTGAGGACTTGCAGCTATATAAAGACAGCAAAATAGCCTGACCTTTTACTTTCACTGGGAGTCTTTCTGAAGGACTCAGGTGAATTGCAGTTCTTCCTCACATGCTGAAAGTTACCACATGGGAGGAAACCACACTTCACATCTGTGCTGAACCATTTAGAGTAGGTCTCTAGAGACTCTAGATGTTCTCATAAAGAGAAGGGAAGAAAAATCTCCAAATCTGTTCAGTCTATGAAAAATCTGGGATAAAATATTATATCATTTGAATTACTTTTTCCCTTAAAAGCATGTGCTATTAACTAACATTTATTAAAATGCTTACCATGTCCAATACACTAAATAGGTGCTTCTCACACATTGTCTTCTTTTATGCTCACAAAAGTCCTATGACATAGATTATATTTTTAACTCCATTTGATAGATGAGAAAATCGAAGCTCAAAAAGGTTAAATGATTTACCCATAGTCACAAAATTACTAGTGAGTAGTTAGGTCAGCATGAGTCCAGAATCTGGGTTCTTAACCACAATGTGATTTTGCTGCTATACTATTCAGGTAAGGTACTCAAAGTCATGGATACTCCATGTATAGAAAAGCAGCTCTAAGAAAACAATGTTTATTCAGTACTGTCTAAAGATAAATTTGTTCATTTGTTCCTCCGGGTACTATGAAATATATCTCTAGCTTGCAAATGACCTGTGGGAATATCCTCAGATTTTGTGGGTATGAACTTTTGGTTTCGTGCAGTATTTACAGCAAGGGTTAGCTTGTGAGCACTTTTAATTGAATTAAAGTGCCCTCTGTCTGAGACTACTGAGAAATTATTCTCTGGTTTTAATATCAGAGATAATTGTGCTTGTCCTAATGCCTCTGATAGCCTTCCTCTTTTGTACAATGAGTCATGTAACTATTCAGTTTTTTTCTTTGTTATAGCTGCCAAAAATATAAGACCACTAATCTGGAAATTTATATTTTCTTGCACTATTAAGTTCAGACTGAGGCAGAGATTTGTCAAGCAGTATTTTCATTTTGAGAGGATGCTTCAACAAATTCCTTGACCTGTTCTTTCTACCATGTTAATAGGAAAACTCATAGTAATTGTGTAAAGGATGAAGGTGAGAGAAGTTAAAATGTTGTAAGCACTGAACTAGGGAGGAGGAATGCACGAAATATATTCCCTGTCCTTATGGGGTCTTTGTAAAGAAACATGCAGATTTAAGTTTTCAAAAATTTCATTTAACTTATAATGGGAACACATAGAGGAAAATGATACTCTGCCAAGACACATTAAAAAAGTTTTAGTATAGAAATTGACCATTGGACAGCACCTTGAAGCTCAAGAAAACCTTTGTTGAACGCTGTATGCTATGCTCTTTTTTTAGTTAGATTACTGAATCCTCACCATAATGTCAAAAGATACCTCTTTTCCTCCATTTTTCAGATAGGTGACAGAAGTAAGGCTCATTGAAATGAAGCATTTACTCAGGCACACACAGGTGTGAAGATCTGTGGTTGCAACCTGGTTGTATCTTCAAACATGCTCTTTCCCTTATCTGTGGGGTTATCTAGATCTAACGAGGCTGTGGAAGTGAGAATGTGAGCTTTATGTTCGGTTTTGGGAAGTGAAAAAAACAAATTCTTCCCAGAGATACATGGCTGAATGTTATTATCCTTTGTGTAGGCAGAGGAATAGGCCAAATGCCTTCTCAGGTTATTTCCAAGCATGAATTCTGATTATACTTATCCCAGGGAAGAGAAGATTTCTTCCAATAACTGATCATCAATATTACTTTTGGTTTAAGTGTTTCTCCAGCTACTCACTAAAGATTCTAGGTAGGCTACATTTAAACTTGAGGCAGAAGGGGATCTGGTAAGTCTCATATTCAGTGGCTGGCCTATAAAAAGGTCAATACTCCTTCACTGGGTACACATATGACAAGTTGAAAAAAATTTAGTGTTAATGATAATATATTAGACTTGGTAGTTTTTCATGTCCCCCAAATCAACATTAACATTTTAGGTACTCGTATGTTTGGAATTTAAAAAATCCACTTTTCACTTCTTTTGTTAAGTTTATTCCAAGGCATTTCTGTTTTTTTTTTAATGCAATTATAAATGAGATTGATTTTCTGAGTTTTCTTTCTGTAATTATGTTACCCACATATTTTTGAATTAATTTTTTAGACTGCCACTTTACTATATTTATTTTTATAGCAGATTTTTGCTTGAGTCTTTATGGTTCTCTATTATTATCATGCCATAAGCAAATAGTGATAATTTAACTTCTTCCTCTCCAATCTGGATAAACTTTATATCTTTTTCTTGTCTGATTGCACTGACTAGGAATTCCAACACTGCATTAGACAGTAGTGTTGTGAGTAGGCATTCTGCCTTGCTCCTCATCTCAGAGGAAAAACTTTCATTTTCTCTTCATTGAGTATGATGTTGGCTGTGGGTTTGTCATATATAACCATTATTGTGTTGAACCACATTCCATTTATACCCATTTTAGAGATTTTTAGCATAAAAAGTGCAAAATTTTAGTAATTGCACGTATTGAAATGATTATGTAGTTTTTGATCTTTTTCTATTATATCACATTTATTGACTTGTTTATGTTGAACTATCCTAGCATTACTGGAAAAAAAAATCCCAATATCGTGGTGTATAATTCATTTAATGAATTTTTGAATTCTGTTGAGGATTTTTGTGTGAATATTCATCAAAGATAAGGGTCTGTAATTTTCTTTTTTTAATGATGTCTTTGGTTTTGGAATCAAGGTACTGTTAGCATCATAAAAATGTTTGAAAGTTCCCCTTCTCAATATTAGGAGCGTTCATGAAGAATTATTATTTATTCTTCATTGAATCTTTTGGAGAATTCACCAGAGAAGCCATCTGGTCTGGAGGCTTTTGTTTCAGGGGGAGATATTTTGTTATTATTATTATTATTATTATTATTATTATTATTATTATTATTGAAAGGATACTGTGTTTTGACATTAGCTTGTTTTGAGGTATGCATAATAGTATTTCTACATGTACATATAGCATAGTAGGTTTACCAACCTTCCCCTGCTTTTTTTCTATCTTCATTTCCCCCACCCATCCCCCATCACTTCAGTACCCCCTGATTTGCCTTTTTGTCTCCCATGACTAAGAGTTTATAGTTGTTTGGAGTAGTGGTCTCTGTCTCTCTGTTTCTCTCTCTCCATGTTTAGTGTTACTTAATTTATGACATTAATTTGTTTTCTATCTCTTTACACATCATATGAGAGTTACCTCTCATATGTCTATCCTCCTTCTGGCTTATCATGCTAAGCATAATTTTCTCCAAGTCCATTCATGTAGTTGGAAATGGCAGGATTGCTCCCTTTTTGAACGCCACATAGCATTTCATTGTGCCTATGTAGCATATCTTCTTTATCCACTCCTCTGCTGATGGGCATTTAGGTAGTTTCTAACACTTAGCTATTGTGAATTGTCCTGCAGTGAATACAGGGGTGCATATATCTCTTTGGGTAAGTGTTGCTGTGTTTTTAGGGTAAATACCCAGTAGGGAAATAACTGAATCACATGGAATTTCCATTCTCGATTCTTTGAGGACTCTCCATACTGCTTTCCAGAATGGTTGCACTCTTTTACATCCCCACCAACAGTGAATTAGTTCCCTTTTCTCCACATCCTCACCAGCACTCGTTGTTTCCTTCTTCTTGTTTTTTTTCTTTTTTTTGGATAATAGCCATTCTTATCCTTGTGAGGTATTATCTCATTGTTGTTTTGATTTTCATTTTCCTGATGACAAGAGAAGTAGAGCATCTTTTCATGAACCTATTGGCCATTTGTATGTCTTCCTTGGAAAGGCAACTATTAATGTCATCAGCCCATTTTTTATTGATAATGATTGATATTTTTTGTTGTTGTCCAATTTTATTTGTTCTTTGTATATTTCAGACATTAACCCCTCATCCAAGGTGTGAAAGGCAAATAGCCTTTCTTATTCCATTGGATGCCTTTTTGTTTTTATGAGAGTTTCTTTTGCTGAGTAGAAACTTTTTAGTCTTATGTAATCCCACTTATTTATTTTAGATTTTTTTTTTAATTTGCCTTGCAATGAGAATTGAGTTGTCAAAGATATTTCTTAGTCTATGTCAATCATGCTTTGCCTATGTTCTTTTATATATATATATATATATATATATATATATATATATATTTACTAGTTTCTGGTCTTATGTCTAGGTCTTTAATCCGTTTTGAGTTAATTAACTTTTGTGTATGATGTTAAATAGTGGTCTAGTTTCAACCTTTTGCATGTGACTGTCCAGGTTCCCAATAACCATTTATTAAAGAGACTGTCCTTGCCCCATTGTAAGGTTTTGGCTCTTTTCTCAAAAATTAGGTGTCCATATATATCTAGGTTTATTTCTGGGCTTTCCATTCTATTCCATTGATCTGTCTTTCTATTTATATACCAATACCATGCTGATTTAATTTTTGCTATCTTATAATAGAGTTTTAAGTCTGGAAGCATGATTTCGCCATTGTTGTTTTTTTCATGATGATTTTTGTTATCTTGGGTTGTTTATTGTTCCAAATAAATTTAATAATTTTATGTCTATGTCTGTAAAGAATGTCTTCGGAATTTTGATGGAGACAGCATTGAATATTTATATTGCCTTAGACAGTATGTCCATTTTGATTATATTGATTCTTCCAGTTCACGATCATGGAATATCTTTCCATTTCTTTGTGCCATCTATTTCTTTAGCAATGTCGTATAGTTCTAATGGTATAGGTCCTTCGCTTCCTTGGTTAATTTTATTCCAAGGTGTTTCATTTTTTTAAATTAAATTATAAATGGTATTTTTTCCTTCAGTTCTCTTTCTGTATTTTTGTTGTTTGCATATAGAAATATGACAGATTTTTTAATATTAATTTTGTGTCCTGCTGTATTACAGTATTTTCTTATTATTTCTAGTAGATTTTTACTTAAATCTTTGGGGTTCTCTATGTATATTATCATGTCATCTGTAAAAATTGATAGTTTCACATCTTCCTTTCCTTTTTTGGATACCTTTTATATCTTTTTCTTGTCTAATTGCATTGGCCAGAATATCCAACATTATATTGAATAGTTATGGTGATAGTGAACATTCTTGCCTTGTCCCTGATCTTACAGGAAAAGCTTTCAGTTTTTCTCCATTGAGTAAAATGTTGGCCATAGGCTTGTCATATATAACCTTTATTATGTTGAAGTACATTTCTTCTATTCCTATTTTTGGATGGTTTTTAACATTAAAGGGTGTTTAATCTTGTCAAATGCCTTTTCTGTGTCTATTGAGATGATCATGTGTTTTTGTCTTTTTTTATTGATACAGTATATCACATTTATTGATTTGCATATGTTGAACCATCCTTGTATCCCTGGAATAAATCTTTCTTCATCACAGTGCATGATTCATTTTTGATGTTGCTGAATTCAGTTTGTTAGTAATTTTTGCACGAATATCCATTAGGGATATAGGTCTGTAGTTTCTTTTTCAGTACTATCTTAATCTTGTTTAGTAATCAGTAATTGGCGTCATTTCAATCTTCTAATTTTGGAACAGTTTAAAAAGGATTGGTATTAATTCTTCTTTGAATGCTTTGTAGAATTCACTGGTGAAACTGTCTGGTCCAGGGCTTTTGTTTTTGGGGAAGGTTTATGATTACTGTTTCAATTTCCTTGCTTGTGACTGATCTGTTCATGGTTTCTAATTCTTCTTGGTTTAGTTTTGGGATATTGTACATTTCCAGAAAAGCGTCAATTTCTTTTAGGCTATTCGGCTTGTTTCCATATAGTAGCACACAGAATTCTCTTACAGCCCTCTCTATATCTGCTGTATCTGCTGTGATTATTATTCCTTTTTCATTTCTGATTCTATTTGTGTTTTTCTTCTCTTCTTTTTTGTGAGTCTGGCTAATGGCCTATCTATTTTGTTTTTTCTCTCTCTCTCTCAGAAAAAAGCAACTTTTGGTTCCGTTAATTTTTGAATAGTCTTTCTGATTTCTCTTTCATTGATTTTTGCCCAAATATTTATTATTTCCTTACTTCTGTTGGATTTAGTTTTCTGTTTTTCTTCTTTTTCTAGTTCCTTTAGATAATGGGTTAGGTTTTTTTTATTTGTGAGTTTTCTTGTTTTATGAAGTATTGTATCACTTTAAATTTCCTTCTTATTATTCCTTTTGCTGCATCCCATAGATTCTGATATGTCATGTCTTCATTTTCTTTTGATTCCAGATATTTTTAAATTTTGTCCTTAATATTCTCCTTTACCCATTGATTTCTCAACAATATGTTGTTTATTCTCTATTTTTTCGCAGTTTTTCTCTCTTTCTTCTTTTGGTTGATCTCTAGTTTGATGCCATTGTGATCTGAAAAGATGCTAAATATGATTTTAGTCTTTGAAAATTTACTGAGACTTGTTTTGTGTTCCAACATATCCTTGAGAATGTTCCATGGCACTTGAGAAGAATGAATAGTCTATAGTTTTTGGGTAAAGTACTTCATACATGTCTGCTAGGTTCAATTCTTTTTTTTTGTCATTTAAAGATCTCATTTATTGATTCTCTGGATGATCAGTCTTCTACTAAAAGAAGAGTATTGAAGTCTCTGATTATTACTGTGCTTCTGTCAATATCTCTATTTAGATCTGTTAATATTTGCTTCATATATTTGGGTGTTCTTTCATGGGATGCATGTGTTAATAAGTGTTATATCTCTTTTTTGTATTGATCCCTTTGTCATTATATAATGTCCATCTTTATCTTTTTTGTTTTCTTTGGTTGAAAGACTACTTTATCTGAGTATAGCTGTTCCTAGTCTTTTGGATTCAGCATTAGCTTGGAGCGCCATTCTCTATCCATCCACTTTAAGTCTTAGCTTGTCTCTTGACATTAGATGAGTTTCTTGCAGACAGCATATATTTTGTTTCATAATCCATTTATCCACTCTATGCCTTTTGATTTGTGAGTTCAGTTCATTTATGTTTGAAGTAATTATTGACATTCGAGAAATTGCTACTGCCATTTTGATTTTTGTTTTCTGATTATGTTGATTTAATTGTTACTTTATGTTTTTATAAAGCTTTTTCTCTTTGGTTTAGATAGTAGACTTCTTTTAATATATCTTGCAAAGTAAGTTTCATGGCTGCAAACACTCTCAGCTTTTGTTTATTGGGAAAATCCTTTATTTCTGTCTCAAATTTGAGAAAGTTTTGCAGGATACAGTATTCTTGGCTGGCACTTTTTATCTTGCAGTATTTTGAAGGCATCATTCCATTCTCTTTTACCTTGTAGAATTTCTGATGAGAAGTCTGAGGTTAGTCTGACAGGAGTGCATTTATATGTTATCTGCTCTTTTCCCCCTGGCTACTTTTAGAATTCTTTCTTAGCATTGGATTTTTGATAGTTTCACAGATATGTGTCTTGGTGTAGCTTTTTTAAGATTTATTTAGTTGGGTATTCTGTTTGCTTCATTGACCCGTATGTCTGTTTCTTGTTCTGGGTTTGGAGAGTTTTCAGCAATTATTTCTTTAAATATGTTCTTTATCCCCTTCTTTTTCTCTTCACCTTCTGGATTCAAAATATTCTAATGATGCCTTTCCTGATGGTGTCAGATAGTTCTCTTAAGAGTTTCTTAATTTTTTTTTTTTTTTTTTTTGCATTTAATTCATCTTTCTTTTTCCTGGCTCCTTTCCATTTTGCTTTCCTCTATATCACTATTCCTTTCCTCCATTTGGGTTTTTCTATTTCCATATTATTTTTAGTTTCATAAATTATCTCCTTTAAATTCTATATCTGTTAGTTCTTTCTGTAGAACTTCAACTTCAGCCTTTCGTTGATTAATTATTTAAGATCCTTACTTTTTTTATCTGAAAAACTTTTAACTCTCTGAATTTCTTTATGATTGCAAATTTGAATTCTTTATCTGTTAGAAAGAACCATTCTAACGTGTCTTCAAAGTCAATTTCTGGTGAGTTGTCTTTTTGTTGTGATTCCATTTCTTGAGTTTTCAAGTTCTGTTATTTTTCTTTTTTCCCTATTTTTAGGATCTTGTTGATGAACTGCTAGTTTCTTTTTTGCTTGTTTTCTGCCAGGGAGTATTCTATTTTTGTTTTATTTTAATTATTGATCCATACAGGCTTTCATAGTGTGTCTTGCTGTGTCAGGGAGTGATATGGCTGCTGGGTGAGGGGTGGGTTGGAGGTCAGGTCTGGGACCATGTAGTTTTGTAACCTGGTTTGTGGTGGAGGTAGGTTTATTTTGCTGGTAAAACTCTGTTGACTGGGACTATGTTACTTGAGCCTGCTGTCTGTGCTTATCCCTTATCGTCACAAAACCCTCAGGACCAAGCGTTTCCAGGGTCTTAGCCACTGAGTGCCTGATTCCCAGGGTGTGTGGTGGGAGGTATGCAACACCTGTATGCTCTTGTTCTTTCTTCTCCCAATTTCCTCCTTTGGGACTTTTTCTAGCCAAGAATTTGCTGGAAGCAACCACAGAAACCCCTCACCTGCTCACTTTGACCAAGGCTTGTCTCTCCCGGCTCTATTTGAATTCATGCCTTTAGAGATTAGCAGGGCTGCTTCTGTAGCTTCCGCTGGACAGGAACAGGTGGCAATGGGATCACTGCTGTTGCAAGGCCTGACACTGGAGATCAGAGTGACTGCTCTGCACTCTCTGAGTATGTTAGTATGCCCCACATATCCAGCAGCGGGCAGGTATTCTCTACACCCTAGGGCAAAAACCTCCCTTTTACAGCTGAACTCCTCTCTCTGAGCTCCCCTTTGCCACTGAAAAACCTCCCTTTTACAGCTGAACTCCTCTCTCTGAGCTCCCCTTTGCCACTGAAGTCTCTGTTGAATCCTACACCTCTCTTCCCCACCTATAGGGCCAGCTGTTAGACTCCATCTGTCCTCCAGTTTCCCCTGGCTGACTGCTGAAGCACGAAGATGCTTCTGCTTGTGTTGACTCCAAAATTTTTTTTCTTTTCTTTTCTTTTTCTTTTTTTTTTTTTTTTAACTGTGCGGTATCTTAGTGCCTGCTTTCCATAGACACTATCCTTCTTATCCTCTGCGGGGGGAGATTTTTAATTACTGTTTCAATTTCCTTGCTTGAGATTAGGCTGTTCAGAACTTCTATTTTTTTCCTGATTTAGTCTTGGAATGTTAGATGTTTCTGAGAATGTGTCCATTTCTGGTATTCTCTTATGACCCTCTGTATTTGTGCTGTGTTAGTTGTGATTACTTCTCTTTCATTTTTGATTTGATTTACTTGTGTTTTTTCTCTCTATTTTGTGAGTCTGACTAATAGTTGCCTGTTTTGTATATCTTCTCAAAAAACTCTTGGTTTCATTGATTTTCTTAACTTTTTTTGATGTCTATTTTATTGATTTCTGCTCTGTTTCATTATTTTCATTCTTATACTAGATTTTTATTTTTTTGTCTTTTATGTTACTTTAGGTGACGTGCTAGTTTTTATTTGTGACATCTCTTTTCTGAGGTAGGATTGTATTATTACAAATTTTCTTCATATTACTGCTTTTGTATATCCCAAAGATTATTAAAAATTATGTCTTTATATTAATTTGACTCCATCAGTATCTGCTTTGAGGTTCTCATTGATCCAATTATTGTTCAATAACATGTTGTTTATTCTCCACTGCTTTCCAGTTTTCACCTTTTTCCTCTTTTAGTTGATATCTGTTTTGATGCCATTGTGATCCAAAAAATGCTAGATATGATTTAAATATTTATAATTTTATTGAGACTTGGTTAGTGTTTCAACATGTGGTCTGTCCTTGACAATGTTCTATATGTGATAGAAAAGAATTTGTAGTCTGTTGTTTCAGGATGGAATACTCTATCAAGTCAGCCTATTTTAATTTCTTGTTTAAGGCTATTGTTTCTTGATTGATTTTCTGACTGTAGGACCTATCTTTTACTGTGAGTGAGGTGTTGAAATCTCCTACTGTCATTGTGTTGCCATCAATGTCTCTCTTTAGTTCTGTCAATCTTTTCTTGATCTATTTGGGTGCTTGATTATTGGATGTGTATATATGTGTATATATAATATATATATAATATATATTTATATATATATATATTAATACGTGGTGTGTCTTCCTGTTTTGTTTATCCCTTCTCATCATATAATGATCATCTTTATTTTCATTACCTTATTTTGCTGGAAGTCTATTTTATCTGTAATGAGTATAGCAGTTCAAGTGAAAGACCTACATTCTAAAAGCCACAACACATTATTAAAAGAAATAGAAGATGACACAAAGAAATGGAAAAATATCCCATGCTCCTGGATTGGAAGAATTAACATAGTTAAACTGATCATCCTACCTAAAGCAATATGTGGATTTAATGCTATTCCCTTCAAACTCCTAAAGACATTCTTCACAGAAATAGAATAAAAATAATGAAATTTAGTTGGAACCACAAGAGACCCCAGATAGAAGGAACAAATATTCTATGGAAGAAGAGTAAAAATGGAGGTGTTATGCTCCCTGACTTCAACCTTTACTACAAAGCAATAGTAGTCAAATCAGTATGGTATTGGAATAAAAACAGTAATATAGATCAATGAAATAAAATAGAGAACCCAGAAACAGACCCACAGATATATGGACAACTAATTTTTGATAAATGAGTCAAAGGCATACAATGGAGCAAGGATAGCCTCTTCAATAAATGAAGTTGGAAAAGCTAGACAACCACATGCAAAAGGTTGAAACTAGATGACTAGCTAATATTTTATGCAAAAAATGATTCAAAGTGGATTAAAGACTTAGGTATAGAACTTGAAACCCTGAAATGCATAGAAGAAAACATAGGCAAAACACTATTGGACACTGGCTTAAGAGACGTCTTTGGGAACTCCATTAATAGCAAGGGAAGTAAAACTCAAAATAAATGGAATTACATCAAACTCAAAAAGTTTCTGCACAACAAAAGAAACTTTCATCAAAACAAAAAGATATTCTACTGAATGGAGAAGATATTTTCACATTATATATCTTATGAGGGTGGTCTAATATCTAAAATATATAAAAAACTCATAAAACCCCAAAACATCCCCCAAACATAACCATTAAAAATGTTCATAATCTCATAATAGACATGTCTCTAACAAAGACATGCAGATGGCCAACAGGCACATGTAAAGGTATTCTGCTTCTCTTGTCATTAGGGAAATGCAAAGCAAAACAACATTAAGATATCACCTCACATCTGTGAGAATGACTATTATCCAAAAGACTGGGAACAAAAAATGCTGAAGAGGATGTAGAGAAAAGGGTTTATAAAATAGTCTAACCATTATGAAAAGCAATCTAGAGATTCCTCAAAAAATTGAGAATGGAAATCCCATATGATCGAGGTAACCTTCTTCTGGTTATTTACCCTAGAGGCACAACAATGTTAATTAACAGGGACATGTGGACCCCATGTTCATTATAATATTATTTCTAGTAGCCAAGAGCTGGAAACAACTTGTGTCCATTGACACATGTGTGGATAGAGTTGTGTTTATGTTATGTGTAAGCCATTATATATATATATATATATGTGATGGAATACTACTCAGCTATCAACAAGGATGAAGTCCTGCCCTTTACAGAAGCATGGATAAACCTAGAATGATGTTTAGTGAAATAAATTAAGAGGAGAAAGACATTGTATGATATAACTCATATGGTGTGTAGACATATCAAGAAAATGAACTAAATTAAATAAAAATAGATTAAAAAAACTAAATCAAGCAATAGATTTTTAACCAAATTAAAAAAAAATCAGTGAGTGTGGTAATAGAGTAAAATGTAAAATGTATAATGAAGAAACAATCTGTAATAATGATGAACTTACTGTATATGCACAGATGTTGATTTGTTATGATATATAACTTAAAAATATTCAATGTTAAAATGCAATATTCCCTTAATAAAATCAGTTAAAAAAATCCGCTATTTAGATTTGCATTCCATTCAGAAAAATTTCCCTGACAGTACTCTTAATGCTTCCTACTCCTAAACTAAACACAAAATTTTTGCCAGGTGATTCCTACCACAATGTAGGTCTCCTATCTGAGCATCTGGAAGCATCCTGAGGGCAGAACCTATGGCTCTCTTAGTCACCTATTCATAACACCCAGCCAAATACCTGGCATAAATTTGGGTTGATTTCTATGACAATGAAATATTAAGTCAATTAAATATTCTAACTGTCTTTGATTACCATATCAGATGATTGACAAGCTTTTGCTGGAAGTCACTAACCATAGAAAAGTTAAAATATACTTTGTAATGTTTTTAACTCAAATTATTGAACACAAGTTTCCTCCCATCACAGACAGACAGACACATACACACATGCACGCACACACACACATACATGAAAGAAAAAGAGAAAGCATAAGACTTCTGAGGTGGCACCTTAGATACAGGATGGGGCCTCTCAAAAACAAAGCCAAAGCAAACCAAAAAAGTATGTATCATGATTAGATTACCCAGACTTCTTGTTATCTCCTGGTTCGTTCTCTCAGACTCCTTAAGCTCTCTTCTGAACGGCTACTGTCTAAATGTCAGATGTCTCACTCTGAAGATTGCTAATTGTTCATCTTCTATCTCCCTTCATTCTCTCTGGGAAATGAAATGGCTTTTGTCTATTATTCCTCACGATCATTTTTCAATTAATTAATTTATTTTTATTGTAGTAATTATTCTACACATCAAAATAATTTCCTATATATAGGTTCCCCAACCCACCAAGCCCTCCACTAAATCACCAAGTTTTCTGCCTCATTGTCCAGTGTCCTCACAATCTTTTGACCATATATTCCCACTTTGCAAACTGCTTTGTATTTGCATCCTAATTATTATGTTTTTGAAATGATCACATATTTAAGTATCTTCTAACTCTTTTTTTTTTCCATTATTTTACTTTCCTCATCCCGATTGTGTTGTTCTGGGAGCATGGTTAATTTAAGGTGACATCTGATGACTACCTGCAATCACTCAGGTCTGGACCTTTGCATTGTAGTTCTTCCAGCCTTGAAAACCAGTTTCCACTTTTAACCTGAAAACCTGTATATCTTTGTGTTTAGACACTATTTTCTCTGTGAAGCACATCTGTCCTTCTGAATAGTTAGTGGTCTCTTGCTCTTTATATATCATTCTATTACCAAATTCATGACAATGGAATGTTCAGAGATTTCTATTATATGTTTTATTTCTTCATCAAATACACAAAGCTTGAGGGTACTGGAATGCAGAAAGCTATCCAGTGATATAGGCAACTCAAGAGATCAGGTTATATACTAGCTTGGTTCTTCAAGCCTCACAGAATATGAAGAAGATGAAAAGTCTTTCCAATGGAGGTCACTTACCTGATATACGAGAAAATTCTTCCTACAGAATATACATGCTTTCAGAGGTGTGTGAGGCACTTTATGCCCATCAATCCATACTGCTGCTATGTGAAACAGCAGTATATCCTCACTGTTCACCTTTTACGGAATTTAGGTCGAGAGAGAGATAATGACCTGCCCGAGTTCACATACAATAGGTGATGTGTAATTTACAAATAACTGATTTCAAAATGGACACCCTTTGTAAGATACCGCACAACCTTTTCTTGCTGTATGAACAGCAAAAACAATTCAAAATGCCTTTCTCATCTTGTCATTCATTCAGATTTTCCCATGCTCACCCCTAATTGTTTTGGTGTGGAAAGAAAATGCCTAAACCATTTTCTTTATCAGTGTATTTGTTTGAGAACCAACATGGTTATTTGCCCTTAGCAAACTTCTATGTGATTAATTAAGACTTTAGATAAATCTCATTTAAATTCTGTCTGGTGGCATGACCCCAGACTCCTGATCTCTCTGACTTTAATTTTTCTTTTCTTTACACATGCGAATGATGCTCCTGTTGATTTTTATAAATGCACTTTTATCCCTGGAGACAGCTTCCTGGTCACTTTCATGTTTGTTTGATAGCTTCCTTGACAGTGGTGAGAGATATATAAAACCATATTAACCACCTCTCTCTCTGTGTGTGTCAGCCAAAGTCCCAGAATGTCAAGAGTTCTCACTCATTGAAAGTCATCCATGCTGATTTTCAGAAGCAACTTCAATTTCTTTTAGGTCACTGGATATTTTAATCTATTAAAAGAAAAAAACAGCTTTGAGGAAAGCTTCACAGAGCACAGTTGTTAATGCAATGATGATAGTTCAGTGTTGGCAAACTTTGAGAATTGAGAAAATTATGGAGACCGTGGTGACAGTTTTCCTTAAAATTAAAAAAAAATGTTAGAATTCAATTTTAGATCTAGGAAAGCATCTATACAAGATCTGAATAAACTTTTTAGTGAAAAATCCCTGGGTGTGAAATACAGTTCTGCTGGTGCCTGGCTATAGTTATAGTTATATGATTTAATATAGCAATTAAAATTTGTAGAACTCTACACCAAAAGTTTGAAAAGTTTTCAGTCATTATTTATTATTCAACTATATTTTTATACACCAAAACCTTCTGGCTTCCTGAGACTCACAGTTATTAGACCTTTTTAATTGACCTACAGGTCTCTAAAACTGTTGTTATTTTTCTCCTATCTTTATTCTTTCTGGATAATTTGTTTCTAAATTTTCAGATTCTTTTCTCTCCTATTGCTTTTTTTGTAGCTATTAAGATGTTCATTTTATTCTTCTCTATATCCTCCTGTTCTTTATTGAAATCTTCTGCCTTCATTTGTTTGAATAGCGTTCATGATTGCTTGTGGAACCTTTCATAACAGCTGCTTTAAAGACTGTCTTGGCTAATTCCAACATCAACCCTCTTGGTCTTGACATCTTTTGATTGTCTTCTCCAATGTAAGTTGAGATTTCCCTTTTTCTTCATACTAAACAATTTTGAATTGTATTCCATTAAATACTATG